>BLBF01000020.1:52829918-52846639 GCA_015471245.1 Laticauda colubrina | reverse complement strand
TATATATATATATATATATATATATATATATATATATATAGTCTTACAAAAAAAAAACTTTTTCAAAAAAAAAAAGAACCACTTGCATAATTGCATTATTTGACAGGCATACTACAGACAAGCTTACAAAGCTACAATAATCTTCTCTTGGCCCTATTTAAATAAATTGCAGCGACAGATGTCCCATCCGTCTAGTGCCAGTCCATCAGCCCCTGAAATCCTATTAGGTAATTTGAAGGAATAAACATAATCTCCCTAGCTTTCCAGTTCCTTTTCTTCATTATCTTGCCATCAACATCTCCTCTAGTTCCCCAAAGAATCCAAGGTTGATGTTTTATACTGCTTCAGAATATTTTTGAATCAATTATTTGTATTATTTTGAATCAATGAATTGTATTCAGGCTCTGAAGGCTAATTAACATGTGATACTAGGATATTAAGGAAATCAAAAGAGGAACACTCACAAGATGGAGGCAGTGAAGTCTTTGGCTTGATATACAAAACATTGAACTCCTATATCCTACAGAATGTTACTTTATTTATGCTGGTGCTGGTGAATAAGTTGCATTCTTCCCTTACACCTGCAAAAAAGGTGGCTATTCTTTCCAAGACGGAGTCTTTTCCTCTTTGAATTAGTGGCTCTATATTCTCTACAATGCCTCTTCAGTCAGACATCCTCCGTGAAGTGTGGGCATCTGAAGGGTAAGTCGATGTATGTTCTCTTTAAGAAAGGATAAACTACCTTTGGCATGACATTGGCAAGCTAGATTGGAAGTGAAAACTTATGTTATCAGGTCTTTCAGCGCTGCCTCCAGTTTTGGAATGCCGTAAGACTTAGACAAACCAGCTTCAATTGACTCACCATCTCTGGGTGAATTTTCTCTTCATCTTTATGACTACTATAAATTTGCTTATGCCCTTCCTCCAGAAGGAAGGGGACAAGGAAAGGGAAAAATCTGTCTTATTGTTGCTTGTATGCTCAGGAAGGAAAGTAAATAATCAGAGCCAAGGGGGGGAGGCAGCAGTCAAGCTGGCAAGTAAGTCTTAAAGAGTATTGGTGCTTACTTGATCTGAAGTCCTTCTCAACATGTCCTTTCTCATGATTAAAATAATAGGAAGCTCTTAAGGGTGCATTTATGAAAATGTTTATGGAGATTCTCAGTCTGGGTTTTTTTTGAAGACATTTCACTTTTCATCCAAGTGAACTTCAGCTCTTGGATGAGCAGCAAAATGTCTTCCAAGAAAAAACAGTCCAGTTACCTCTTGAAAAAGCACATTTGGGACTATGAAAGTGATTTTCAACATTATCAATTATATCATATTTGCAACAAATAATATCTTGACTCCAAATGGTTCTTGTACAAAATAAGCAAAGGGAGTTAAGTGAGAGAAATGAGTGAAATATTAGTTTTCCAGTCTCTAAGCTGAAAGTTCGCTCTCTCACATCAATCATTTAAACAGCCTTACCTCGAAACTATTTCCTAAACAAGCAGCTTGACCAACTGAAGGATTTTTCTACTTTTGTCTTCCATTGACAACAGCAAAGATCAATGGTGGTACAATTTCATTCAATGTTGTCAGCACTTCAATAAATACATTGTTAAGAAAAATTAAATTATCTGAGAAGATTTGGCTATCTTGTGATGTTTTGCTCCTATTTTAAAAAATGAGAACTTGATTTGTTTTAAATTAGATCCTTGGATGTCCTGAGCTACAGAGAGCTAAAGAGCAGTTAGAATGGGCCAGTGATCCATGGTTCAAAATGTTTTGAATATCAGTCTTATCATTTTTTGCTGACAGACAGGGATGGGGATTGTAGATTAATATGTCTCAGGGGTACCAAGTTTAGAAAGGCTGGATTAAAACAGAAGAAATCCCCCCCTGGTTGTGAGATTACTTGTTGGATCCCCATCTCTATTCTGAATTCACCAGATAAGTATCTCTCAGTTTGCACCCATTTGCAATGTGGAATTATTCTTGCCAGTTTGATATTATTGTAAGTTTCTATTGGATGCAAATTTCTCTGGACCATTCAAATGCATTTCATAAATGCTAGAGAAAACTGTGTTTTAGGTTTTACCACCTAGAAAACTATAGATTTTCTAATATTTGTTGCAGCCCCAGTAAACAAGATGTCCTGAGTTCTAATTATTGTAATTTTGGGTCTTGAATATACCACATGTTTCTGGGTCAACAGTGAAACTCCTTTTATTGGTAGGTTCCCCCCCCCCCTGAATATTCATTCCAAAACTGCCATCAGGTTATTCAAATCCATTAGTCCTTGTATAATATCCTTCAATAAAGTAGTACAGTCTTAACTGTATTTAGGGAAACTAACTTTAAAAAATAAAACACAAACCAGTTATTATCCAAGCCTGGATAGAAGACAATTTCTGGGCTTACACATTGCATTAAGTCATAGTTTGTTCAGAAAGTAACTAATGCTGACAAAGTGAAGGGATCAACTTGTCTCTTGGGAAGAAGATTGCCAAGGTGGAATAAGATAGCCAAGAGGTTTTTACTCCACCAAAAATATTTCTTATTGTTATAGTATACCGATCAAGGCTTCAAAGGAAGAACAGACTAGGTAAGGGTGATCTGTATAGATCTGCATGGTCAACAGATGGCAACAAAGAGCACCAGTCATTTGCAATCCAGAAAAAGTCTTTCTGGATGAAAGTAATGTTTCAGGTATCACATCCAATCTGTGTAAGGTGATCATCAATATACAATACTTCAGGTGTCTTATATAAAAATAATGCCAGCTAGAGTTGATCAGACATGGAAAGTTCAGTCCAACATTTAAAGAGGGAGAAAATATCAGTGTCCAGCATCAACTTATTCATTCTGGCACACCTTACATCAAGGATGAAGAACATGGATTGGAATCAGTGTCATAGAAGGAGAGAAGAACTAAGAAGTATACAAATGTAACAAAATGAGGAATGATTGATTCCATATGATTGCCTATAATCTAGAGCAAGGGTCTCCAAACTTGGCCAGTTTAAGACTTGTGGACTTCAACTCCCAAATTCCTGAACTAACATGCCTGGAGGAGGAATTCTGGGGTTGAAATCCACAAGTCTTAAAGCTGTCAAGTTTGAAGACCCCTGGTCTATAGTTTTACCCACTAGCAACAAAATGTCCCTTTGCATGAACAGTATGTGTGCTGTATTACTAATGTCTGCACTGCCATCTGCTGGCACATTTAGTTTTCTCCTTTAATCCTCATGTTTTATATATATACAGTATATAAAGGGACATCAACTATAGGAATCAAATTGACTTCTATTTCATGGAGGGTGCAAGCCATAAACATTTTTGTTTCATAAACATTTCAGCTTCCAGTTTAACGTAGGCCTTCCCAATTCCTCATGGTGTTTTCTTTATTCCCCATTCATTAGTGCAAATGAGGAATCAGCACCTCAGAAACTTAATAAACAGGTAAGAGACATCTTCTTATCCAACCTTCAGTTTGATTGTTCACATATGCCTCATATATCAATATGCCTGTACACTATTTTGAATTTCTCTGCTTACACATTGTGTGGCTCCTGAGATTTGAATGTTAATTTTCACACCTATGAATGATCATGTCTTAAAATGTCATTCAATCATCACAGTGACTGGATACCTTGGTACATCATTAGTGTTGAAATGACCAATAACTATCCTGATCATTATTTTTTGCATTTCAATCCCACCCTTCCTTCAACAGGCACTTGCATAAGGTTGTTCCATAACTCACAGCTTTATGCTGAGATCACTGTCCTTCTCATGTACACACACATTTTTTTATGACTAAGTGGGCACCATCCCCACAGTTAATCCCTGTTTATCATCCCACATTATTGCAACATCTTGCCTTAATTAGATAAGCTACCTTCTGTCTCCCTGCATAGACATAAGGTTGAGACTGCTAATGTGAACAAATTAATTTCATAAAAGAAGATTGTAGGCATCATTCACATCACCAACTCCTTATTTGCAGACTCTGCACTAGCACCATTTTTCAAGCAAATTTCTCAACCGCATGACCTGCATTTGATCAGTCACAATTAATTATAGTTTATGACTAATGGGATTGACTGTAAAGTAATCTTGATCCATCTGCTTCTTCTGTGAAGTCTTTCTGAGTGACCTCAATCTCAGAGGAACTGTGTTGTGGTGTTTGAGAGCATCTTGTATAGTCTCACAATCCCCTTTAACACATAATGGAGCAACAACCCTGCAATGACCCACATAAAGGGCACAATTAATGTAAACTTTTGAAAGCTTCACATCTCTTCAAAAGGTAAGATGCTACAAAAAGAAGATGAAGGTGGGTGGGATAGAGATTTTGACTTTGAAATCATAAAGTTTGTGTCATCAAAGTCTGTGATGTTTCAGATTCCAGATTTTCCTGTGATGCAATAGTTATTCCCTATTTTTAAAATTATACAATCTATTAGTACCAAATCGTCTCTCCATCTTTCAGTGAAACAGAGTCCTAATCTCCCACATTTATCTGAACTGTTTGTGTCCAGGTATATGTCCAGTGTAATCATAAACAGTCTTTGATACTGTTTAACAAGTGCAGCCAGTGGTTCAGATCAACCAACTCTGTGTGTGATTGAGTGAATGAATGTGTATATTCAGATCTGATCATACATATGCTGAGCCTTATGCCATTACCATTGTGTAATAAAGAAAGGTATATGGGTGAAAAGTGGTGTCTTCTACCTCCACCCCTTGTTATGTCATTTAATAGTGGGTGAGCGTAGTTATTTTTTCTTCTTCCTTGTATTTGAAAAGAACCTGTATGTTGGAGAGAGAGAGAGAGAGAGAAGAGGGAGGGAGACAGAGAGAGATGGAGAGAGACAGACATAAACTAGAGATAAGTAATTAACAATAGGTGAACAATTCCCCAATATCCACTATCTTATCCAAGCCCATTTTTGGTTTCTCCATAAATCATACCAGCAACATTCTTAATTCAGCAGCAAACCACAAGACATAGTGGTGCAACATTTCCTTCTTCCCTCTGAATAAAGACAAGCAGCCAGCAATCTTCATTGAATGGTTTTACCCAATAATCTTCCCAACCTCCAAAAAATTGAAGTCCTGTATCAAGTCTGGTAGAACTGCAGCACTTCATATCTCCAAAATATCCAAATCCAGCCAAAAAAGGTGCTTTTCCACCTTAATTTTAAAATTGCACACAATGGCTTGGAAAACCCACAAATTAGATATGCAACTACATAACACAACATTACCTGCATGCTTTCTTATTTATCGAGGACCTTGTAAACCTGTCCTTATCTAAAGGTCTTGCTTTTCTATTGTTTGCAAATACTCAAGTTGAGTAGCCCCATCATTTGAAAGCAAAAGTGATGTAACTGCTTTAACCTTGTCCGATCAAGAAATGCACGTTCTCTTCTCACAACAGACCTAATAATGGGTTGCTGTACTTGGAGTCCTTCCATAGCCACTTTCATGAAGAAATAATGTTTCAGGAGTTGTGTCTCACATCACAGCATAACTTTGCAAACTCTGCAGTTATATTTAAAGCAATTTGTTTCCTCATGTGAATTCTTTTTTTAACACATCACTATTTCATAAACAAACAAACAAACACATAGGAATCAATAACTTAAGTCTTCTTATATTTGACAGTTCCATTATTGTAGCTATAAAGCAATAAAAAAGCTGAGGAATATTCCCAAATTTGTACTGGCTTCTTGAAAAGAATCTCACTGCAATTGGAGAGAAATAACATCTGGTCTTGCCATGACATAAGCAAATGAAGGCATTGTGTTTTCTCTAACATCTAGGCTGAGTTGCAATGTTCTGTCTCCCTGCTAGTGATATTACTTGACCAGCTTAATAAACAACTTCTTTTTTCTTTCTTTCTTTGCTATCAATTGGAACTCTGACTGGTAAGTTGTTTTAAAGATCAACACTGTCTTTAAACTTTGGTTATGGAATGGAATTTTGTTGTCTTCATTTGTTTTTAAATCAATGACTCTAATAATGAGATTATGTTGTATGAACACTGCCAGTTAACTTCAAGCAAGCATGATGGTGTTGAAAATGGTAGCAATAAGTTAAGATTTCTTACCATCTTATTTTCATAAAAGTACTCTCTAGATCTCACAAAAGATGCACAAAACTGCAGCTTAAAGCAAAGACAGATTTCTCGCTGTTGTAATAAACATTGCCTAGAAAAATGTTACAAACTTTATTACTGTACTGTATATCAAATGCTCACGTCCCCTGACAATGAAGAAAGGGTGTTATCCTACTTACATGTCAAAGATATCATCTCAGTCCTCGTTGGTGCTATTTAATGATCCTTAATAAAAGTTGTCCATTGCAAAGTATTTTTGCCATATCTGGGACAAATCATTCCTACTTTTCTGTGCCACATTTCAGATCTTTATTTCAATGTGCTGAGGTAGTGGAGATAATTTACAAATACAGCCTCTTCAACTAATTTTGCCTTGGCTTCCAATACTTGGACTGAGACATTGAGCTTCTTATCGAAAAGGGAGACATGATAGCAGTGTTCCAATATTTGAGGGGCTACCACAGAGAGGAAGGGATCAAACTGTTTTCTAAAACTAAAGCATCCAAAGGCCAGACAAGGAATGATTCAATCTGGAAATAAGGAGACAGTTTCTGACAGTGAGAGCAATCAACCAATGGAACAGAACTTGCCTTCAGAAGTTGTGGGAGCTTCATCACTGGAAGCTTTCTGGAAGAGACTGCACCGCCATCTGTCAGAAATGGCATAGGATCTGCTTGGGTGGAGGACTGGACTCACTAGATGATTTACAAGGTCCTTTCCAACTCTTTTAATCTGTAATCTATAATCTGAAACAGACACTGATTCATGTATGTATTCTTCTGTGCTGGGTGGATTTTACTTCAAGGATACATACTGAGTTTCCACAAAACAACCTTTCTGTTATACAACTTTATGGAAGTCAGGTTATCAAACACAATTGTTGAGATCACATAATAAATTATGCCAAAACCAAGCAACAAAAGAAACCACATTATGAGTTAATATGATGTCTTGGTTCACCGACCATATTAGCACAATGGCTGAGATCCTATATGAATCAAATCCATTTTAATGTGCTGAAGCTTAAGAATATGAGGCAAATCTACCCAATTCTTAGCAGAAGTAATGGAGAAATAGAGCAGGTAACTACAATACATTGTGTAATCTTAAGATTTTCACACAAAACTACCTGACAAATTGCTGAATACAGTACCATATCATTACATACACATATTTTGCACAATATATCTGAGGAATGATACATATTCATTAGTTTATGGCAAAATTCCAGCTGATAGAATGAGACTAAATATAACTCATATTCCTTATTATGACTTACTATGAAACTGAATAAGACAGTTTCTCCATAGGTTTCATTAGCCATCAAAGTAGGACTAGCCATTGTGCAGCCCAAAATAATTGAAGGCTCATTAAAGATGGGTGGAGTTGGCTCTGTCTTATTCATCACTGTTCATAACAGGATGGTTTCATTAGGTGTAGCTCAGCTACCCAAAATCTGGATGACCACGAGATGGCGGCAAAGAGGTGCCTGAAGCCTTAATTGATTTAATTGCTGCAGCTAGTCACAGCCCTTTTGTCATCACATTTTCTTTTTGTTTTTTAAGTGAAAATGAATGAAACCCAATATCATTTGGGGTTATAACACATTATTCGATCATTTAATTTTTAAAAACTTTTAACTTGAGTTGAAAGTAATTATTATTAGCATTGCTTGAATTATCTTTCTTTTGATTTTTATTTGCTGTTGCTTCCCATTCTCTCCTTTCCTTCCTCTTTTTTTCTTCTTCTTTAAATTTCTAAACTTGTTGGTTAGGAAGAAAACCATGATAATGTGATTATGGCTTACTTCATATGTTTTGAAAAACCAGTAACTATATTTTTAAAAAATCTTTTTCGCCAACTCATAATTTTAGAAGCTTCAACCCTGGACTTTTAACTTGTGGGATTGGCAGTAGTATATTGGTTTTATGTATTGACTGCTTTGTTTATTTTGTAATATCCCCATAACTGCAAATCTCTCTAAAATTACTCATTTACTTCTCCTCCTGGTATTTTGCACTTGTTATGGTATCTTTTGGTCTCCTGGTATTTTGCCTGAGTTATGGTATCTTTTCACACTGTTCAGTCATAAAAGACTGGTTTATTCTTAGGTTTTGATTCAGAGCCATCCCTCACATCTCCCTTCTTTTTTCAGGCAACCAGTATGGGTTGCATTTGTGTGACACAAATGGACACATAGTAACAAATGCACAAGCATTCAGCACATGCCACTATATATGTTCTCATCAGCGCAGCTCAAAAACTACAGTTCAGATTCTGTAAATCAGTAATTTATAAATTCTGTTCTCAAGATAAATTTAACATTCATTTTGCTTTTTGTGACCAATATAATTATATTCAGGCATTTATTTATATTGAAGGCTAGATAAATACCTTGAAAGCAGAAAAGTTGGGATACATAAGGTCACTGGAGGAAAACTGTCACTACAAGGCAAGATTTATGCAATCTTTTCAGATTTTTAACTTTTGGTGGAAGGAAGGAAGGAAGGAAGGAAGGAAGGAAGGAAGGAAGGAAGGAAGGAAGGAAGGAAGGAAGGAAGGAAGGAAGGAAGGAAGGAGCTATTTTAGGGATCCTAATGTACCAAGGTCATCTCAATTGTCAATGATCTGTTGGCTGATGTCCTTATCCCCTACCATTCTTTAAGGCTAGGTCACACTGGCCAACAGATGCAAAACGTATGTAAAAAGGACACAGTGGATGAGCAAATTTTCCATCTGTTGTTATCCACTCTCAAAAGTGCCCCAAATTTACATAAACAGAGTAGACAACAATGGAAAGGAACGAACATGGGGAGGATGTAGCGGGGATGTAAAGCGGACGTTCGTAGGAAGCCTAGCGGATGAAAGTGGATGGAAGCGGATGACACATCCGCAGGGCTTCCGGGGAAGAACAGCGAAGTGGATGCGTAGCGGAAGGAACGGATGCGTAGCAGGTGCGTAGCGGATGCCACAGATGCATCACGAACGCCTATAGGATGCCTAGCGGATACCTAGCGGATGCAAAGCATTCACTGCGCATACAGGGAGGATGAATTGTGTAAGCTCCGCAGATATAAAAGGATGCAGCTCGCAAGCAGTCAGCATTCAGAGGAAAGACCTGCTGCCAGAGACATCTTGAGAGAACACCATGGGAAAGAAGAGGAAGCCTGTGCCTACTCCTGCCAGCCCTGGCAAGAAGGACAGAACCACCATCCCACCCCCTGGTGCTGACTCTGAAGCTGCTGGTGCTGCTGCTTCTCCTGCTGGTGCTGCTGCTGGTGCTGCTGGTGCTGCTGCTGGTGGTGGTGTTGCTGCTGCTGGTGGTGCTTCTCCTGCTGCTGCTGCTGTGGTGGACCAGCCCCAAGGCCCTCAAAGCCCTGCTGCTGAAAACCCTGAAGCCCCTGCCAGAGGGAGGAAGAAGCAAGGCAAGGAGAAGGGGGAGAGGAAACAGTACTCCATTTCCGAGGACCATGAGGAGGAGGTGCTGGAATGGCTGAGGGAGAACGAGTACCTGTGGAGGAAGGGCCACAGGCTCTATCGCGACACCAAGTGGAAGCAGGCAGCATGGAGACAGAAGGCGGAGAGCCTGGGCTACACTTCAGATGTCCTCCTGGGTGGTGGAAGCATATGCACACCTGGAATGGCAAGCTGCACCTGAAGAAATCCGGGCAGGCCGCTGTCAAGCTAACTGACTGGGAGACCTATGTCATGGCCAGGTGCAGCTTCCTGGAGGGTGAGATCCACCACCAAGGAGCAGCCCCTCTGTCAACCCTCTTCCTCAGACAGCCCACAGAGAGCCACTCCTCTTCCAGCCAGGAAACAGCTACAGTGTCCAGGCAGGTGTCTTTGGAGGGCCCAACGACAGAAACCGCCCCCACAGCTGCACTCCCCGTGCCAGAGGATGTGGAGGATCCCCTGTCTCAGATGGAGCAAGAAGAGGCAGCCACCAGAGACCAACCCACCCCCACCCCCAGCTCCACCTCCGCAGAAAGCAGGCAGAGAGGCAGACCAAAGGGACAGAGCCACACTGTCCTCTTGGAGATCAGGGACACAATCAAAGCAAGCACAGATCTCCTCTCCCAGCTGGTCCACTTTGACATACCATCCTCCAACCGCAAGCGCTTCATCACGTGCGTGGGCCAGACCCTCATGGACATGCCCGAGGCCCAGTACCAGGTGATGAAGGAGAGGATCACAGCTCTTCTGCATCACCCTCCAGGCCCAGCTGAACCTGCTGCTACCCACTCCAGGTCTGCTCCTCCACTCCAAGCGATGTCAAAGCCCTTCCACAGCTTTCAACAGCCCCTCGCCTACCAAGCCTACCACTACCAGGACTTCCCACAGCAGAGGCAGCCCTTTCCAGTCCAGACCCAGGTTCCTCGGATGCCACAGATGCCACCTCAGCTGACCCAGCTGTAGACCAGACAGCCCCACTACACTCCTCCTTCCTCCACCCCACAGCCAAGCCCTTCCTCAGAACATCTGTCATCAGTGTTGGGCCTCACATCCCAGGTCCTTGAGGAAGTGCCTCTCAACCTCACGGGACTGAGTCAGCTCTCTGAGAGCTTCCTGCACACACCATCTCCTGCTGTACTCTTGGGGCCAGGCACCCCAATGGTGCCTCAGACCAGCACTCCAGCAACAGCCACCTCCACAGTCCCTGGCCCCTTTATATCTGAGACCATGGGCACGCCTCAGAGTGACTGAGAAGAGTGCCAGAGACTGAGTTGTTACCTGCTCACCTTATCTTTGCTTAAAGACACTTTACTAGGGTCATTTTGCTTTTTAATAAAGTCATACAGTTTATTATTAATAAAGGTTATCTTTGCTTCACACACTTGGTTCATTTTTTTTACTTAATAAAGTGTTGGGGAAAACTTTGAAAAAAGGGTTAAGCCTTTGCATGCTTGTGGGATTGGTAAGGATAGCTGTGGGATGGATAGCTGTGGGATGGGTAATGATAGCTGTGGGATGGGTAATGATAGCTGTGGGATGGATAGCTGTGGGATGGGTAAGGATAGCTGTGGGATGGATAGCTGTGGGATAGATAAACCTCCAGTGCAAGCATAGTGGGACTGTATGGTCCACCCTCCCAGCTGCCACACATATGGCCCTTTATTATCAATAACAATTTAATCATTGATCCACACATTTCAACATAAACAAACTCTTTATTAATGCCCTATTAATTGTAAGACCACTCAACATACATGGCACAATCTTATCAGTGTGATGAGACAGGCTGAAAGAAGCATCCATTAAGCATCTACCATCCTGTCTTGCCACTCCACTGCTCCAGCTGGGGAGTTGCACCAGTGTTTCAGGAGGTTGCGCTGCTTCTTCCCTCCACATGAAGCTCTGTTGGGGCCTTGCACATCCACAGTATCTATCAGGTTTCGTCCTTGCTTCCATTCACCAGGCTCCATGTCCCCATTGCCTTGTTGGAGGTCCACAAGCCTGTTCTGCAACACTGGGTAGCGGGTGCGCATGAGATTGTGCAAGATGCAGCAAGCTTCCACGATCCTCCTCACAGTCTGTGGACGATGCTGCATGGTGGTGAGAAGTACCTGGAACCTGTTGGCCAGGATGCCAAAGGCATTGTCCACCACCCGTCTTCCCTGGACAGCCTGTAGTTGAAGATCCTCTTTTCACGGGTGAGGTATCTGGAAGTGTAGGGCTTCATGAGGTTGGTTGTGAGGGAGAAGGTGTCATCCCCCACGATGAAGTAGGGCACATCTTGTGTGTCATTGGGTAGGGGGTCTGGATCTGGGAAACCCATGATGAGGTTGCATTCCAGCCCACCCTTGAGGTCACTGGCATTGTATATCTGGGCATCTGAAGATGAGCCATTGCCTGAAGCATAGATGTACATGAACTTGTAGTCAGCATCAACCATGGCAAAGAGAATGATGCTGAAGAAGCCCTTGTAGTTGAAATAATTGGACCCTGAGTTGGGTGGAGCTTTGCAGGCCACGTGCTTCCCATCTATGGCTCCAACTGTGTGGGGAAAGTTCCACCTCTGATACCACTGCTCTGGAACTTTCCTCCAGCCTTCTTCAGTGGTGGGGCACTGGAGGAGCTCCTCCACATATTCTTCGATGATGGCCTGCACCACTTCTCTGACCACAATGCTGATGCTGTTGTGTGGCACCCTCCAGGCATACTGCATGTTTCCGTATGTGGTTCCAGAGGCCAGGTGCCGCAGAGTCAGTGCCACCTTCAGTCCAGGGTCCAGGCTGGGACGGAAGTTGGTGTTTGCCTTGGTCAACCTGGGTCTCAGACGCTCCACAACTTCGTCAAACATGGCTGGTGGCATCCTCATGAAATTCTGGAATGCACAAGTGTCTTCATTCCTCAGCTCCACCATCAGCTTCTCATAGAGTCCAAACTCCGCTCTTCTCCCAATCCATTGTAGAACCCAGACAGTTCTTGGACATCTCCTCCTTCTCTTTACGTAGAAAAGGTGAAACAGTCTGAAGAGGGCTTGGTTCTGGTGTTGAATGATGGCGGCTACCAAAAGGAGTGTGCGATGATCCATGGTGGAGATCAATGGATGATATGGAAGAGCAAGAGCAAGGCTGAAGAGGCCTGCACACCAGGGCTGCTGGACCGAAAGTGAGATCCAGGTGATTTCCTCCCCCTTTTTATAGGAAATGTCGGTTTTCCGCTAGGTGTCCTTCCACATACTCTAGGCATCCTCCAGACATCCTAAATATCTGAGATACGTCCCATATATGAACATTTTGTCTGTTTTAATGCTTTCTATATGAGATGCATCCGCTTACATCCTTTCTATTTCCGTGCTACTAACGCTGTGTGGACGTTCCACGTACCTTTCGCTTCCTCCCTCTTTCTGCTTTCCGCTGGAGCGGATGTGAGTTGCGCAGATGGCCAGAGGATGCCGAGAGGATACATCGGACGTGTAACAGATGTCAACGGACGTAGAACGTTTGTTGCCCATATATGTCGTGGATGTACATCGTACGCGGCGGAAAGTTCATCTGCTCAAAAAGTTTTGTGCAGCTCAAAACTTTTTGAGCGGATGAAATCTCAGTAGACGGATGTTTTACGGATAGAGCGTATGAAACACGTATGCAGTGAGTACACAATGGATGCATCGCGTTTTCCAAGCTTTTTTGTCCATTTTACATCCTCTTTGCATCCGTTGGTTCAGTGTGACAGGGCTTTACATCAGGCATGTCAAACTCGATTTCACCGAGGGCCACGTCAGGAATGTTTTTGACCTCGGGGACCAGGGTGGGCATGATCAGTCCAGCACAACATCACTCATGTTGGGGGTGCCTGTAGTGGACCAAGTGTTCTGCCAGCAAAAATGGGCTCCGAGCTCTATTTTCAGCTGCAAAAGCCTCCTGCACCTAATCCACTGCCAGCAAAAATGGAGCTCGGGAGGACCACAGCTCCATTTTCACTGGCAGAGGCACCACAGGCCGCTCCTTCGCTTTTTCCAGGGCAGCTCCATGGGCCAGATCTAAGCACCTTGTGGGCTGGATTTAGCCCACAGGCTTTGAGTTTGACACCCCTGCTTTATGTGGACCTTTGTCCCCACACTACCCCAATCCCTGGTTTCTGAACCTTTACTTTGAATACTGTTTCTTAGAGTTTCTTAGCATTCCTCTATACTCTATATCAGATGCTTTGAAGCAGAGATTCCAGAGGTAGAACGTCCGATATCCATAGCAAATTACAGAGGTCCATCCCACATATAATAATACTGTAAAAGGCTGCATTTTCTTTCTGAGCATTATTAAGCAATTTTTAAAAATTCTGTAGAGATTTCCAATAAAATGTCTATGACTGCCATCAAAACTTCTTTCCTGTGGTCAGTACTAAACAACTGGAGGTCAGAGGTTTATTAAATAGAAGTACTTGATCTGTAGGAGGACACTGATTGTATTCTTTATATAGGATAGTTATCATGTTGTGAAATTACATAATTCAACATGAGACCGTTTTATCACTAAGATACTGCATCTCCATTACTTTTTGAAACCTGTTTCTACCTGCAGCTGCCCATCTGCTGGAGCAGAAGCTGAGGAAAAAATTGAAAGACACTACATTGGAGGCAAAGCCTAAAAAATCCAGAGTCAAAAAGCAAGAAAAATCAAGCTCTGCAGAAGAAGCCAACAACGCTTCAGCTACTAGTAAGGAGAAGAGGAAAACTTCATTGCCATACCAGAAATATAGCTATTGGTCCATGAAAAGGACTCAGTGCTGTTATCTTCTTATTTGGTAGAGATGGGCATAGAATCACTGGGCTTTCAGGTCATCATGCTGGCAAGAAGCATGTGGGGGAAGGGTGACCGGAACTACTACTACTATATTTGTGTCAGAAGTATCTACCCAGGTGCTTCCGAATTGAAAGGATTAGCCGGTGAAAAAACCGTTGCCCAGGGGATACCCAAGAGGGCTCCTTTCATGTCTATATTGTTTTCCCATCAAAGTGGTACCTTTTCACCTACTTGCATTTGCGTGCTTTCAAACTACTAAGCAAAATGCACTCTGACCGAACCAGTAGTAACACCGGTTGAATCCCACCCCTGCTGCACATGCTAGATTTATATGCTACCCTTCCTCCAGAAGCTCAAGGTAATATTCATCATAATCCTTCCTCACCATTATGGCTCCTCTGTGGCTGATGGTGGACTTGAACCTTTTGTCTCCTATGTTCTAATCCAAAGCTACAACCAGTATACCTGTTGATTCTCCATAAGGTATTTCATTTGATGAGCTAATACATGTATTTGTTGTGAAGAGCAATAAACACCTGTTTGTATCTGCTGGGGGGAAAAATCTGCATATAAGTTTAGTACATAAAGGAAAAAGAAGTAAAAATAACCAGAACAAGAACTTCCATACAGCTTTGTGCAATCATAACATCATTGGAATAGACATTATAGCAACTTTACAAATATACAGTTATTGGTTGTTTAAATTATTTCATTCTTAGTATGTCATATTATAATATAAAATGGAACACAGAAGAGAAATAAAATCAGTTCATACCCAAGAAAGCTCAAGATTTAGGGCAAAGATAGTTTAAATTTTGTAGGTGAAAAGAGGGGACTTTCAGCCAATTATTTGCCACTGTCTCATCTAAAGGAAAAGATGGGACAATAGCAGAAAAGAAAACCCACATGTTTATTTATTTTATTTATTTTTATTTGTCAGTTGCTTACAAGATAATAGGTATAAGTAAAAACATAGTTATGAATACATGGGTACATATAAGAAAAATAAAAAATATATAAAAGAAACAATAGGATAGGGACCGGTAGGCACATTAGTGTACTTATGCACGCCCCCTACTATGTCATATATTCCATGTCAGAATTAGGTTCCAACTGAATCCCAGTAAAGTATGGAAGACGCCATTTAAAGTGTAAGAGGGGCTAAACTTTTCCCCACACCCATGATTTTACACTGTCTCCAGAACAGACGTTTCTAGTTTTACCAGTAAAATGCTAAGACTAGAGGTATTTGCTGCCCAAAAGCGGAAGAAGTCTTCTCAATGGGTAAATCTTGACTGAAATGGCTGTCCGAGGCTAGTATGGTACTTTGGATCCCCTACTTTTGTGGGAATATATCCTGAATGTGTTAGAAAATGCTGTTTCCCCATCAAGAGTGATCTTTACAGTAATCAATTCCTAAGACCGTAGAATGCAGATACCATATTGTAGTCAAATTCATTCACCAAATACACATTAGCCAGGGCACACTCAAAGTATCCTGTAGCAACAGGGGCATCATCATATTTTTGGCTCAATGAACAACACAGGACAAGCAAAACATAGAACAACCCAATTTGATCCCAAAAGTCAAGATATTTGCTGTCCCAAAGGTGCTTTTTCAGCAGGCAACTAGACTTTCTTGTTTTTTCTTTTGAAGACATTTTGCTTCTCATCCAAGAAGCTTCTTCAGCTCTGACAGGATGGTGGGGAATGGACAGCTGGTGGAGAATGCAGACAGCTGGTAATTTGCATCCTTAGAAGGTCCTTGAAGCACCTGGAGGTTTATCTGTGTCCTCAGGGTCACCTGAGTAGTGCTCCTGGTTCCTGCAGTCTGCAATTTTTCTCTGGAAATCCATTCCAATTCTCACACCATTCAAAGGGTGTTCATTCCAAACTGAATGGCTAAAAGTCTCTAAAGATTCTCAGTCATCCAGATCATGGTTGTCTCAAAGGTGTTTTTTTCAGGAGGAAACTGGACTTTCTTTCTTCAAAAGGTATTTGCTGCTTTTCCAAAGCCATTCCATTCATCCCATTGTCAGTATTATACCTGTATTATACTCCATCCTTCATTTCTCAAATACCTGTCTTGACTCTAGTGTCTCTTCCAAAGCTGTTGTCAGAAACATTAAAAAAACTAAAAAGGAGAAGCCACGAGAACAGGATGAGAAAGTCACGTATGCCAGATTAATTAAGGATCCCAGAAAAGAGAAGGAAACCTCTTCTTCTCATTCCAGCGTAAGCAAGACACCAAAAAAGAAACATGGTAAGGTACCACCAGCTCCTGCCTCTTATGTTACAAGTAAGGTCTTTTCTGTAGAACAGTGTTTCTTAACACAGGCAACTTTAAGATGGATGGACTTCAA
>BLBF01000020.1:52800035-52829518 GCA_015471245.1 Laticauda colubrina | reverse complement strand
TATATGGTGTGTCCCAGTGTGCCATCTGTTCTTTTGTAGATTAGTACATCTAGGAATGGTAGTTGTTTGTTTATTTCCGTTTCCATGGTGAACTTGTTTTTGGGGTGTGTGTTGTTTAGGTGTGTTAGGAAATTGTTTAGGTTTTCTTTTCCATGCCATTGAAGTTGATATTGTGACCTGTGGTTTTCATGTGTTAACATTATATATAATGTAATGTAATATATATATAATCTGCCTGTAGAGTTAACTTTTGAATAAAACAACTCAACACATATGTTTTTCACATTTTTCACTGCACTTTTCCAACATTATGATTGAATTTTTTAAAAAATTAAAAATATTAATTTAATCTCCAATCTGATGAAATTGCAAAATCCTGAAAGTATAGCATTTCTCACTCATGGGCACCTGTGTCATATGGTCAAAAAAAATCAAAATGGCACCCAGGACAATGTAATTACATATAAAAATGTGATCCTTCCAAGCGAAGAATATAAAAAAACAGGCTGAGCATTGATCACAAGATTGTGGCCATCATCCTGTGTGTTTTTCACCACACCTTATGGACATCTCTGCCCCAAATCTATTCAGTAGCACATGTGGAGTGAAAGTATCATGCAAATTTTAATTATTTCTTTGTTTGATTGATTATGTGCTGCCCAACTCATCCAGAGGTAACAAATGAGATAAATGTAATTGTGAAATTGCAGTGACCTGTGAACAAATCCTTCATCACTATAACAATAGCTACTGTGAAAACAGAACAGGAACAGTGTTAGCTCTACAACTAACAGAATCTATCTGTACACAATACTTTTGTTTTTCCCTTTTAATTGCTTAGAAACTTCTGCCTTTTTTATTTTCTGTCAGTTGATCTCTACTTATTCAAACTTTTAGAGGATTCTGATGATGAAGATGAGGAGGAGGAAGAGGAGGAGTGGGAGGAAGAGAAGGAGTCTGAAAGTGAAGAGCCACCAAAAATGCCTAAAAAAAAGCTCCTCAAAGCTCCTTCACTGGACAAAAGTAAAGTGAGGAAAGCCAAAAGTAAAGGTAAGCTTGAATTTCAGTATCATTTATCGGCTATAGACAAGTTGGCTTAGATTTGGTTTCATCTCCATGAGATTTCTATAGTTTTCAGGTGTAGACTAAAACTATTCACCAAAAATCTTTGGGAAACTATACCCATAAGCTGCTACCTATCGTATGGATATAGCCAAAATGAAAAGTTTGTTTCTGTTTTCTAGTGCTTTGGATGTATGGACTTTTCAATGGGCATGTTTTTAAAATTGTTTAAAATTTTAAAAAAAATTAATTATTGTGGATTCATTTTTGAGCAACCACTCTGGAAGTTTAGTTAGACAAAAAGAGTGAAAAAAATTTATGATTTGGGAAGACCTCCGCAATCTAATGTCATGAATAGGCCTGAGATTCCACACAAGATGGGAAGACATTCATAACAGCAAACACCAAGAAGATGTAAAACAAGCAATTGCTTTCCTTCTCTATAGTTAAAAGCATAACTTCCACTCTCCTTTCACCTAAATGTTTATGTATTTAGCATATTAGGAGCCCAGGTCATGCAGTGGTTAGAATGTCATGTTGCAGGCAAACGCTGCCCACAACCTGTAGTTCAATCCTCAAAGTTGACTCAGCCTTCCATCCTT
This sequence comes from Laticauda colubrina, assembly GCA_015471245.1. Lineage (NCBI taxonomy): Eukaryota > Metazoa > Chordata > Lepidosauria > Squamata > Elapidae > Laticauda > Laticauda colubrina. The sequence goes on along the minus strand of BLBF01000020.1, from coordinate 52,827,854 downwards.
CCGAGGTTGGGAAAATGAGGAGCCAAACAGTTGGGGGCAATATGCAAATATTATTGCCCAAAGAGTGTTGTAAAGTGGAGCAATATATAAGCTTAAAAGCTATTGTTATATTTCTATTCTATGCAACCTACCCCTCATGACTCCATTGGCTTATGGTATATAAAATTACAGCATGTAAAAATGAAATTAAAAGAGATTAATAAATACAATGAATAATACTGTTCATAAAATCTATTGAGAAACTTACAAAGACCTTTCAGCTTGGATGCCCTTGGGGAGGAAATACATTTCTTGAAAGCTGCTCAAAAGAAGGCAACTACTTTTGAAACAGTAGCACAGTTGTCTGAGTCCCAATCTTCCAATTTTCTTCAGGGTGGACACTGAATGGCATTCTTTCCATGTTAAAGCCCAGTCCCACTGCACCAACAGATGCAAAGAGGATGTAAAACATTAAAAAAAGCTTGCCATCTGTTGGAAAATGCTATGCATCCGTTGTATACTCACTGCATATGTGTTTCATACGCTCTATCCATCGAGCATCCATCCACTGAAATTTCATCCGCGCAAGAAGTTTTGAGCTGCACAAAACTTTGTGAACGGATGAACTTTCCGCCGCGTACGATGTACATCCACGACATATACGGGCAACAAACGTTCTATGTCCGTTATCATCCGTTAAACATCTGCTGTATCCTCTCTGCATCCTCTGGCCATCCTCTCAACTCACATCCGCTGCAGCTGAAAACGGAAAGAGGGAGGAAACAAAAGGTACACGGAACGTCTACACAGCATTAGTAGCACGGAAATAGAAAGGATGTAAGTGTATGCATCTCGTATATAAAGTATTAAAAATGGACAAAATGTTTGTATCTGGGATGTATCTTGTATATTTAGGATGTCTGGAGTATGTCTAGAGTATGTAGAAGAACACCTGGACAACCGATATTTTCTATAAAAGGGGGAGAAAATCATCTGGATCTCAATATGAGTCCAGCAGCCGTGGTGTACAGACCTCTTCACCCTTGGTTTTGGCCTTCAACATCATCAATTGTTCTCCACCATGGATGATGAAATAGTTCATATGATAGCTGCGCTCATTCATCACCAGAACCAAACCTGTTCAGGCTGTTTTAAGTTTTATACAGAGGAGAAGAAGGAGACGTCCAAGAGCTGTATGGGTCCAAGGATGGATCGTGAGAAGAATGGAGTTCAGACTGTATGACCAGTTGATGGTGGAGCTGAGGAATGAAGACCCTCGTGCATTCCATCACTTCATGAGGATGCCACCAGCCATGTTTGACAAACTTGTAGAGCGTCTGAGACCCAGGTTGACCAAGCCTATCACCAACTTCCGTCCCAGCCTGGACCCTGGACTGAAGGTGGCACTGACTCTGCGGCACCTGGCCTCTGGAACCACATACAGAAACATGCAGTATGCCTGGAGGGTGCCACACAACAGCATCAGCATTGTGGTCAGAGAAGTGGTGCAGGCCATCATCGAAGAATATGTGGAGGAGCTCCTCCAGTGCTCCACCACTGAAGAAGGCTGGAGGAAAGTTCCAGAGCAGTGGTATCAGAGGTGGAACTTTCCCCACACCGTTGGAGCCGTAGATGGGAAGCACGTGGCCTGCAAAGCTCCACCCAACTCAGGGTCCACTTATTGCAACTACAAGGGCTTCTTCAGCATCATCCTCTTTGCCATGGTTGATGCTGACTACAAGTTCATCTACATTGATGCTTCAGGCAACGGGTCAGCTTCAGATGGCCAGATATACAATGCAAGTGACCTCAAGGATGGGCTGGAATGCAACCTCATCATGGGTTTTCCAGGTCCAGACCCCCTACCCAATGACACAAAAGATGTGCCTACTTCATCGTTGGTGATGATGCCTTCTCCCTCAGAACCTACCTCATGAAGCCGTACAATTCAAGATACCTCACCCGTGAAGAGAGGATCTTCAACTACAGGCTGTCCAGGGCAAGACAAGGTGGAGAACGCCTTTGGCATCCTGGCCAACAGGTTCCAGATACTTCTCACCACCGTGCAGCATCGCCCACAGACCTTGAGGAGCATTGTGGAAGCTTGCTGCATCCTGCACAATCTCATGCGCACTCGCTACCTAGTGTTGCAGAACAGACTTGTCGACCGTTAACAAGGGAATGGGGACATGGAGCCTGGTGAATGGAGGTAAGGACATAACCTGATAGACACTGTGGATGTACAAGACCCCAACAGAGCTTCACGTGAAGGGAAGAATCAGCGCAACTTACTGAGACACTGGTGCAACTCCCCAGCTGGAACAGTGGAGTGGCAAGACAGGATGATAGATGATTAATGGATGCTTCCTTGAGGCTGTCGCATAACACCGATGAGATTGTGCCATGTATGTTGAGTGGTCCTACAATGAATAGGGCATTAATAAAGAGCTTTGTTTATTTTAAAATGTGTTGATCAATGAATAAATTGTTATTGATAATAAAGGTCCATATGTGTGGCAGCTGGGATGATGCACCATATAGTCCCACTATGGTTGCACTGGAGGTTTATCTATCCCACAACTATCCTTATCTATCCCACAAGCATGCAAAGGCTTAACCATTTTTTCAAAGTTTTCACCAACACTTTATGAAGTAAAAAAAATGAACCAAGTGTCTTAAGCAAAGATAACCTTTATTAACTTTCTTAGGTAAACTTTATGACTTTATTAAATAAGCAAAATGAACCAAGTAAAGTGTCTTAAGCAAAGATAAACTTAACAGGTAAACAACTCAGTCTCTGACACTATTCTCAGTCACTCTGAGTCATGTCCATGGTCTCAGCAGGGAGTGTGGAGGTGGCTGTGGCTTGAGTGCTGGTCTGAGGCACCATTGGGGAGCTTGGCCCCGAGGGTACAACACGGGATGGTGTGTTCAGGAAGCTATCCGAGAGCTGACTCAGTCCCGTGAGGTTGAGAGGCCCTTCATCAAGGACTTGAGATGTCAGGCCCAATACTGATGACAGATTGTCCATTGACGGGCTTGGCTGTGGGGTGGAGGAAGGAGGAGTGTGGTGGAGCTGTCTGGTCTGCAGCTGGGTGAGGAGTGGCGTCTGTGGCATCCAATGAACCTGGGCCTGGACTAGCAAGTTCTGCTTCTGCTGTGGGAAGTCCTGGTAGTCTTAGCCTTAGTAGGTGAGGGGCTGTTGAAAGCCGTGGAAGGGCTGTGACATCACCTGGGGTGGAGGAGCAGACCTGGACTGGGTAGGAGCAGCTTCAGCTGGGCCTTGAGGGTTGTGCAGAAGTGCTGTGAACTTCTGCTTCATCACCTGGTACTGGGCCTCAGGCAGGTCCCTCAGGGTCTGGCTCACGTAGGTGATGAAGGGCTTCCGGTCTGAGGATGGTATGTCATTGTGGTTCAGCTGAGAGAGAGGTTCTGTGTCCCTGATCTGCAACAGCACACTGTGGTCCTGGCCCTCCAGTCTGCCTCTCTGCCTGCATCCTCTGGAGCTAGGGGTGGGGGTGGGGTGGGTTGGCCTCTGGTGGCTGCTGCTTCTTCCTCCATTTGTGTCAGCAGGGCATCATCCTCCACAGGATCCTCCAAATCTGCTGGGATGGGGAGTAGAGCTGTCGGGGGGGTGTCTCTGCTGTGGGGCCCTCTGAAGACACCTGCCTGGACAGGGTAGCTGGCTCCTGGCTGGAAGAGGACTGGCTGTCTGTGGGCTGTCTGAGGGAGGGGGGTCTCAGAGGGGCTTCTCCTCGGTGGCGGATCTCACCCTCCAGGAAACTGCACTTGGCCATGACGTACATCTCCTGGTCAGTGAGCTTGACAGCGGCCTGCCCGGATTTCTTGAGGTGTAGCTTGCCATACCAGGTGTGCATGTGCTTCCACCATCCTAGGAGTACTTCTGCAGTGTACCCCAGGCTCTCTGACTTGTCTCTCCAAGCTGCCTGCTTCTTCTTGTATTGGTGTCCCAATACAGTCTGTGGCCCTTTCTCCAGAGGTACTCATTCTCCCTCAGCCATTCCAGCACCTCATCCTCATGCTCCTCGGAAATGGTGTACTGTTTCCTCTCTCCCTTCTCCTTCCCTTGCCTCTTCCTCCCTCTGGCAGGGACTTCAGCAGGGCCTTCAGGGGCTTGAGCAGCAGGGGCTTGAGCAGCAGGCCTTCAGGGGCTTGAGCAACAGGGCCTTCAGGGGCTTCAGCAGCAGGGCCTTCAGGGGCTTCAGCAGCAGGGCCTTCAGGGGCTTCAGCAGCAGGGCCTTCAGCAGCAGGGCTTTGAGGGCCTTGGGGCTGGTCCACCACAGCAATAGCAGCAGCAGCAGCAGCCGCAGCTTCAGAGTCAGTGCCAGGGGGTGGGATGCTGGTTCTGGCCTTCTTCACCTTGCCAGGGCTTGAACGAGTAGGCACAGGCTTCCTCTTCTTGCCTGACTGACGAATCATGGTGTTCCTGCAAGATGTATGTGGCAGCACATCTTTCCCCTGTATGCTGACTGCGTGCGTGCTGCATCCTTTTATATCCACAGAGCTGACGCAATTCATACTCCCCGCATGTGCAGTGAATGCTTTGCACCTGATATACATCTGCGCAGCATCCCCTTTGTTTCCTATAGGCGTCCGTGATGCATCCACTTCATCCGCTATGCATCCGCCCCTTCCGCTATGCATCCACTTTTAAATTCTCCCCCAGAACCCTTTCGGAGGTGTCATCTGCTTCCATCCGCTTTCATCCGCTAGGCTTCCTATGAACATCCGTTTAACATCCCCGCTACATACTACCCATGTCCGTTCTTTTCTGTTCTTTTCCATTCTGTTTATGCAAATTTTCACCACTTTTTGGAACGTATGACAACGGATGGAGCCACCCCCAAAATTTTGCTCGTGCACTGTGTCCTTTATACAAACGTTTTGCGTCCGTTGGCCAGTGGGACCTAGCCTTTAGGCTGTGCAAGGTGAGCAGATTGAACTTGGACAAGAAGGTCTGGAATGAATGAAGAATAACGATCTAGAATGGAGGAACTGGGTATGGCTAGTCTAGAGAAAAGAAGGACTAGGGATGACATGATAACAGTGTTCCAGTATTTGAAGGGCTGCCAACTTATTTTTCAAAACACCAGAAGGCAAGAAAAGGAACAATGGATGGAAACTAATCAAGAAGAGAAGCAACCTGGAATTAAGGAGAAATTTCTTTACAGTGAGGACAATTAACCCATGGAACAGCCTGCCTCCAGAAGTTGAGGGTGCTTCATCACTGGAGGTTTTGAAGAAGAGACTGGATAGCCACTTGTCTCAAATTATGTAGGGTCTCCTGCTTGAACAGGGAGCTAGACTAGAAGACGTCCAAGGTCCCTTCCAGTTCTGTTCTGATTGATTGAATGAAACGAATGCACCATCTGTATAGCCTCAGAAAGCTATTGCTGATTAATACAGCCCATGAAGGATTAACTCAGCTCAGCAAACAGGCAGATAGACATACTCTCTGCCAGCACAGTTTCTGAGTTACTTCACATGAAGCAAATTGCTGACTTCTGAAAGATGACAAGGGCATGAGTCATAATCTTCAGCACCACATATGTCATAGAACTTTAATAATAGAAGAGGACTTCAATTAAATATTGTTTAATGTTTATTGTTCTTCCTGATACATACTAATGACTGTAATTATACTTGATTACATAGCGATATTGCTCAGATCTTTCATGCCAAGTACCGGTGATAGACCATTTGCTGTCTGAAAAACTACTTTGTTGTTTGAGTAAGGAGGATGAACAAATGGAAATTGCAGCTTGAAATGAAAGATGTACATGATAAAGAGTAGGACTGAACAAATGGAAAAAAACAAAAATAGTTGTAGATCTGTACAAGCAACTAGCAACTAAAGTTATAACAAATCCCCCAAAAGCTACTTATCATCCAATTTTGAAGTTATGACAGCTGCATTCCCTTGGCCCCATGACAGTTTTTCAGAACCTGTCAACCAGCTCATCTTTACAGTCATTTGCGGTATTGTGAGGTCACATGATCACAATTTTTGCCTTTTTGTGCCAATTTCTAGCCTTTACTTCCAATTTCAAATAAAAAACAAACAAAACCCATTGGGTAAAATAGATTTGCTTAATGGCCACAGCACTCGTTTAATGACTGCACCGTTCACTTAAGAGCTGTGGCATTTATTTAAAGGTTGCCACAAAAAATACTGAAAAATCTGGTCTGGTCACATGATGCCTCAACTTACGACCATAAAGACTTATGACTGTAATTTCAGGCTCAATTTCACTCATAAGTTGAGGAATACATGTAAAACTAAGAGAAAGATAAGAAATAACAGAATGGAATGAAAATAGTTTGATTTTGTGGAAAGGAATAAATTAATTTATACCCATAGGAAAATGAAGGTATATTTAATTATGAAGGAAAGATCTCAAAGGTATGTCAGAAACTACCTAGGTTGTTGTGAGTTTGCATAAAAGTAAGAATCCATACACTGAAAATACTTGAATGTTACCTTCCAGAGAATGATGATATTGAGGAACAAAAGAGGGTGGGTTTTTTTAAGCAATTATGCAACATTGTTAATGAAAACTGTTTGGGGGTGGAATGGGGAAGATATTTTTTGGTAGATGACAAGAATGTGTTGACTATGGATACAGTGATTGGGTAATTCAAAGACCCAAGGATGAAATATGTTTATCTCTGAAAGAGGAAAGAATATAAATATAAAAAATGTGATTTATTTTATTGCTTATGATGAAAGACAAAGATAATTAATTTAGGATTTAAGAGCGATGAGAACTCTAGATGCAAGATAGACAATTTCTTGGTAGTATCAGGAGAGGAGTTTGTGAAATAAACAGGAAGGGAAAAAAAGGAGTGAAATAAACTAGAATAAAATTTAAACGACCAGAAGAAAAAACACGAATGATGATTTTTAAGAAATTAGCAAATATACTATATGAACCCAATAAGATCAATGGAAAGTGGATATAAGAGGTTGTGGATAAAAGTGTATATAAGAGGTTATTAAAACAGCTTGCAACTTCCGGTTTGGGCTTCTTCGGTGACAGACTGAAATCGCGATCATGCATGGTTTGCTCCGTGCTCACCACTGGAGTGCCCTGAGCCACGTAGATTCGGGGCTGAAGCCATCCCATAGAGATGGTGAAGAAGGGGGAGCTGTTAGTGGAGTTGAGGAGAGCCACATCTTTCTTCCTCGGCTGGCCGTTACTCCCTTTCTCAAAGGCGGTTGCAGCAGCGGTCAGAAATGGCCACCTCAAAGAAGAACCTGACCGGACAAGGTTGTGCAGGAGGAAGTTTAAAGGAGAAAGTTTGACTGACTGGGTTGAATGGAGAACATCTATTTCAGGTACATGGAACCTGAATTTTAAAGACTAAGACTAATACAATGCCTAAAAAAGATTTTAACTAGCAAAAGAGAAAGGGAAAGGAAACAGAACTGGCTTTTTTTCCTCTCACGTTGACAGTTTTAATTGACTTGGAATGTTAAGAAGAAGAGATTCAAATAAAAAATTGATATTAATCCACTTTGACATTAATACGCTATTTCTAACTTAAAATAAAGTGCCAAAGGGGTAAAGATTCTTGGATAATTTAAAAAATTTCTTTAAAAAAAGAAAGAAAGCAGCAGAAGGAAAAAAGGAAAAAAAAGGGTGGAATCTGGAAAATTGAGGAAACCACCTCGAACTTAAAAAAAAAATGATAGTGGAATTTTAACAAGGCTTGCAAAAGTTACATTGTAGCTGAAACTTTGTTACAAGATAACAAAGTCCCTGGAAAGAGAAAGTGAGAAATGTAGCAAGAAACAGTTTTGGACTGTTGGATGATTCCTGGAACTTTGGATGGAGGATCCTAATGAAATGAAATAAAATCAATTGGGGGTTGTTTAAAAATTTTTAAAATGGCATCACTCCTTGAAGAGTTAAAAATGAGACTTAAAGAACAAAAAGAAGAAGCACAAGAAGGAAGAGGATTTTTTAGCTTTGTTTTTCAATTTTTAGAAATGGAGATCTTGAACTATGAAAATCAGCAAGAAACACTGGCAGAACAAGAAGGATGGGACAATGAAGAAGCCATCTTTAATGACCAAGTAATTTTAAGCAGGGTAAAAAAGGGAAAGGGGGGAAAGGGGGTTGAAAACTTAAGCACTGAAGCAACAACCCCAAAAAAGAGTAATTTGAAAAGTAATAATAATATCAGGAAGAAGCAGAAGGGAGGATCACAAAAGGGAGAATCAGATAGAAAAGGGAATAAAAAGGGGAGTGAGAAGAAGAGAGGGAAGAAGGAAAAGAAAAGAAGCTACAAAGGACAGAAACGATATAGAGGGAATATATCGGGAAAAGGGTAAAAGAATTAAAGATATAAACTTATTTAAAAGATACAGAGACAATGGTTAAAATTTAACTTAAGGAGAGGATTCTGCAAGGGTGTATGGGATAGCATTGTTATATTGGAAATAGAAAAGAGTTAGAAAATAGTTTAGATGATTAAAGTGATTGGAAAAAAATTATTGATGTGTAGAGGAATATTTGTTTGTGAAGAGAATAAGGCTCTCAATGATTTAAAAAGAAAGTTTTAAAAAAACTGAAAAGAAACATGGAAGATTTTTATCAGTTGACAAGATGAACTTGAATAAGAATAATAACTTTACTGACTACTGTTAATAACTATTGTTTGGTTCTTTATTTAAAGGCAGTAATAAGTAAAATATGAAATATAGACGATTAAAGTGAAAAACAACTGATACTACTAGGTAATGTTCATTAAAAGAAATAGAAATGTAAAAGATTGTTATTAATATTAATGGCAGAGCTGTATTTGACTAGAATAATTATTCTATTTATTCTTGTTATACATATATACACAGTTATATATAGATATATACTTTTTTCTTTTAAGAATTTAGTGTGTATTTTTAAGGGAATGTACCAAGCAGAATTCGATTGAAAATAGGTATGTGTCATAAAATAGAGGTTAGAAAATGAATGTTGTAACTGTAAAGGTGTAACTTAAATTTTTAAACAAGATTTGAAAAAAGATACAAAGGTGTTACACTCCAGTCTGGTAATTACAGGGGAAAATTTGTTTTATGAGAAAAGATAATATGAAATTGTAAACAGGACAAATGAAAGTATAAAAAAATTGATCAGAAAGATTTTAAAATTAGAAAAAGATATGTAATTGAATTAAGAAAGGAATGAGATAATTAAAAATAAGGCTATAGGAAGTAAAGAAAGGGAAAAACTATTGAAAAAATTGCAAAAATATTTATAAGATATGGATTAGAATGTATAAGATAAATATGTATTGACTTTATGTCTGTATGGAGAAGTGATAACCTGGGGGCACGCTGTTCTCAAAAAAAGATATTTTATTTGTATTTGCATGTTTTGTGAAAACTTGAATAAAACTTTTATTTAAAAAAAAACAGCTTGCAACAGAATTAAAATAATTATACTACACTGTGCCATAGAAGTGTGTGGAGTTACAATGATGGGTAATATGAAAAATGATTCTTAGGGTTCCGGTTTGCAGGGCAACAGGCAGGAATCTGCGATCTCACCACTGGAGCACCCCGAGCCAGCTGCCTTCAGGGCTAAGCCACTCCGTAGAGGTGGCGAAGTTGTGGGGAGCCCCAGTAGGGTCAAGGGGAGCCGCATCTCTCCTCCTCAGCCAGCTAAATTCCCTTTCCCGAAGGCGGTAAGAGCGGTGGTCAGAAATAGCTGCCTCAAAGAAGCACTCAGCCAGAAAAGAAAGTGCAGGAGGAAGTTAAGAAGTGAAAGTTTTGGCTGACTGGGATAACAAGCAACAACCAAGGTATCCTGGAATTTAAATTTTATAAAAGATACATTGTTCCCAAAGAAGAATGGAAGCAGCGAATGAAAGTGAAAAGAGAAAGTTTTTTTTTCCCTTCACTCTCCTTCCCTACGTTGACAGTGACGAGAGCTGAATGAGAAATCAGAAAAATCCACTTTGGCACCAGTAAGTAACTAAACTGGAAATATAATTAAATGCCAAGGGGATAAGAAAGATTTCTGAACACTAAAAAAAATTCTTTTTTTGTTATAAGAGGGAAGGGAGAGGAAAAGAATAAGGGCAGGATTTGGAAGGAGGAGTCTGCCTGGAACTTAAAAGAATCAAAAGTTAAATCTAAATAAGACTTCTAAAAGATACATTTTAACTGGAACTCTGCAACTAAACAGTAACCCCAGGAAGAGAAAGTGAAAAAAGAAGAAAGTGTTAAAAGAAACAGCTTGTGTGTATTTAGACTGTTTGGTGACATTGGAATTTTTGGAAATTGACTAAAAACAATTTGGGTGGTTGTTTAAAAAAGCTCTACAATGGCATCACTTCTGGATGAACTGAAAATGGAATCTAAAAAATATAAAGAAGAGGCACAAGAAGGGAAGGGCTCCTTTGGCTCCATTTTTCAATTTTTAGAAATGGAGATCTGCATCTATGAGAAACAACAAGAAAAGATTGCACAACTAGAAGAATGGGACAAAGAAGAAGCCATCTTTAATGAACAAGTAACTCTATCTGGGGAAGAAAGGAAAAAGGGGGGAAAGAGAATGGAGAATTTAAGACTTAAAAAAAAAGCCAAAAAAGGGGAAAATAATGTAAAAAGTGGATATAATGTTGGAAAGCAACAGAAAAGGGAAACACAGAAGAGGGAAATGGAGCTGGAGAGACAAGGAGGTAAAAAGGGGAGAGAAAAGAAGAAAGGGAAGAAGGAAGAGAAGATAAGTTACGAAGGTTTGGAGCAAGATGTAAAGAAACAGGACTTATTCAGAGATAATGGGTGAAAATTTAACTGAAAGGGATTCTGTAAAGGTACATAAGATTGTATTGTTATATTTGTATTAGAAATAATGTTAGAAAATTGGAAATAACATATGATTAAAAAGTGGGTTAAAATAGTCAGTGTAATTCAGTGAAATTTTTGTGCATAAAAAAATATGAAATGAAATAAATGAGAGAATTGAATTAGGAAGGAATGGGAACATTTTAACTACTCAATGTTTTATAAAATATAAGTGAAGTGGGGGGGAAGCAATTATGGAAAGTTTATAAGTGTTCCCATAGAAGTATGATATCTATTTAGAAAGTAATGTGTAAAATGTTTAAGATTTAAATGAATATTAATATTAATGATAGAACTGAATTGGTCTGGATTGTCATTTTAATTATATTATACATTTATAATTTTTTCTTTTTTTAAAATGTACTGTGTAGTTTTAGAATGTACCAAGCAGAATCCGAATGGAAGTTATGTATTATATTAAGTCTTATAACTTTAGGAGAAATATATAAAGGCATCATACTCCAATTAGTGATTATAGGAGAAATTTTGTTTAATGAGAGAAGATAATAGACAGCGGAAGCAGGACAGACAAAGAATGTAAGTACAATGATTTGAATTGAGATGAAATAAATAAAATAAAATTAAGAAAATTAAAAGAGGAGAGAAGCTAGAAAGAAAATGTAGAATGGTAATAAGATATGGAATGGTATATAAAAATGAGCATGAACTTGAATTTGTGTCTGTATGAAGAGATGGAACCTGAGATCAGGCTGCTTTCAAAAAAGATGTTTTATATTTTTATGTTCTATGTTTTGTTTGTTTATGTTTGTTTTCAAAAATCACTAAAAAAAATTTTTTTTAAAAGAAAAATGATTCTTGGTGGAATTGTAAAGTGAAAGGAGTTGTGGATGAAGAATATGGCTATAGCAAAATGACAGTTTAAAATGAGAAAGAGAAACGGGAACAGTATATAATATGTATGGAGAGAAAAGACTTGCAAAGTATGTAATCAAAGAGAAACATAACAAAATGCAGGGTCATTTTGAGGGGGAAAAAGATAGCTCCAGAAATAGAGTGTCAGATATTTGCATACTTGAAATACTGCATTTGGATTGGCCCACCCGTTGGGAGATTTGAAGAACTGTCATTGACCAAAAGCCGCGAGGAGCTACTATAAAAAAGGCTGCCGTGGCTCAGCGACCGATTCAGTCCAGCAAGAGAAATAAAAAGAGCTGAAGTCTAACTGGTCTTGAGTTGATCTTTTCCTACACTTAACACTGGTGATGAAGGTGGGATACTGAGACAAAGGAGACCAGTTGAGCACGTGGCAACAAGACCGAGCAAAGACGAGATGGCCGGCTGCAACTCGCCACCCACACCGTTCAACCCAGCAGTGGAGGACTGGGACTCTTACATCGACAGATTGCTCATGTTCCTCAAGAGCAATGATCTACAAGGGATATCCGAAAACCGAAAGAGAACCGTTTTCCTAACCCATTGTGGGCCCACAGTTTTCAAGATGGCCAAAGCATTGGCAAAACCCTGGGATATGAAACAGATGGTGTGGCCAGATTTGGACAAAATGCTGTGAGCCCATTATGCACCAGCCATCTCAAGCCTCATCAAGAGGCACAAATTCTACAAGTGAGACCAAAAGGAAGGTGAGAGCATAGGAGATTTCGTTGCAGCTCTAAGAGACATTGGCAGAGCGTGTGAATTTCTCAATATGGACAAGGCCATGAGGGACCATGTGGTCCTCGGACTCAGAGATCTCACTCTACAGAACCGATTATTGACCAGACCCAAAATCACAGTAACCGAGGCTATCGCAGAAGCTACCGCAGCGGAAGCAGCGCAGAAATCAGCAGCTACCATGTGGCAGATGAATAAAGCAACACAAGAAGCCTTCAAAGACCCTAGCACAGCCCAAGAAAAGAAGACAGAGGGAACTCAAAATCCCACCACCACGATACACCATGAGGACATCGAATCCCTCTCCGAAACAGACAAGGAGAAAGAAGAAATCAATAGGCTCCAGTCGGAAAAAAGCAGACGAGACCGGAGAGAAAGGACAACTGAATTCCGCTGTGCCGAGTGTGGAGGGGACCACCCACATTCCGAGTGTCATTTCCTCGACACTGTGTGCAGGCATTGTGAAAGGCAGGGACACATAGCTAGAGTCTGCCAGAACAGAAATAGCTACAGCCCTAGACGAAGAGGAAGCACTCTCCCCAGAACTAGAGAAAGACAGACAGGGAGCCGTTGGAGCCAAGAAAACAGAAATAAGTGGCTCAGTGAAACCAGCAGAAAGGAAGAAACACACCAGACAATAATCATTGGACATTTGAGCGCAATCAACACAAGGAAGGTGCAGATACAAGTCAAAATAGAAGGCCAGCCATGCAAAAAGGACGTGGATTCCAGATCATACCTGTCCATTATATCGTGGAACATCCTAAAGAGCCTGATACCAGTTATAGAAAGGAAGGAATTAGAGAGACAAAAACTCACCCTTAAAGATTACCAAGGAACAGAATTCCCGTAGTCGGACATTGCCAAGTCAAATTCAAAAAATACAAGACAATCCTTCCATTGACAATAGTAGACCAGGATCACCCAAGCCTACTGGGGCTCGAATGGTTCGCACCCCTAGGAATTGGAATGACTGGGGTAAACAGCATCACTGAGACAGACTGGGAAGAGAACCTGATGTGAGAATTCCAGGACGTCTTCGATGGAAAACTGGGCAAGTACCAAGGGTCCCCAATCTCATTTAATTTAAATCCTAACATAGCCCCAATTAGGCTAAAGGCAAGGCAAGTCCCGTTTGCGTTAAAACCGAAAATCGATGAGCAACTAGATAAACTTATCGCACAAGGGGTATTGGAACCAATAAACCACGCAAGGTGGGAAACTCCAATTGTGACCCTGATTAAACCAGATGGGTCCATGCGCATCTGTGGTGACCATAAGGCCACCCTCAACCACACGCTACAACAAAGCGCATACCCCGTCCCGGTGGTCCAACATCTCTTACATTCGTTGGGGGGAGGAAAAGTCTTTGCAAAGCTCAACCTTGCACAAGCTTACCAACAATTGCCAGTTGACCCAGAAACAGCGGAAGCACAAACAATTGTGACTCGCAGGGGGGCATTCAAATGCAAAAGACTGCAATTTGGCCCCAGGGGTTTTCCAAAGTCTAATGGAGTGCCTATTAGAGGGAATCAAGGGGGTGGTACCATATTTTGACGATGTACTGGTATCAGCCAGGGAAAAAAAACAATTAGAAGGCCGCCTGAGGGAAGTCTTACAAAGATTTAAAGAGGTGGGACTTAAAGTGAAAAGAGAGAAGTGCCAACTAGCCACTGACAAAGTTGAATTCCTGGGATACCTCATAGATAAAGAAGGGATCCACCCCACAGAAAAGAAAATCAGAGCAATCAAAGAAGCTCCCAGACCCGGAAATAAAACAGAGTTACAAGCCTTTTTGGGACTTATTAACTTTTACAATGTCTTTTTGCTACAGAAGGCAATGACAGCGGAACCATTACACAGACTGCTGGATAAGAAAGCCACCTGGACCTGGGGGCATCAAGAAGAAGCTGCATTCCAGGGAATCAAGGACTTACTGACATCAGACTCTGTACTAATTCAAAACAGCAAAACCTTGCCACCAACCTTAACCTGCGATGCATCACCGTTTGGTGTCGGGGCAATACTCAGCCACACATTACCCAATGGAAGGGAAACACCAATCGCTTTCTACTCAAAAACCCTATCTAAAGCGGAGAGAAATTACAGCCAATTTGACAGGGAAGCGCTGGCCGCAATAACAGGGGTCAAGCGTTTCCACGAATACATTTACGGCAGAACTTTTTCTCTAATCACAGATCACAAACCCCTGCTAGGAATACTTGCAGGGAACAAAGCCACACCAAACATACTGTCACCGCGAATGATGAGATGGTCCGAGTTCCTCGCTGCATACAACTACAAATTAATCCACCGGCCAGGTAAGAACACACGCTGATGCCCTGATGCCATTTCCCCTTACCTGAATTAGAAGATGATTCTGCACCAACCACATCAACCCTGCAAATCAAGATGCTGGCAAACCTACCCATAACAGCAGCAGACATTGCAAAGGAAACTGTGAAAGACAGAGACCTGGCACGAATTTTAAATTGGGTAGGTAAAGGGTGGCCAGACACCGAAGGTAACGAGACTGTTAAACCATTTCAGAATCGACAAAAACTCTCGAAATTAAAAGAGTGCATTCTATGGGGGGACAGGGTGATCATACCGGACATACTGAGGGAATAAATACTTAATTTATTACATGAAGGACACCCAGGCATTGTAAGAATGAAGTCTCTGGCCAGGAGTTACGTATGGTGGCCAGGGATGGATAAGGACATTGGGAGATGGGTGGAAACGTGCAAACAATGCTAAGAATCTGGACGTGCACCCCTTCTGCACCGATACTAGACTGGGAAACGCCTAGGGGACCATGGTTGAGAATACACATTGATTTCACAGGGCCAACAAAAGGCCATACATTTTTGATAGTGGTAAACGCTTACTCAAATTGGCTGGAGGTAAGCGTCATGCACTCAACCACAATAGAAGCTGTAGTCAGACAGCTAAGGAAACTTTTCACAACACAGGACTTACTGGATCTACTTGTATCCGACAACGGGCCACAATTCACGGCACTAACATTTGAAAGGTTCTTGGACGAACAAGGAATAAGGCACACCTTGACAGAGCCGGGCCGGCCGCCTACAAATAGATGGGTGGAACGCATGGTCTGTTATACTAAGGAAACACTCCACAAACTAAAAACTGGAGACATCCAGGAAAATAATCTATAAACTACTAACCATACAACACATCAGACCAAACTCCACAATGAATAAAAGCCCAGCAGAACTATTAATGGGCAGAAAATTAAGGTCTCACCTAGACAGGCTACACCCCACATACAGCCCTGAAAAGCCAACAGACTCATCCAGTAAGTACCGTACATTTGGGGTAGGGGACCTGGTATACGCAAAAAACCTCATGGGGGACCCACTATGGATATCAGCTAAAATAACCCAGGTAACAGGACCCCGATCATACAGAATGGAGACCGAGGATGGAAGAAGCTGGAGGAGACACATTGACCAGCTTAGATCAAGAACACTATTAAGAAACACAAACAACCAAAGGGACGAAGGAGAAGAATGCACACACACACATGAACCACCTCAAACATGAATCAAAAGAATAACCAAACCAGAGAAGGGGAAGACCCCTCAAACACAAGCGAGAGGGGAGGGGAAGGCCCTCCACAAACACGAGAAATAAACAAACAAAGACCACCAATAACGCACCAACCAACACCACCAGTAGCCCCGATAAGAAATCACAGTCACATATCTGAAAAGGACTTTGGGAGAAGGGAACAGGCAGTGAAAAGTCATCACGAAGCCTCTCCTGGAGGGAGCAGCCAAGCCGACTCAACCAGCCCAGATAGACCAGGCGGGAGCTACCTTCCAGGAGGTTCCACGGAGGAGGTAGGAGAAACAGCGAACCCGTCCGAACAGCCCGAAGACAACACCGTGACTGGATTGCGCAGGTCCAGTAGGAATCATAAGAGCCCCACCTATTTACATGACTACATAACGTAAGGGTCCCTGATTGGTTGGACTGGACCACGTGGGGAGGGGTGTTAGATATTTGCATACTTGAAATACTGCATTTGGATTGGCCCGCCCGTCGGCGGGAGGTTTGAAGAACTGTCATTGGCCGAAAGCCGTGAGCAGCTGCTATAAAAAAGGCTGCCACGGCTCAGCGGCTGATTCAGTCCAGCAAGAGAAATAAAAAGAGCTGAAGTCTAACTGGTCTCAAGTTGATCTTTTCCCACACTTAACATAGAGGATTAAAGAAGAACTCTCCAACAAAGTATATTGACATTAAAAATAAAAGTGAAAAATTATTTGAGATAAAATTGAGAAGAAGGAATGCTAGATGGAACATTCTGAGATGGATTGGGATGACTGCAGTATCCCTGAAGAGTAGACTTGAAGTGAGAAATTCTTTACAACTGAGAAAAATAAAGTATCTGAACACTATGAGAATATTGAGAAATTATAAGACTGCAAATATACTGTGTGTTTGAGAAATGTTAAATGAGAGATGGTTTACTTATAAGATACCTCTGTGAGTTGTTGAAATATTTGTGAAGACTGGACTTGTGCTTGACTGCTTCTTTGACTGTACAAAGAAAGAAGTAGCAAGAGTGAATATAACAGCTATAAGAGGACAGCTTTCTTGTATGCATTCTTTTTTCTCATTCTTTCTCACTTTTTTTTTCAAATACTGAACAGTTATGTTCAAAATTATGTAGCATTTAAGCCTGAAAATTCTAATTGATATGAGGTGATATGTCAGCAAAACTGAAAGAATTATCATGAATGTACAATATCATGGCCAAGTATCTTACTTGTAAATTCCTTAATATTTGTTATGCATTTTTGATAGATACTAAACCGAGACCAAATAAATCATATAATGCAGTGGTGGGATTCAAAAATTTTTACTACCTGTTCTGTGGGTGTGGCTTGGTGGGTGTGACGGGGAAGGATACTGTAAAATCTCCAGTCAGAGGTGGTATTTCCCGGTTCTCCAAAAATTACTTAAAATTTCTGCTAACAATACTCCAGAACTGGTCAGAACTTGCTGAATACCACCTCTGATATAATGGCATAGCCTGATATGTAAATCCAGGTCTCAGTTCATCCAATTCCTATTCTCATTCTTTCACTTTGGACAGGAAACAAGCCTGAAGCTGGTATCAAGGCAGCAACTACAAAGACTCTGAAAAAAGACTCAACCTCTGTCTTCCACGTGAATGAGGATAACAAAGGCAAACGTGTCAAAAGCAAAGGTGAAAGGCTTTACATCCATATTTTCTCCACTGACCTTACAGGCCCATTGTCCAAAAATGCATCTCTCTAATAATATGGGCCATTCTGGATAATATGTATAGATAATGAAGCAGAGAAGTTATCACAATTGGATTTATGATTATGTGTATGTGGGAGAGAATCTGGGGAAGATACAATTGCATTTTGAGTATGTGTGCAAATAGAAAAAATGTTGGTGTTTGTATGTGAATACTTTATATAGGATAACGGGGAAAGAGGATATGATACCACACTAACCTGTATCTCCTAATAGGGTAGGTATGACTCCACTGGCTTCGGCCAGACACAATAAAATGCAGCCTTTAGTGTATCACTGCATGATGCCTTTAGAGGTAAACAGACTGCCCACCCCCCAAAGCCCTTAAAAAGATTCACTCATGCAATCCGCGAAGCACATTTGTTTCCTTCCTTTGTTCAATATAAGTGCATGAAGGGTTCAAAATTACTCTAGAATGGGGTGTCAAACTCGATTTCATTGAGGGATGCATCAGGGTTGTGTTTCACCTTGAGGGGCTGGGGTGAGCATGGCCAGGGTGAGCGGGCCAGCTTGTTATCACTTGTGTTGGGGGCACCTGTGGCCTGAGCTCTCTGCCATCAAAAATGGGCTCCCAAGCTATGTTTTTAGCTGGGATGGCCTCCTGCAACCTTCTGCCAGCGAAAATGCTGGCAGAGGCATCACAGGCCAGTCCTTCACTGTTTCCAGGGTGGCCCCGCAGGCCAGAACTAAGCCCAGATCTGGCCCACGGGCCTTCAGTTTGACACTCCTGTTCTAGAAGTAAGCAGTTCTTAGAATTCCTCATGATGCCAGTCTTGAATCCAACATCAAGTGACATTACTTGGAGGATTCAGGGCAAAATTGGCAATATCTGCAAGGAAATTAGGTATTCATAGAAAGAATCTAATCTGACTCATTTCTCCCTGGATTAAATACGTCTCGCTTAATAACTGTAGTGCTAAAAAATAGCGACACAGAAGATGATTCCAGTTCCAATGCAAAGTCAACCAAATCGGAGAAGAAGAAGAGTGCAGTATCAATGTTCCAAACTGGAGGAGAAGGCCTCAAGAAGAAAGCTAAAAAGAAGGGTAGGTGTAGCATTTGCTAATATAGTAGAAATACCGAAAGAAGATACATTCACTTATTCAAATGGCCTCACACTCAGAATGCTTGGTATTGATGTGCTCAAACTGAGAGCTGTGATTTATCATGCTCTTATTTCTGCTATTTTGAAAAATCCCCATTAGATGGTCTGGGATTTCTTGCCACTTGCTGAAACTAAAATCAATATGCAAGCCTTGTAATCTGGTCCGTCAGTGACAGCTGCAAACTAGAAGCAGAAACAGAACTTTTTTTTTTGAAGTGGCCCAACATTTGTGAAATGTCTTTCCATAGAATACACATGTGCTTCCTCTTTTGCAATTTTTAGGATAGGGTACAAAAAGCACCGTCTAATTATATTTGGGGGGGGAGGGGGGCTCTAGAGCCTGCAAAATAGATGAGGGCACAAAACAGAGGACCTTTTTGCATTTGGAAGAGTCCAGTTTTTACTTTAAAGCGGGGGAATTGAAGTCTTAAAATTTGCAAATACCCTTTCATTCTTAAAGTTCTGGAATTGCCACAAAGATACATATTCTGTCCTTCTCTCTGCCATGCCTATAGATTGAGCCAAAGGGAAATTGTAAATTTTGCTTTAAAATGACATTCAAGACATATCTATTCTAGGCCCCATGTAGGTAATTATACTGTAATGTGTGTCTAACTAAGGTTTTATCTGGTATTTATATTCATTTGTTTCCTGCTTGTTATACATAACATGTATTTTGTATCTGAAGCATATTGTAACTCACTTGGTAAAGGTGCTTATCGCTTAAAAAACAGGTTGAAAACCTATTAGATAAAGTAAAGGCTGCATCCCAGATCAAAACAAAAATATTTGCTTTTCTGCCAGTGACAAAATGGGAAAAGGAAATTCTGATTGCTGATGAAGGATAGCACAAGCACTAGCACTAGCACTTCGACTAAAGCACTTCCACAGTGCTTTACAGCCCTCTCTAAGTGATTTATAGAGTCAGCATATTGCCCCCCAACAATTTTGGTCCTCATTTTACCAACTTCAGAAGGATGGAGTCAACCTTGAGCCTGCTGAGACTCAAACTGCCAAATTGCAGACAGCCAGCAGTCAGCAGAAGGAGCCTGCAATACTGCACTCTAACCACTGCACCACAGTGGCTCTTATTATGGATAATCTAGATCAGGCTTGTCAAACTCAGGCCCGCTGGCTGGATGCATCACGTACTGGCCATGCCCACGCCTGATTTAGTGAAGAGAGAAAAAGTTGTGATATATCACATGATGCCACCATGACAACACAAGTTTGACACCCCTGATCTAGATGTTGCTGTCCTCTGTATAACCATCAGATGGTTGCTAAAATCTTTTTTTCTACAGTTCCCGCTAAAGCCATGGAAAATGAAAGCGAGGAAGAGGTAGTCCATAAGAACTCCAACCGGAAAGGGAAAACCAAGAAATCCAAAAAGGTAAACTGGGGACAGATTCCTAAAGGTGAAGTCAAACTCCTTGCCATACTAAAGCTGAAAATTAGGAATCCTGCCCTATACATTCACATTCCCAGCTTCCCTTGTTTATATCTCTAATATTTCTATTTTATTTTACTCATTATTTATGAATCAATTACAGGTAGTCCTCACTTACTGCTTGCCTCCTTCAGCAATGGTTTGAAATTATAAGGGTGCTGAAAAAGTAGGTTTATGACTGGTCCTTGACCTTGTGGCTTCTGTAGTGTCCTCGTGGTCACATGATTGTGATTCAGATTGTTGCATGCATTTACAAAAGTCACAGCATACTCCAGTCATGTGAGTGCCATTTGACACCTTTGTGGCCAGTTTCTGTCAAGCAAGGTCAGTGGTGAAGCCTGCAGGAAGTCCACAAGTTGCAGTTGTGTGATATGTCATTTAGCAACCTATGGTGATTTGCTTAATGACCACAGTTGAACTGATGCTGTAAGTCCAGAATAATCCATGGAATTTCATTTTACAATTGCATCACTAAGCAGCAGAAGCACTGGTTCCAACTAATATCAGTACATGAGGATTACTTGTACACATGAAAGTTGCTTTTTACATATTGGAATCAGCCCTGATACTTTGTTAAAATGGCAGATAACTTTTTGAAATAAAAGAATAACTAAATAAGAGATTAATCCTAGCCTCTGTCTTCATTTCACTCTCTCCCACACTTATGCAACTCAGCATTTTGTCATCATCTGCTTTCAGGACTGCACATATCAGGGACAGAACACAAAGCACCTTTCAGAAACCAGCTTTTGGATACTATGGGACCTCAGGAAGAACTATCATAGATGGTTGGGACGTGATACATGAAGTATCATCATTGCAATCTTCAAAACAAACAATGATGGTTTTGTAGTGGCCATGGTTAGGATAAGAGATTTGGAGGAGGAGGGTTAAATAAACCAACATGCTCTTTGTCTTATTGCTGGACTACAGAAAGAAGAAAGGCCACCTTCTCCAGTCATTGAAGAGGACAATCTTGAGGAATTTGTGCTGCAGCCAGCTCCTCATGGAATGACCATCAAGTGTCGTCTCACTCGAGACAAAAGAGGGATGGATCGTGGTCTCTACCCTACCTATTACCTTCATCTTGATAATGACAAAAAGGTGTGTGATTAAAGGAAGCAGCCTTGCCTTAGTGAGTATGTAAAGATTGCCTCGTATGTTTATATTTAATATCAAATTACACCCTCTGTCTATCAGGCACCAAAGGCAATATACAATAAGAAGAGAGCCCCTTAAAATGCATGCAACAAAAACAATCCAGATGAGCCTCAAAACAATGTGATATTAAGACCCCAGTGGCAGAAAGTATTTGTTTTAAAGCAAGTGAAATTTCTTTTCTCTGTCTTTGGAAGAAGAGAACCCCAGTCAGGATACTCCAGTTGTGAAAACCCCAGCAAAATGCCAATCTTCTCTCTCTCTGGGTCTTAGGCAGTGAGATAGGCAGGATTCTGTTCAGACATTGCAACAAGGCTCCTAAGAAAGAAGGCTGTCCTTGAGGCATACAGGAATGGATAAATTAGAGTGCTAAATTTATCTCCTCAGAGAGAGAGAGACAGAGATTTAATGTCAGCCTGTTTCGGTGGGCCAAACAAGAAATGGTGTTCATGAAAATGTAACCACTGTATATAAATCATAGGAAATGGGATGTGAAGGTGAATTCTTTTTCCTGCTACAGTCTTAGGAAAAAGAAAAAGAGCAACCCAGTTGTTTTGCATGTCCACTGAAGGCTTTTTGGAGGAGAAAACTGAGAGCATCTGTTGAAATGCAGATAGGAGATTCAAAGGGAATTTTAATCTACACATCCCTGTAAGAGATATCTAGAACCTAAATTATAAAAATAGAATTCTGGGAATGTTGTAATAATGAATATACTAATGTAGGTTTCTCACACTGGAGGTTGAGTTGAACAATTTTGAGGGGCAAAATCAAAGCCAGGAGTGACTTTTGGAAGTACCTAGCAAGCTGGTTTATGAAGGTAAAGCAGAGAGCAATGCCCTGAGCAAGTTTTGCCAGGGGCTCCAGCTTTGCCTGGGCAAACCTGATTTGTACAGTCGAACTGGACCATTGTCAAAACTTGCTCCCATTTTGCCTGGCAAGCTCATGGAAGACAGTTGGCACTACACAACTGGAAAATGTTCCATGATAAATTATATTATGTAACTAAAATATTAATGGGATCATTAAAATACAATGGCTGTTTGGTTCTTGCCCTATCCTAACCCATATGAAATCATTTGTTTTATTCCTGTGTGGATTACACAAATTAATTTACCATGCCAGGGGATTGCAGTGTGGTAAATACAGTGATCTCTAAACTGGCTAAGATTATCCATAATTGGATGTGGAAGCAGGTACTCCTGAGGAGTCATTGTACAAATGTAAATCAATTCAGATCTGAATGTTGTGATTTTAAAGGATTTAAGCAATGAAGGGAGGAGAGATAAAATGGTGAACTCCACCATGTATTCATGCATAGCCCTTTCAGTATGTGTGAACCTTATAGGTGGATAGGAAGGGGTAGAGCTTCCCTCAATGTTTTAGTCTTAGAATAATTTTATTGTCACTTTAGATGTGCACTAATTGATAACCAATAAAATGAAATTTCACTACATGCAGCTCTCAAAAAGTCATCACCTCCAATATACATTACAGAAACATGACAAATTAAAAAAAAGTATACATATGTACCTTCATATATTATATGACCCAGGGAAACAACACAGTCTAGTTTGGGTGTACATACATACATGACAAGAAAAACGAATCTTGCAAGTTTACCAGATGGATTTGCTAATTTGATCCCTTTGAATCTCACTTGTGGGCACTCACTTGTAGGATGTTGCAATACGTGCAGATCTAAGCAAAATGGCCTTTTGCGATTGACAAAAGGAAATTGTTGTCCAGATTTTCTAAATGCCATCCAAGATTTTTTTGGTAAAGCAGACTGAGATGAACTACTGCTAGTATTGAAATAGTTTATTTTCATGAATCTTCTATCAATTGCTCTAAACGGGTTTGAACTTCCAGGACCAGGTTGTTGAAGAGAGTGACCTTCTCTCAGTAAGACTGCTGTAATTTCTTTTATAGCAATTTACTGTAATTCCTTGAAGGTGATCTGAAACTTCAGTTAGCCCAGAACAATAGTCAACTCAGCAGAAAAAATGTTACCTTACAGAAGTTGTACTGTCTGTCTGTAGGCTTCTGGGCCCAATTCAAGGTGTTCATTGTTACCTATAAAGCTTTACACTTCACTTTCAGTTTTCTGCTCTTATAGTTTTTGAAATCAGTTGTGTGCCTTGCCATGCCCCTTTCAACTTGCTCTACTAAGAGAGGATGATAGAGTGTAAAATTCAGTGTGATCTAGGTTTAATTCATTGTTCAAAAATTTAATCATAACAATGAAAATGAAGGAAATTACGTATTTTAAGAAAAACCAATGGCCTGATTTCTTTTTAAAAAAATCATATTTTATATTTACAGTTAGATATACTTTGGATGTCTCTTTTGTCCCTTTTGTTCCTCCTTCTGCCTCCTGCACAATAGTTTAGTGTAGCAATTTCTTTCTCTCTTTTCTTTATATAATATTTAAGCATTTAATATTTTATTATATACTTTAAGGAAGAAACTGTTATATGTATATATTTGTGTACACACACATATAGCTACACTGATGGGATTCAAATTGTTTTACTATCGATTCTGTGCACATGGTGTGGCTTGGTGGGCATGGCGGGGAAGGATATTGCAAAATCCCCATTTCCTCCCCACCCCACTAACCTGCTTTCCAGCTCTGTTCTCCTGTACAGGGCAACAAAAGAAGACCCGGCCAATCAGCTGGGACTCGGGAGGCAGATGAGAGATGGGGGCGGGGGCAGTCAGAAGTGGTATTTGCCAGTTCTCTGGACTACTCAAAATTTCCACTGCTGGTTCTCCAGAACTGGTCAGAACCTGCTGAATACAACCTCTGGCTACACACATACACACTTTAGCTAATGTTTTCAAAGAAATGTTATTTGTAATGCTTTCCAGGTTTCATACATCATTGTTTAAAAAGAGAGGGTGTTGGGAGTCTCGAGAGAGATAAGGGCACAGTGGGAGATGAATGCAATTATCAGAGATACTCTGGTGGTAATTTGGAGAGGCGGATCAGTTCTCCCCTGGAGGTCAGGAGACATTCCCCCCATACACACACAAACACACTTTCATTTTTTAGGAACCTGGCAAATCCTCAATAAGATATTAGGTGGGGAAGATTTTAATTGAAGACATTATTCTACATTGAATTTTTAATGCTTCTATTTTGTATGATATCTATAATTGAATAAGTAGTGGTATACAGATATAAGTAGGCTAAAGAGTGGAAAGGACACTGTAGACGCTACGGTTGGAGACTGTGGTTAGTAAATTAAGATGTGTTAATTTCACAGATCAATGCTGTGCTTTTCTGATCTTTTTTCACTTAGATCTTTTTGTTGGCTGGTCGAAAACGAAAAAAGAGCAAGACATCTAATTATCTGATTTCCACTGATCCTACTGACCTGAGCCGAGACGGAGAGAACTTCATTGGAAAGCTAAGGTTAGGGCTGTTTTATCAAAGTGGTCTTGAAAAATCTAAGAAATTATGCCAGGGACAATTCCAACGATTTTCCCTGTAAATATTGTACAGTTGTTGGCAGATTAGGCTATTTTTTTAATATGATACAGAACAGATACAAAGACTGTATACCATTTTGCTTTTCCCCATACAAAACTGTTTAATTGTATAAAATTTTCTACTATCTTATACTCCTATCTTTATTCTATTGTCTTAAACTTTCTTATTCTATTATCTTCCTATGACCATAAGTTTACAACTATTCTAACTCTATTCTTATTTAATATTTAAGTTTCTATGTTCCTGTTCTTACTTTTGCATTTTTTCCTTAACTATTCAGCTCTGTCTCAATCTATTTGCATGTGAAACCCCTTTTCACTCTTTTATCGACCTGTTGATGGAATTTTCTCTCCTACACACACAGACAGCCACATAGACACACAGAGACACACAGAGGCCCTCCAGTAATCACCATCCACTGTTTCTGGACTTGTGATTTGTAGAATATAAGAGAATAACAGAGTTGGAAAGGACCTTGGAGGTCTTCTAATCCAACCCCCGGTCAGCAGGAAACCAGGGGTGTCAAACTTGCATTGTCATGGCATTGCCATGTGACTTATTACAACTTTCCCCCCCCCCCCTTTGATAAACCGGGCATGGGCATGGGCAACACATGATGCATCTGGCCCATGGGCTGTGAGTTTGACAGACCTTCCTTATACCATTTCACACAGGTGGCTGTCCAGTCTTTTCTAAAAAACCTCCGGTGTTGGAGCATTCACAACTTCTGGAGGCAAATTGCTCCACTGGCTAATTGTTCTAACTGTCAAGAAATTTCTCCTTAGTTCTAGGTTGCTTCTCTCCTTGATTAGTTTCCATCCATTGCTTCTTGTCCTGCACCTGGGCTGCTGCAATCAGTGGGCTTGGTTTGGTTGCCAGGCTCACTTGGGGTTTGGATCCCAGAAAGAAAGAAATGCTTGCTTTCTCCAGGTGGTGACTTCACTTTGCCTCCACCCCCACACGCAAACCCTAGATATTTGGGAACACTTGGAAAAAAAGTACAGTTTTGAAAAAATATGCACAATCTGCCATACTATAACATTGTTCTATGTAAAAACATTTCCTTTACTTAGTTTTTTTTTTTAATTATGCACCATATAATGTATGTATTCTTAAGCTATTGTTGTGAGATCAAAGCATCACACCCAACTTTCTTACTATTTGCAAGAGAAGGAACATTCCACAACATTGGCAAGTCAATTCAGGGACATTTTAGAATACCAACCATCTTTCATTCAATGCACTGAGAGTTTCAATGGACAGATACATGCCACCTGTGCCATTAACAGACCTTCTGTGCAGCATAGTGGTGGAGTGTACCAATTAAAGTTTTTATTTACTATTTACTGATATTTACTGATGCAGTAGTTCTTAGCACAGATAATCAAGCAGATGAAGAATGTAAATTAAAATGACTTGAGCCAAGGAGAAACAAACCTCTACTATAAAGCAGATAGTATCAGTTTTTTGCTGGAACAAAGAAATGAATGCCACCCAATGAATCATTTGTTTAGGGCAGAAAACCTCGCAAGCAACATTTCTTCTTCATCGCAGACATTAGAATTGCAATCATAGTAATTGTACTGCCCTTTCACACCATCCTAAGTTAATTGTCTGAAGTGATCTCAAACTTTACCAAATATTCTACTCAACCCATTAAGTAGGGTTTGATAGGCAATCTAAGTAGATTGTCATTTGGAGAGGGAAGTTGTTTCTAACAGTTTTTCAAAACTTCCAGGGAAAAATAAGGGGGGACCCCTATAGTTTCCAGGGAACTGTATTTGGGAAGCAGTAGTCCAGACTCCAGCCACCTCTGGTCTAATGCCCTCCAGATGTTTTTGGATTCCAGTGTTGAGTATTCTCATGCATAGCCTCAGGCTGTGGAAGCTGTCAGATGTTATAAAAGTGATGTTACTTCATAATGAATATTGTAAGTTCGATATGTAAATATTAATAATTTTATCTATACTTTGTGGCATTATATATATTTAATATAATTTATTCTGAACAGAACTGAAAATCTGATTTGGTAAATGCTTCTCCAGAGACCCATTTAATTTTTAGCGCAGAAATATATCTCATCGTTTCTTCATTAATAATGCTGTGAATTAAATTCCGTTTCCATGCAGTTTGAACTCAGATCGGACAATCATGTTTTCCTACTTCTTCAGTTTCGTTGCTCTTTCATTGCCCCACAGCTGAGACAGCTTAAAGTCACATTTAGCTATTGGCTCACACCCTCTCTCCTCTGGTTGCTGGGTGCTGCTCTCTATGGCCCTCATGGCTCGGGGCTGCGGGAGTGACAAAAGACAAGGCTTCTGAAGAGTGATCTGATTGCACAATCTAGTTAATCAGACAAGCTGACAGGTGGCTAAGCCTGCTGTTCAAAGTACTTATATACTTGCCCCACCCCACCTCACATTAAGGGCAGAATTAGCGGCTGTTTTTCCACTAGCAGGTGACATTTAGTGGGAGGAGAAAGAGAGCCAGAAAACTCACTCATTATTTTCTTTTACTTATCCTACTAGAAATTTATATTGACAGCACCAGACATTACTCACTAGTCTTGCTTTGGAAGAAGAATAAGGCTGGGGCATGGAGGCAACGTATCTTGGCTGTTTGGCTGTGGCCATTGCCAATCTTATCAAAGGGAAAAGCTCAGGCTTTTGTCATGCAGAGCTTGGTCTTACCGCTGAGTTATAGCTGCTTTTTTGAAAGAAAGAAAGAAAAAGAAAGAAAGAAAGAAAGAAAGAAAGAAAGAAAGAAAGAAAGAAAGAAAGAAAGAAAGAAAGAAAGAAAGA
>BLBF01000020.1:52767992-52791199 GCA_015471245.1 Laticauda colubrina | reverse complement strand
TGTAGTTCTGTTAAAGTTGTAGCAACGTTTCAGCAGAATCTCATCTGCCATCTTCAGGCTTCTGTATGGATATGGGTCTGTATGTATGTATGGATATATATATGTTTTCTTAGGTTTTCGTGGGTACTTACATGTGTGCTGTTTAGCTTCCTTCGGGTATTATCCCACGTCATTGTAGTTCTGTTAAAGTTGTAGCAACGTTTCAGCAGAATCTCATCTGCCATCTTCAGGCTTCTGTATACATACACACACATACACAGAGAGAGGGGGGGGGAAGGTCATAATCTCCATACTTTATCTGCCCTGGATTTGATCCAAATAAAGAATCCTATACCTATTGTGTTTCTCAGAAAATAAGGCTGGGCCTTATTTTTTTTTGACTCCCAAAAAAACGTCTAGGCAATCTTTTCGCGGGTGACTTAATTCCCTCCCTTTGCATCCTTGGGCAGGTGGGCAGCAACGGCTTGGATGTTCATCTCAGCGTTGATGGGGCACTTTGTATCAGGAGACCTTCCTCCACCATTGCTTTCCCTTCTTGCTGTGCTGCCGCAGCATTTGGCACAGCCACGAATGGCCAGCCAGGGCTCCTCCCTGCAACCAGAGCCCGGCGTAGACACTCGGCTTCAGGTGCTCCTGTTGCCACCTTCCCTTCGCCTTCGAAGGCAAAGCCAAATCTTTTAAAAATGATGCCCTACCTTCCCACTTGGGCTTCCTTCCCAAGTCCCCCCAGTCCAAACCTGAAGGGGCCACCAGGAGAGGCTGCCCGAGCCAGTGATAGCGACCACCCGTCCATGGACAGTGAGGCGAGGCAACAGCAGCGCTGCTTCCCTGGCTGGTGGGTCTGGCGGAGACAGCCCAAAGCCACCCGTCCTTTTCACCCATCGCCCAGCCTGTCCCTGTGCCCATGCATCTCCAAATGCGCCAACAGCTCCAAATGATGCAGCGGCACAGGCATCGGGCAGAGGTGCTCACTCAACAGGGTTCAGCTTGGAGGAGGACATGGTGCAAGCCGTCACCTTGCCTCCCTGTCCACAGATGGGTGGGTGCTATCACTGCCTCGGGCGACCTCTCCCGGTGGCCCCTTCAGGTTTGGGCTGGAGGGACTTGGGAAGAAAGCCAAGCTTGGGTCAGCCCAGCTCTTTCACTTGGCAGATGGGTGTGCATCTGTGGCTTGCTTTCCCAGCTCTGCCCAGCCACACAGCCCTGGCGTGGCCCTGGCGGGATGAGTGGAGGGCCCGGCAGGGAGGCGCTTGCTGTCTTAGCGAGAGCTCCTCTTGGCGAGAGCTCCGCCACCGGGCAGTGATGGTGGCTGGGTGTTTCTCCCAGAGTGGGCCGATCCTGCGTTGCGGCCCCAGGAGATTCACCTCCCCACGTGGGGTGGGGCTGCCCTCTCGGGCAGGGGAGGCTTTGTCGTAGAGGTAGTAGGGCGTCATTTTTAAAATAATTGGCTTTGTCTTCGAAGGCGAAGGGAAGGTGGTGACAGGAGTGTCTGAAGCCAAGTGTCTACGCCAGGCTCCGGTTGCAGGGAGGAGCCCTGGCTGGCAGCGCATGGCTGCGCCAAACACCACAGCATTGCTCTAAATGCCACAGCAGCACGGGGAGAAGGGAAAGCAATGGTGGCAGAAGGTCTCCCGATATGAAGTGCTCCACCAATGCCAAAGTCAACGCAGGCAGCACCATATCCAGGTATGCAACAAAAGTACTTCCTAACATAGGCCTTAATTTGGGGGAAGGGGCTTAATTTAATTTTATGCCTATAAAACATGCTGGGACTTCCTATTGGGGGGAGGCCGTATTGTTGGGGAAACATGGTATTTACTTAATAAACATGGTATTTAGTTCAGAAGCCATTCATTCAGATTCTAATTATACGATGGTATTTGATCTTCATAAATGTTTTCTGTGGATTAATCCTGATATGAATTCAATATGTTGAGTTCACATTAATGGGATTTAGGAATTTAAACATGTGTTTTGTGTGGTCAATGAGCTCCTTGTTTTTATGTTTATTATGTTATCTTATTCTTTTGGTGCTCCATAAAAGCTATTATCTCGATGTTGCTACGTAAGGAGAACCGAACATCATCACAATAGCATTTCCTTCCACCTTGGGGATATAGACACACTCTGCAATCTACAACAGAACAGTAAACAGCAGCCGCCAAGCAATTTTCAGCCTGTGCAACTTGTCTGTTTGTCACCTGTCCAGCCCAATCAGGAGATGTTACTATCCGGGAGTGTAGGATTACAGGATAGAAAGAACCTGCTCAGGGCCCCAGTTATTTTTACAGATTTCTTGCTGCTCTCGCTGCAAACAAAGGGAGTCACAATCAAAACAGGGAATCAGAGAGGCCTTTAGAAGGCCACCCACAGGCCTGGTGAAAGAGCACATCTTTTGGAGGGGGCACAAACCTGTTTTTATTTTCTGTCCATTTAGCTGGAAAAAGGAAGAGGGCTTGCTTAGAAACTGTTGAAAAGGCATCAGCCATTCATTGCCCAGCAGGTGACCAGTTAATTTCTAAAGCTTCTGGGTTGTCCTCTTTCCCATTATTCCTATAGCATCTGAATATTTTTGTTTTGCTGCATATGATCTTCAGGCTCAGTAGTTAAAGATGCTGAGCTTGCCAGCTAGAAAACTAACAGCCCAGGTTTGAGATTCTAGCATTGTGCAACGGGGTGAGCTCTCGTTCCTTGCCCTAGTTCCTGCCCACCTAGCAGTTCAAAAGCATATAAATGTGACTAGATAAATAGATACTGCTTCAGTAGGAAGGTAATAGGATTCCATGTGCCTTTGGGGTATAGCCATATTGGCTACATGACCACAGAAAATGCTTTTGAACAATGCTAACTCCCTTGGCCAAGATGAGCTCCATGCCCTACATGAGCATATATTGGGGATATATGAACGATGTGCCCTAGAATCAGATACGACTAGACAGGAAAACTTTTACCTTTATCCTTACTAGAAAAAAAGATCAAGGGAGTGAGTCTTTGATTGCACAGTTGCCCTGCCTAAGTCATCAACATGTATTATTTCTTTAAAAAAACAATTTATCTGGCTGTTCTAGCGATGAAATTCAATTTTTTTTTACTACCGGTTCTGTGGGCGTGGTTTGGTGGGCGTGGCAGGGGAAAGATATTGTAAAATCTCCAGTCAGAGGTGGTATTTGCAGATTCTCCGAACTACTCAAAATTTCTGCCACCGGTTCTCCAGAACTGGTCAGAACCTGCTGAATACCACTCCTAGGCTGTTCATTTCACAAGTGGGATATGGGAGGCTAGCGCAAATTAACAAATGAAACAGCAACAATCCAAAATAATTAAAAATGGTTATAATAGCAATCAAATTAAGTGCACCTGAGGTCTCATCTGTGCTTAATGCCTGCTGGGAAAGTCAAGTCTTAAAAAGCTTTACAGAAGGTTGACAGGATAAGAGACATTCAGAATTCATGAGAATGGGGTTGCCATATGGCAAGCATTGCAGCAGAGAAGACACAATGTGTATATCCCTCTTGCAAGTTTCTCTTATTATAACCAGTTTTATTAAAAGTAGTTTTAACCATCATGTGGAATTGATCTCATGATCTGGTTTCTATAGTGAAGCTGATAACAATCTTGCAGTACTGATTGTGCTGCATCTCCTCCTCCTTCTTCTCTTCCTCCTTAAAATTCAGCGAATCAGGGAGGGGTCTGTCTGAGTTGCTTCCAAACATTATCTGGACATTCTGGACTTTAAAAAAAAATATGTAAGTTCCTTTTGCGTAGACAGCAGGTCCGGTGTATCTCTGTCAAGGTAATTTCTTACTCTGTTATTCACAAAGGTGAAGAAGATGAAATAGCTGTACAATGCTTGTGATTTCCACTCAGAAGCATTACATCCCAAACTATAAGCTAACTACTGTTTTGTGGGACAATATACAGCAATCCAATTGTGATTACAATCTTGACAATTGTCGCAGTTATGTTATAATAATTATCCTATTTTTAAATTGAGTATCATAGTCCAGAAACTCAGCAAGGATGTTGATGAGGTATGTGTGTTGTGGGAGAATGGGAGTTTCATTCAACTCTTTTTATTGCTCTGGGAATGGCTCTTTCTATTGTATCCTGCTCCTCACTTCAGCAATAGGTCACAGATTCTTCTTTATTTCCCCAAATTCTTTCCCCTGTGCCAGATTAGAAGACTTCCTTCAATGCAACTGATTGCTGTGCAAACTATCTAATGACAGTATTTATCTCATGTGGGTTTGCTGCCAATCTCTTTGGGCTGGATAATTGCAGAATGTACATATGTGGCATAAGAATCCATATCCAGGATTCTCCCATGCCAAAGGTATCTGTAGGGTGTGGTCAAGAAAAGTTTAGATGCCAATCATGACATGTGATCACAACTCTATGACACACATTAAAAAACCAGGCAGAGATTTAGTTGCACTGTTGCAGCTGCCATCCTGGCTTTTTTGACCATGCTCTTTGGACATCCATGCTCCCAAGCAATCTTATGTCTTTCCTTTTAGACTGAACAATGCTAAAAC
Source organism: Laticauda colubrina (assembly GCA_015471245.1). Taxonomy (NCBI): domain Eukaryota; kingdom Metazoa; phylum Chordata; class Lepidosauria; order Squamata; family Elapidae; genus Laticauda; species Laticauda colubrina. The sequence goes on along the minus strand of BLBF01000020.1, from coordinate 52,786,664 downwards.
AGACACACAAAAAAGAGTAGAGGAAAACACCTCCTTGGTCAGCTTTATTAATAGTAATCCCTCTCCATCCCCCTTTGTTCAATTTGTCCTGTCATGCATTCTGCACAAGACAAAAAGTTTCCATGGTAAACATTTTATCTTCTCACCCGATAATGTCATTTTTCTTTCCTTCAGCTGAATACATCGTCTTGCAATTTGGCCGAGTGGCTGATGATGTTTTTACCATGGACTACAATTACCCACTTTGTGCTGTGCAAGCTTTTGCCATTGCCCTCTCAAGCTTCGATGGGAAACTGGCCTGTGAATAGCACACCTACAATACTATCATGCCAAGGTTTGTAACCAGGTCTGGACCAGCTAGGTCAAATTCCCTGTTTGGTCTGACAGTGCAAGCACAAATATGCCTGATCAAATTAAAGCCAGGAGGGATGATTTGAAGGGGAATGAAAGCTCAGTTGGTATTGTTAAACATCACCAAATACTATTGGGGAAAATCTGGTAGAATTTTGAGTGCATATTTGTGTAATGTCATGTTAGCTAATAATACCATATGCACATATTTGTCTTTAGCATCTGCCTGTGAACATTTGAAGCCATGGTTCACAAAGACTGAAAACAACTTGGTTGAGAATATTGTTAAGTTATCCATTCCTAAGGGATTTGGAACCAGCTGCTCATCTCAGGCTGTCAGTGATTTATTGTATGCTAGTTTGAATCTCAAGAAGATTTGAGTGTCTAGATAAGTGTTTCTCAATCTCAGCAGTTTTAAGATGTGTGGGCTTTGATGCTGGCTAGGGAATTCTGGAAGTTGAAGTCCATGTATCTTAAAGTTGCTGAGATTGAAAAACACTAGTTTAGGTAATTTGCTGTGGTGGTGGGTGGGTGGATGGTTTTGCTTAGTTATGTAAAATTGACACGAGAAAAGGAAGCTGTTTTCCTGAAACAATAATGATAATTGAAAAACAATGGACAAGGTGTACTTTACTGTCTTTTCCAAAATCATGGTCTGCCTGCTAGTCACAGGAATCTAGATGAATGTGTAAATTTGTTAGTTATAAAAAGATAAATTACTTGTGAGGGAAGAACAACCAATGGATTAGAGTTAAGTTTGCAAATTGGGGTTTGAACACCTTTCTTTAAATACTAACTGAATATAGTAGGAACAATATATTTAAATTGTGCACACCTCAATGAGCAGGGAGATTTTGGTGCTTAGATAAATAGAAATTATTTTGGAATGGGGCTATTTATAAAATTTAAGCATAGTAGACAGCTGTAATATAATATATTTCTACAAAGAAATATTGTGTCTCTGTCTTTTTTTCTCTCAGTTATTCCTTTCTTCTTCATTCCCAGCTTCAATGACATTTTCTCAGCCAAGGAACAGACTTGCTCACGTCCTCAAATTAGTACTGCTCTTCCAGAACATTCCTGAGCATTACCTTATCATTCTGAAGAAGGTGATGTGAAAAGGTTGCAAATTATCACCTTAACTTGTTAGCAACAAATATGTCTGGCCCAAACTTGCTTGGCAGGATCCAGTTCCACCCTCTTTCTCAGCATACCCAGCAATTAGGGTTAATCCATATAACCAAGTTGTCCTACTAACCATTTCTCTGATGGCAACTTCTATCCACCCCCATCCCACCAGGAAGACCGAATGTACCCACCTTTCCTGTCAAGAACCAAAAATGATGTTTTTCCTAATGCCGTGCTTCATTTTGGTATAGAGAAAGATATCCACTCCAGTTAGCTATCATGGACAATGCCAGTTGGCATTTTGTTCTGGAATCAACTCTTGATTGATCTGTAAAAAGCAGACCCTGCACTTGTGGGAAAATACTAGGAAGAAAAGGAAAAGCCAGAATGACTGACCTCTTCTGAATGGATCTAAGTTGATGAACCTCTTTGCTTCTTGGTTTCACCAGTGGACCAGTGAAGTGGTGAACTTTTTCAGGTTTGCTTTAGATTTTTTGTGCCGACCTCTTCCCCTAGTTTCCACTCTGTTTTCATCTGTCTGCTTGTGTTGTAATTGCATCTCAACAATTTGGTGGAAAAAAACCAAGACCAAGATGAAGTGAGCCTTGTTGCTACAATAATAATAAAAAAACCTGTTAATTGATTGTTGCACTGATCAAAAATGAAAGGTTCAATTTGTTTTAAGTTCACTGATTGAGCTATGAAAAATGGTCCTTCCTTCCTTCCTTCCTTCCTTCCTTCCTTCCTTCCTTCCTTCCTTCCTTCCTTCCTTCCTTCCTTCTCCACTGGTGGATATAGCAATCAGAAAAGTATCAAGTTGAAGAGAGTCAACAGAGAGGACTTTGTACAAACATTCTAACAAAGGAAACCATTGTTCTCAAAAACATATCCACTAAAGAGAAAGATGTTGGTACTTGCTTTCCCAGTATGAAAAAGAAGACTTGAGGGGAGAGGGGGTTTCCACCAAGCAGGAGCTGTGGTAAGCAAAACCTAATCAGAAACTCAGGCCACTGCCATGGCCAAAGCAGAGAAGAAAATTGAAGTACAGAAAGGGATTTCTTCTAGTTTCATTTCTAGCCTATTTATACACAGGAGCTTAAGCTTGCAGCATGGAAATATTGGAGCTAAATATATCAGAAAGATTTTTATTTTTATTTGGTGTTCCTTGAGAAATCATCCATCTCTTGATTCTACAAGAAGCACAGTCACCTCCTAGAAGCTCAGAGAGTATTTTGATTACAGACTACTCTAGCAGTCATTACTGGGCTCATAACAATGAATGATTTGGCTAAGAGAATTTAGACAAAATTAGTAGTTATTTGTCAAATATCTTCAATATACTGTGGATATTATTCAACTGGATATTCCTGAATTTATTTGAAAGGTAATTTCAACTCTGTACATTAGTATTTCCCCATAGTATCACTGTCAGGGTATTAACATCCACCTTTTAAAAAACCAGTCTGATATCTTTATTATCAATGTTATACTGTAATATTTACCAGGTTAGGACCAAGCTACTCCTAAATAAAGAAAATGCTGGGAAGGAAGGAAGGAATGTATTTTACAAAATAAATTAGTAGATCTCAGTCAAATTTATCAAGTGTGAAAGCACAGGGATGTATTCTAGTAAATGAAGTTAACCTTATTTAAGTTTAGTTGCAAATTAGTTAGTTGTTGCAAAGTTGTTTTTAGTTCCACCTTGCTTTCCAAGAATGTCAAGAGGAGAGCATAGTACTGCAGATGCGTTATACATCATTTGGGAGTAGGGAAGTCTCCCTCACTATTTAGCCACCTGTTGTTTAATGCATAACTGATAACTTCCATCCTACAATCTGAACACCCTCAGACCAAACTATTTCTTCACTGAAATGACTGTCAAAAGCAGCAGAAAGCTCCATTGGAAGGCTAAGTTGATGCAGGAAGTACTTAGTAACAATGACTCAAAGGTGTGGCCCTCTTTGTGAATCAGTGTGGCACTTCACAAGAGTATCGATGAGGGATGTTATGCTTGCTTTTTCTTTCTGGAAGCTTTTGCATGAGCCTTGCCTTCCTGGGGGGCTCATTTGCTGGATTTGCCTGAAAATGGATGTGTTTAAATTTGACTAGGACATCAAAGGTGCTTAAGCCAACAATTGAACTTTTGTTTCATCCAGGGTTCAGTTAGGCAGAGTGAGAGCCTTCACTTCCTGTCCTCATGTGACACTCATGGTTATTACTGTGGGATGTGGGATGATGCCTTCCAAGTCACAATGAATCATACATGTAGGTGTGGAAGGAAGGCTGGGAGATGCTTTGTACATGTGAGCTGTAATTAATTGTTATTGTTATTCTGATTAATTGTAAAAGGAAAGATACATATAAATCCTGGTGGTTTCTAAATGTTTTTCCCCTCCCCCTCCATTATTTAATATGAACCATTGTTATAATAATACAGAAGCCTTTCCCAACCTGGTTTCTTCCAGATATGTTAGGCTATAACTTCTATCATCCTCAGCCAGCCCTTAGCATGACAACATTTGGAAAACACTATGCCAGGAAAGGGCAATTCATATCTGGATAGAGAAACAAAGGCACCAATGAGCTCCAGGCTGAAAAATGCAATGTTTCAGCCAAAGTTTTTACAGTTTATGTTGACCTCCTACTAGAGGAGTTGTGTAAAAACATTATTCAGACAAGTACAAATGCACTGCAGCAACTCGGAAGACAAGAAGAAAACAGATCACCTATATCAAGGGTCTCCAACTTTGGCAACTTTAAGACTTGTGGACTTCAACTCCCAGCTGGCTGAGGAACTCTGGGAGTTAAAGTCCACAAGTCTTAAAGTTGCCAAGGTTGGAGACCCCTGACCTATACAACATTTGTCAACTTTATTTTAAAAATGCCTGATCACTCACTACAGCACAACCAACACAAGCTATGAAATGGATAATGCTACCATACATCAAAAACATCCCAGAAACAACCATGGACATTGCAACTACATGACATTATTGTAGCATACAAACCAACTAAAACCCTCCAAAACTTCTTAAGTAAACCAGAAGATCCAGTAGCCCAAGAACAAAAACCAAGAGTCATCTACAACATACTGTGTAAGAACCACTTACTATACCACTTACTGTAACCACTTACTGTATAGTAACCACTATGTAAGGCAGAGAAGCAAAAGACAAGCACAGTGCATCCAAACCAACAACCAGATGACATAATGAAAATTCTTTAACTTCACAACACATGGACAGACTCAACCATAGTTTAACTGGGGAATTGTGAGCATCCTAGATGAAGCTAAATCCAAAAAGCTTGGCATTCAGACAAATCAGCCATCAATAGACACAGAGAGAAATCACATTTACACTCCATTCAAAAAATAATAATAAAAATTTAAGAAGGAAACAAAAAAACACCAGATCTTATCCCCTCCAACAGCTAGCACCCAATAAGAATGCATTAACACCAGACAAACAAGCAGAGTTTTTTTTATCAAGGAAAAAAACCTTCCAATACTGGCAGGGCAAGCTACTGTATATAACAGGGAACAAACCCCACACTCACAAACATTGATGATGTTTGAGTAACGAAATGTCTGCAAACAGACAAACAAACAAATTCATAAAGGCTCCACAGTTCAACCCTAAGCTACTTATCTCCAAGGTCCCTTATTCTAATTCTTCCTTGTAATGAAGTATTAGATAAGTACATTTACCCTGGCTCATTAGTCCCCATAAGCAATTACATTTGAAACCATATATTATGTAATTTTTTAAAAAAAATAAAGACACAGTGGAGAAAGCATTTTCAAACTCCATGATAATTAAAAACAAAATATGAAAAATTAATGTCCTTCAGTGAATTAGCTTCTTCACCATCAGACACCATAGTCCATCATTAATAACATGATTAGCTCTCTTCAATCTGGCATAATTTGTCAAAAGAGAAGGATTGGAAGAGAACCTTGTCAAGTGTGAAAGATCAGGTATGCCTATGCACAGGAATATTCTCAACTAATAGTTAGCACCTGACAAGAGTTAGATAAAAGCCAGCAGAATTCAAGGAGGGTGGGAATTTAATTTGTTGGATTTAGTTTGCTTGTGGCAATGTAGAAATTCTCGGCTCAATCCCTCAGTTCCTTGTTTAGTATTTTCTAATAATTAAATCCATAAATCATTGCTTTATTTTTCTGTTTTCAGCAAAAAAAAAAAATCTATAAAAGGTTTCCAGTCTTCTTTTTTTTTAAAGTAGTTGTTATTTTAATCTAACTAAACAGGTCAGTTTTTAAATTTCTAACAATTCCATCATCTTCACAACTCATTTCTCCATTGTGGAAATTTCAATATTCCTCCACTGTTATGCAGATAATAGTGTTGCCAGAGTAACCATGTGTGAAATCAGCCTTCCATTAGTTTTTCGAGCTGACTGTCCATACTTTCCAACAAAACATTTGGCTTTTTCCTCAATATTTTTCAGTATTAACCATTATGACTTTTTATATCATTGTGTTTATTTGTATCCAGAATTTTCTAGTTTTTTTCATAAATCCACCATGCATAATAACATACCCCTTAATGTTTTTAGCTTTTCCAGCGTTGTTTTGAGGCACCTTTATATATCTTTGATCATTTCTCTGGTGTCATATATGAATAATACAGTTATATACATATATACATACATACATACATACATACATACATACATACATACATATATATATATATATATATATCTTCAATTATAACAAAATGTGAACGTTTCTCCATTTATCTACATTCGCTCCCATGTATCCGTTTGTATAAACAAAATTCATAATCCTTTTTTTCATGTAATTGGAATACTTAGCTTGTTCTTTATCTGTTTCAAACCTTAATAAAAGCTTGTACACTTTTTAAATTACATGTACATCATTTGTATATAATTCAGTTTCCAATTCTGTCTTACATTGCTGAAGTCCAGTTACCTTTTACCTATATTAAATATTTTTCTTAATTGTGCACATGAAAACCATTGCGAAGTATATTCCCCTGCTGTCAATCGTTCTCTTGATTTTTTTCTTAAATTCTTCTTCTGTCTTGATATGTTACCAATTTTTCTCCATATTTGTACAGGTAGTCCTCAACTTACAACAGTTTGTTTAGTGATCATTTACAGCGGCACTGAAAAAAATGGCTTCTGACTGTTTTTCACACTTATGATCGTTGTGACATTCCCATGGTCATGTGATCAAAATTCAGATGCTTGGCAACTGACTTGTTATTTATGATGGTTGCCATGTTCTGGGATCACATGATCATCTTTTACAACATTCTGAGAAGCAAAGTTAATAGGAAAAGCCAGATTTATTTAACAACTTACCAATTGCAACAATACACTTAACAACTGTGGCAAGAAAGGTAGTAAAATGGGGCAAAATTCATTTAACAAATGTCTCACTTAGCAACATAAATGTTGAGCTCAATTGCAGTCATAAATTGAGGACTCCCCTCACACGAGAACTGAGCCTTGATTTACTGGTCGTCATCAACACATAACCATGGCCAGAAAATATGATGAAAAAGCATGACAGCTGATGACATTGTGCTTAATATGTGAATAAATTTTGGATAAATATTTTGGATGTTGAATGTCCTATGATACAAGACTGAACCAGTGCTCTAATAATTGTTATCCTACTATTTCAGAATATATTCCACCATAATCCTGGAGTAATTGAGCTGAAACTTGTTGTTTCCAATTTCTGAAAAAGCAGTTTTCTGTATGAACATGGTTAGAAATAATGCTTACATCATTGTTCTATTTATTCTAAATTAGAAATCTCCTCAAAAGGATGTCATGGTCATTGGTACTAGAAGCAGTCCAGAAGAATCAACAAAATTTGAAAATTTTACATTTTGTCAGACTGTATATCACAAGAAGCCATCTTTAACTATTTAATTGTATATACTTATGGCAAAAAGATTCCATTGATGTCATAGATGTAATACATAGAACCAGTTTGGTCTAGTGCTTAAGACTCCAGTCTGGAAAGCAGGACAGCATGAGTTCAAATCCCACCTTAGCCATGAAAACTGGGGTGACTTTGGACCAGCCAGTCTCTCATAGGGTTGTTGTTGTGGGAAATTAAGAGGAGGAAGATGTGTTGGATATCTTCTCCACCTTGAGTTATTTGTAAAAATATAAATGCAAGATACAAATTAAATAAATAAACAAACAAACTCAGAAAAGTATTATGGTAATTAATAGAAACCCTAATTGCATTGGAAACTAACAGACATTCAACAGGATAATTAGGTGGAAATGCCATTGGTATAGAAAATCAAACTAGGTAAAACAGCCCTTAAGAAAAAAGTTAAAAATAAATTATAAGCTTATTTTTTTTAGTGTCTCTGTCGAAGGGGCAAAAGGATGCCTATGTATTTTTAGATCAGTAACAAATCAATGACTCTGAGAACAGTCACCAGATACCTATTATTATGACACCTTCAGCTCACTCAGCTAAGTGGTGAAGACCAAGGTGATGATTTGGTTGCCCTACACAAGAGAACGGAACTGGAAAGCAGGTTAGTGGGATGGGGAGGGAATGTACACCAAGCCATGCCACACCCACTAAGCCACACCCACAGAACCGGAAGTAAAATGTTTTGAATCCCACCACTGCAGTGCAAGCTGTTAAAATAATAATAGTCCAGTCCATCCAAAGAGCTCAAGGTTGATACAAGCTGAACTAAGTTTTTGTCCCTCACATTTATGCTGATGCGCAGAAAAATGTATAACCTAAATACAGCCTGCATCTTAAGCAAAGTTTTTGAGTGGTCTAAGAGGGTACGTATGAATCAGTTAGCAAGTTAGCGAAACCACTTTCTCTATATTCCACTCACTAATTTCATTTGCCAAAGTGAGAAGAAATTTTATGTGGGTCCTGGAGTATAAGAGGCTTGATATGCAAACAGGCCAACAAAGATGGGGTCCAAGTGTGTTGCCATCGACAAGATAGTCTTTGTTGATTCACAATCCATTCAAATGTTTCTAATGTGGTACCTTTGAATCCCTCTTCCTATATTAATATAAAGCTATGTTTACTGCAGTTAGTAATTTCCCTTTTGTCCTTAAGCACTAACATCATAGTAGAGCAATGTATTATGACTCATTACAAAATACAGTGCAAAATGTGTATATTTACATAAACACCGCTTTGTTTCTTAAGAATCAGCCTCTACTAAGAGTATTTAGAATTGAAATCTTAGGGCATTTATTCATAGCAGCCCTTAAGCTTCTGAAATAATCTGTAAATGAAGTTGGCATATGACACTGGTGCCCAGATTTCAATCTTTGGCAACAGTGCTGGCGAGGTAATTCTATGCAGATGGTGGTTATTATGGCTCCTGGTTGGTGGATTCTTTGGCTTCTTTATTCCTCCCTCTTCTGCCAGTTCCTTTCTGTGAGGAGGCCTTTGAGGACACAATTACATGATCTTGCAGAGTTCATCTCATCCAACCTTTTCTTCAATGCATGCCTTGCTCATTCACAGTGAGCAATTTACCAGTTCACACATCCTCTGGGAACTGGGAAAAAAACATCCTCTGCCCCCACACACATAATGTTGTAATTCTTGTTCTCCCTTGAACAAGAAAGGGAAATCCTTCTCTGAGAGATACACGTGCACCCTAGCAGTTGAATTTATTTATTCATTTGTTTGTTTGTTTAGTCAAGCGATTATAAGATTACAGGTATAAGTATAGATATAGTTATGAGTACATGAAATGGATACATATAAAAAAAATAAAAGAAACAATAGGACAGGGACAGGGGCACATTGATATGCTTATACACGCCCCCTACAGATCTTTTGGGAAAGGGGTGAAGTCAATAGTCGACAGTCTTAGGTTAAAGTTTGGGGAGTTTGGAGAGTCAGGGAGAGTATTTCAGACATTGACTATTCTGTTGCTGAAGTTGTATTTCCTGCAATCAAGTTTGGTGCGGTTAACCCTGAGTTTGTATCTATTGTGTACTCTTGTATTGTTATGGTTGAAGTTGATGTATTCATTGACAGGTAAGATATTGCAATATACAGTATAATTTTATATACTATATATATTTATATACACTTGGATCAGACTGAAGGCGGCGTAGTTCTAGGTTTTCTAGGTCTAGAATTTCGAGTCTGGTGGCATGAGGTATTCTGCAATGAGTAGAGAAGAGGACTCTTCTCATAAAATATTTCTGGACTTTCTCAATTGTATTAATATCAGATACGTAATGCGGGTTCCAGACTCATGAGCTGTATTTAAATATTGGTCTAGCAAATGTTTTGTATGCTCTAGTTAGTAGTGTGATATTACCAGAAAAAAAGTTACATAGGATTAGTGCAAATAAGCCAGAAATATTATTGAATTTGAGTCCAGAACGGTGTGACACTTGGACTAGGAACCATTTCTGTATTGGAGGAGAAGAAGGAAGTTAGTTTTAAAATTTTCCATTTCTTTATAATTATCAGATAAAATTAGCAGCTTACTTGTTGCTTTGTTGTTCTCACCTGCTTGAAAGTGCGCGCATGCGCGCACGCGCACACACACACACACACACGAGACACACTTCCCTCTTTCAATCTTTTCTTCTTCTTGCAGTCTTCCTTGCCCCACTAGCCACTCTCAACTTCCTGTCCCTCCTCCATGTTCTTGCTTTTAATTCTTCACTAGCCAGTTTAAAATGGAAAGGAGGAGAGGAGAGGAGGGGAGGGGAGAGGAGAGGAGAGGAGAGGAGAGGAGAGGAGAGGAGAGAAGAGAAGAGAAGAGAAGAGAAGAGAAGAGAAGAGAAGAGAAGCTCTACTTAATTTTTTTTAAAAGCAAGAAAAAAGAAGTTCAATATCATCAAGCCAGCACTGCTCTATGGAGGACAGTGACCAATAACTGGAGGAGAATGGGCATGCTCACCACACAGTCAATGGAAGTGTTGACTCTACCAATGAAATGAAGTACAGCACTGCATATAGTGCCAGAGGGTGGACTTATGATATTCTGCAGGGGGAAAAAATAGGAAGAATTTGCCTTTATGTCTGACTCGGGGCAGGAGAAGGATAACATAGTACATTCATATCTTCCAGAATTCATAAGTGGACCATCCTTGAGCCAAGGATGTGTGAGTGAGCTTACTGATGGTAATTCACAATTAGGAAACAAATGTTGATTTACTTATTAAATAAATTAGTTAATCAAGATAAAAAGTAAGCATCCGAAATTGCAAATAAAAACAGCAACAGCATTCCTGTAATGATCAGAGAAAATGAAATTTGGAATTTTGCCTACTTCAATACAAACAAAAAATATTAAGAAATTGCCAAAATATATAAATGATGTTAACAGTGTACCATACAAAAACTACAGTAAACATGAAATCAACATCAGTTATATTGACAAAACTCCTAACTGAAGCTGAAGTTTGAACAGAAAATAATTTAAATGATGCAGAATTATATCTGCAGCTATTCTAAACAAAAAAAATTCTGTATATAGTAAATAAATTAGGAGTTGTGGTGGCGCAGTGCTTAGAATGCAGTATTACATGCTAATTCTGCTGACTATCAGAAGTTCAATCCTGAACAGCTGTCTCTCTCCAGTTGTTTCTGCTTGTTCAGACTGAGCAAGTGCCCTTCAGATCCCTTCAATTAATGTCATAATTAAAAAAAAAATCCCTTCTTGCCCCTATGGGTAGTATGTGATTTCCTCAACCTCTGCTAAAGGCCTAGAAATTTGGAGGTTCTGTGCAGTGTCTTTGTGTTTCTAACACTGCACTCTTCTGGACAAAGAGCTTTCATGTGCTTCCTGGGATCTGTTGGACCACACTCCCATCTTACGAGTCATAGTTCTGAATGCTCCTACCACCTCTTTAATTTTTTCTTTCCATATCCTCTCTAGTTTCTCCTTCAAGACTCGGTACTTCTTCAGCTTCCCATACTCCTTTCCACATCATTACATCTATTATCGCTGCTGTCGTCTGGTCATTATATATTTCCACCATGTCTGACTTATTGGCCAATACCTGCCTGAAGACCTGGATCTGGAAGTCCTATAAGATCTTAGCCCTGTTATTCACCACGGCCTCCTGTGGAATCTTTCATCTCGATTTGAGAAGATCCAGTCCAGGGATGTCAAGCTAGATTTCATTGAGGGCCGCATCAGAGTTGTATTTGGCCTCAGGGGTTAAGGTTGGGCGTGGCCAGCTCAACATCACTCATGTTGGGGATGCCTTTGGAAGCCCGAGCACTCTGCCAGTGAAAATAGGCTCCCGAACCCCATTTTCAGCTATGACAGCTTCCTGCAACTCTCTGACAATGAAAACAAAGCTCTGGAGGGCCTCCAGCAGCCCTCATGAGGTTTGTTTTTGCTGGCAAAGACATTACAGACCAGTCCTTTGCTATTTCCAAGGTGGCCCCATGGGCCAGATCTAAGCACCCCACAGGCTGAATCCAGACCCTGGGCCTTGAGTTTGACATCCCTGATCTAGCCCATACATTGTGTAGATGTTCCTATATATAGTGCCAGTTACTTGGTGGTAGTTTTCTGTGTATGCTGTTCCTGACTGCATCTTACACCCTTGCCACTTTATGTTGGACTCTCTCTGAGGCCGAAGTGTGTAGTAAAACATAAAAAATAAAGATAAAATCAAAAGCAGTCAAACCAAATGTATCAGGTTCATTGTAATGGCAGTTATTTCATTGCTTAACAGACATAAAACTGGAAGCACACAGATCTGTTCACAAGGCTGTGTTCACATTTACTTTAACCTATGGTAACTCAGTTATTTAAATCAAGTATAACTGTCTGGGTTTGTACAATGTATTGAGCTATAAACTAGCCATCTATGCTTTAACACAGAAGTTCCTAACTCCCAGGTCACAGCCTGCTACTGTGGGACAGCCTCTTAAGAACCAGGCTGCTGAAGTGACAGGTAAGGGTGGGATTTAGATTGTGCACACAAAACTATTCTCCCCCACCTCCAAAGCTACTTAGCTGCTACCACCAGTCCACAGAACCACAAAGGTTGGGGACCCCTGCTTTAGCATAAAATGTTTTATAAACATTGCCACAGTTGGAGAGTGGAAAGCTTCTATGCATGAGAATTGATGTCACCTATGCAAGCTGTCTGTTGGCTTCCCCTGGCCAGAAACTAAGAACTTTTGTTTGGCAAACTTTTGGTTTTGAGTTCAAGTGGTTTCTGAACTGCACCATTGTGGGTTATGACTCTTGTCCCCTAAGCTGAGCTCTGACAATATGTCATTATAGAGATTGGGTAATTTCCTTTCTTGAAGGCTTTTGGAATGATTAGAAAAAGGCTATTTGTGATATATTTAAGTACAGGATGTTTTGCCTCAGAAAAAGATTTTAATTAGATAAGTGGTTACCAAATCACGATTTGCTGATCAAGATGGTAATGAAGATTCTGCCACAAATGTAAAATACATAATTTTGTCCATGTTACTGGTAACCTGCAAGTCTGACAATAGGGCTTCATGTATTATTTTTGGAACAAAGTATCTGGAACATAAAGAAATGTTTGACTTTTCATTCGTATTAATACAAAGTCACCACAAGCTATATTTATTTTTTCTGTTAGGCTAAAAGAAGAATCTATATTTACTGGTAGATTTTTGGATGTATTTGAATCAATCAGGAAAAAAATTTGATAGTCAGTCATCCCAAATGATCTTGGTGTGAAAGAAGAGAGAGCTTTGGTCAATTGAGGACTGAAAATAATATTTGTCTACACAGACTTTAGTCCAGGGGTGGGATTTTACTAGTTCACACCTATTCACTAGAACCGGTTGTCAACATTCTAAGCAGTTCGGAGAACCCGTTGTTGGAAGAAATTGCTGGCCTAATCCTGTAAGGAAGGCAGGAAGGAAACATTCTGGTGTTGCTTACAGGAACTGCCTTTCCGTTAACCCTTATTATATTCTTGGCAGGACTAGACTTCCTGTCTCAGGAACTTCTCTGGAGTTTTTTACCCCTCCTTTGCTGGTACTTTGCTTGTGACGAGTGTCCATTCAAAGTTACAATGGCACTGAAAAAAGTGACTTATGACCATTTTTCACACTTACGACTTATGACCACCAAGCCATGTCCACCCAGTCACATGACCACCAAGCCACACCCACCACCTAAGCCACACCCACCACCTAAGCCACACCCACAGAATCAGTTTAAAAATTTTGAATCTCACCCCTGGGTTTGGCCCGGTTCTATAAAACTTGTAGCTGTGAAGAGCAGCTGACACCAAACCGCTTCAGTGTTTGGGCCACCTGCCTGCCCAGGCTCTAGGCTGTCCTCTATTCCCTGCTTTCCCTCCTCAGCTGCTTAGCACAGCACAGCTGAGGTTGAAAAAGCAGGAAACAAGAGAATTTTCAAATGCTGCGCACTCAAGCACAGTAGGTAGGTCAGCTATCCAGGCAGCACAGCTGTTGATTTCTTGCAAACGCTGCATACACAACTGTCCCCAGTTCAGAGAACTGGCAAATTGCTCCACTGGCTGGCCACTCCTCTCCCTGCCCACTCACTCCTTACCTGGCATGCGAGCCATCCAACTTGCCTGATTTGGTAAGTTGTTATTTTTCCTCCCCCACCCCGACAATTAGCTGTTCCGCTCTGCCAGGAGATTTAGATTAGCTAGGAAGCAAGAAATCCTTGGATCCTTTTAGCTAATCTAAAAGTAGAGCCAAAACTTCCTTAGGACTGAAACTTTTCAATGCAGACTTGGGTAGCCAATTGCAGATAGATAGATGTCTAACTTAATTTGTGATTCTATGAGCAACTCAATCTGCCTGCCTGCTTTGCCTGCTCTGGGGTAAAAGTTGTTTTCTTAAATAAAAAATCCAATATTTACATACATGGTGTGTTGCGAGTGAATTTTGTGAGTTTGCTTGCTAGCACATTTTATTTTATGTTTTATTTGTTTATGTTTTATTTATTTTTTTATTTGTCAATTGCTTACAAGATAATTGATATAAGTAAAAACATAGTTAGGAATACATGGATACATATAAGAAAAAAATATATAAAAGAAGCAATAGGACAGGGACGGTAGGCACATTGGTGCGCTTATGCACGCCCCCTACAGACTTCTTAGGAAAGGGGTGAGATCAATAGCAGACAGTCTATGATTAAAGTTTTTGGGGTTTGGGAAAAAAAACACAGAGATAGGTAGAGTATTCCAGACATTGACCCTGTTGCTGAAGTTGTATTTTCTGCAATCAAGTTTGGTGCACTTAACCTTGAGTTTGTATCTATTGTTAGCTCTTGTGTTGTTATGGTTGAAGCTGAAGTATTCATTGACCGGTAGAACATTGCAATGTATGTTTTTATATACTATACTTAGAACGGACTGAAGGCGGCATAGTTCTAGATTTTCTAGGTCTAGAATTTCGAGTCTGGTGGCATAAGGTATTCTGCAAAAAGTAGAGGAGTGGAGAACTCTTATTGTGAAATATTTCTGGACTTTCTCAACTGGGTTAATATCAGATACATAATGTGGGTTCCAGACTGATGAGCTGTATTCGAGTATTGGTCTAGCAAATGTTTTGTATGCTCTAGTTAGTAGTGTAATATTATCAGAGAAAAAGCTACATAAGATTAGGATAACAACTCTTAACACCCTTTTGGCTGTGTAGTTACAGTGGGCTTTAGCACTTAGCTCATTAGAGATGAGTACTCCAAGATTCTTGACAGAGTTTGGATCATCAACAAGGTCTTGACTATTCAGCCTGTATTTTTATTTCCTGATTTTTTTGCCAATATGTAGGACAGAGCATTTATTTGTTGAGATATGAAGTTGCCATTTGACTGACCATTCTGATACATAGTCGAGGTCTTTTTGAAGGGTAGCAGTATTGTCTGTGGTGTTGAATAGCTTTACACCATCAGTGAAGAGAATGCAGTTGCTCTTAATATGATCACAGAGGCCATTTATGTAGAGTATGAAGAGAGCTGGTCTTAGAACACTGTCTTGGGGGGTACCACAGGTACAGAATTTGATAGGATACTCCCAATTTTGACCATTTGTTGTCTGTTTGACAGGAATGCTTCTATCCAGTTATGCAGGTGTCCAGAGATACCATAAGATTTTAGTTTTAGGAGTAGTTTGTCATGTACCAAAGGCTTTTTTGGATCAAAGGCTTTACAGATGTCTATGTAGATTGCGTCTATTGCTTTGCCCTGATCAAGTTGTGTAGTCCATATGTTTTTGCAGTGTAAGTGTTGCAGATTACATGATAGTTTTTCCCTAAAACCAAATTGTTTATTAAAGGGTAGGTTGTTTGTTTCTAAGTGGAGGATAATGGATTGGTTAATAATTGATTCCATGACTTTATAGGTGATGCAGCATAAAGAGATTTGTCTGTAATTTTCAATAAGGCTGGGGTCTCCCTTTTTGAAGATGGGGATGACTGTGGCTTGTGACCATAGTTTTGGCAAGGAGCTGGTCCTGAAATATTTTTTAAAGATTATACTTAGAGGTTTGGCTATGCCAGTGGGTAGCTTTTTTAAGAAGTAGGCACATATTCCGTCTGGTTCATAGTTGCCTTTTTTGAAGTTATAATTGGGGATTCTGTCGTTGTGATGATTTTTGTGTGGACATGTTGAGACAAAAGTCAATCATGTTGTAGTCACTGTTGGAAAAAGGTTCTTTAATTTGTATTCTGTAAATTGAATTCAAACTATTGCAGAAGATGAGATCGAGGCAGTTGTTAAGTTTAGTGTTGTTGGTTACTAGTTGTTCTAGTCCCAGATTTGTTATTGCATTGTAGAAGGTTGCATGTGTGGGTTCAGTTGTACATTCGTTAAGGGTCCAGTTAATATGAGGTAGATTGAAGTCACCAAGAAAGATAAAAGTGTGTGGGCAGGAAGCTGCCCATGTTAGAAGTGTATTTAGCTTGTTTGCATATTTGATGTCATAATCAGGGGCTCTGTAACATAGTAAGAACCGAAATGTGATATTTAAGGACAGTTCACAGATGATGGTCTCAGGAATAGCAAGCTCCTGGGTAACTTGGATGTTTTTTAGATGTAGGGACTTTTTATAGAAGATAATACCACCACCTCCTCTATGGATTTCACGATCTGATTGGTAAACACGATAGTCTCTTACTGTGGTAATGGAGTCAGGGAGAGATGTGTTGAGCCATGTTTCACAGACAAATATAATGTTGAATTTAGCTGTATTTATAAGAGGAGAAATTCAGGTATTTTATTTACAAGGCTTCTTGCACTGAGTAGCTTGCATTTAAGGCCAGTTGTGGTTGGAATAGAGGTAGTTAGGGGCATGCCTGCCTAGTTTTGAGTGATGTTGGATTGGATGGGATGGAGTTAGATGTGGAGTTGTGGGTTGTGTGACTTTGTTTTGATGCAATCAGCTCTGTAGTCAATGTATCGGTCCTTTTTTCCATTGTCTTCTAGACGGTTTTTGAGTTCTGCGCAGAGTTCACGAGAGTGGATTCTTTGCAGTATGGATAAGTCTGGTCTTGAGAGAAGTTTTTTATGGTTGGGATTGGTTTTTGCAATGGCATTTATTGTATGAATGAATATGCATTTGCTGGACTCATTTTTGCATACAACTCTACAAAATGTTGGCTACAGAGCCATCATTGTATTTGTATCCATGGCCCTCTCTGGTTATTTCAATGATATCTTTAGGAGAGATGTTTGTCGTATTTGAGCTGCTTATGATATCACGAAAATTTGCAAGCAAATTTTATGTGACAGACTCAGATAGCTGATTGCAGATAGATAGATCTCTAAGAGAATCTGTGATTCTGTGAGCAACTCCATCTGCCTACCTGCCTGCTTTGCCTGCTTTTGGGTAAATGTTGCTTTTTTAACAAAAAAATCAATATTTACATGAATATTTATAATATTTATATACAAGCCATGTCCAGTCAGCAAGCCATGTCCAGTCAGTCACATGACCAAGTCACACCCACAAATTAGGCCACATACACAGAACTGGTTGTTAAGAAATTTGAATCCTACCCCTGCTTTAGTCTGGGTGGTGGGTCTCAGATTTTAATAAAGATGAATCAAAAAGAAAAGCAGGTCCCACGATCCTTTTTCTTTGTTTTATACAAAATAAAAATAAAGTCTCTCTTAAATTAAGCTCAGTTTCAGGATACTGCAGCAGAGAAACATTCATATGATATACTGGTTTCTGGTCCAAATATCAAACAGGTCTGACCTTGATAGCTTTTTCACTATCAACCATGGCTCATTAATATCAATTGCCAATATATATTTAATAATTTGCATTTACCAACCTGATAATTTCTTCATCTGAAATTCCTTTTTGTAAGCTCATTTGGGGAGTCTTCTGATGAGAAAGAAGCCAAACCTAAAGTACTAACAAACTTCATCTCTCAGTCATAATCTCATCAAAGCCAAGATAACTGAAGATCTAAAGCCAGGGGATCAAGGGTGATTGTTTGCAAGTAAAATTTTATTAAATATCTGGGATCCTTGATACTGTCTGAACTTGGTTGTTTTCTTGTGGACATATAGTTTCCAAACTATGTAACATCATCAATGCTAGAAGGAAGTAAGGTTTGCTCTCATTTTATATATTAGTGGCTTGCCCTGTCAGTGTTGGCAGGAATGGTCTTGGTAGTTTCTTGATTTGGGCTGTGATTTACTTGTTTGAATTAGTAGTTCCTTGATTGGGCTATTGTTTGCTTCTTGATTGTTGGTCTAATGTTAATCTCTGCTCACCTGGGTATCGATTGTTGGTGAGAAGGTGTTTTGTTCTTTTTGATTCCTTTTTGAGTGTCACTTTTGAATGGTATATATGTAGATGTCTATGTGCTGTTGATGGCCGATTAGTCTGAGTGCCAGGCTTCCAAGAATTACCTAGCATTTTTGAACTTGGCTTGGTCTACAATGCTCAGAGTTTCCCAGTTGAAATGATAGTTATATTTGTTCATATGTTGTGAAATTAAGGAGCTTTCATCATGACTAACAAGTTGGTGTTCATCGGTGTATTCTTCTAGTCCTTATTGAAAGTAATAGATTTATTCAGGAATAACTTCTGAGCAGCATTTCTGACTGATGAATTCTTGATGAATACAGAGACAATTGGAGATACAACCTTGAAACCGAGAGCATTACTGGATCGATCTGTCTGTCTGTCTGTCTGTCTGTCTGTCTGTCTGTCTGTCTGTCT
>BLBF01000020.1:52743907-52767982 GCA_015471245.1 Laticauda colubrina | reverse complement strand
TCTGTCTGTCTGTCTGTCTGTCTGTCTGTCTGTCTGTCTGTCTGTCTGTCTATCTATCTATCTATCTATCTATCTATCTATCTATCTATCATCAACTTCTTCCTCTTTTTTCATCTATTAGACTTAAAATATGTGTACATACATATGTATCTTGAGTAGCTCCCCTTTTTTCTTTTGTTTTTATTTCTATTTTTTTTCTTTTTAACTCTTAATAATTTTGCTTTTTGTATTCTTTCTTCAATAGATGCATATGCAATCTTAAGCAGAAATACAAACATTTTAAACGTTCATATTTTAAATATCTATTTTGAATAATTAAGACAAAAACAATTTCAGAGGAAATTGATAAACAATATGCATATAAATATCTTTCATTTTAAGTTTTTTGCTATGTTAACTTTCTAGCCAAAGCAATGACCTATTTTAAAATGCCACTGATCCAATGAATCATGGAATAGTATCTGATTTCAGCCAAGCTACTTTGCTGTTGCTCAGCTTCTGCTGTTTGGATTCCTTTGTTCCTGATCTCCTAGACTTAATCCTTCTTGGAATATCACCTGGTGTTATTAGCTTAATTTCTCTTAGATTTCCTGACTTTTGTCATGTTGCTTGACCTAAATTGCTGTTGGTCATCTTGAACTATAGTGGAACAAGCACATATAGCTGTCTAAGTCACAAGTGATTCTCATATACGGTCAGGTGCAAAACAAACAAAAGAACTCCAATAAGGTAATTGCTCAACTTTTTAAACTAAATTCCTATTCTATGGAGAAAAATTGAAAACTATTAAAAATAGAACATCTACTGGTATCTGTTCCCTTCGAAAGTCAGCTATTACTATTTTTTCTGTCTCATTTACTATATTGTTTTCAAATGTTAAAAGTACAAAAAACAAACCCTCAGTTTTTCTTTGATTTTAGTTGTTTTAAATCTTACAGGATGTTTTAGGCACTCTGTTATTTGAGATAGCAATGCTATTGTAGGTTTCTGTCTGCTTTGCATATCTTTATTCTTACAAGCTGACAATAAGGCTGACCTGGTTTCTTCTCTCACCTTGTTGTGCTCATGTCTCACCTAGCCACACCCGCTCTTTCACTCACTCATTGCAGCTTTGATGCCACTTCTGTTTTTACAAGAATCTCAAAGCTTCTAATTCCAAAGCTCCTGCTAAATTTTCCACAAGGACAAAAAACAGCTATCAACTGCTTTTGCATTCAGATGGCATATTAAAATCATATTAAACACCTTGACAATTCATATACTGTAGTAAGCCATGTAGTTATAACCCTAAACTATGGCTTAAAAATTATAAGCCAGATTTCCACATTTGGATTTCCAAAACTATGGTTTACAAAGTCGAATGGTTGGGTTCATACCTTGTATACCTAAACTCAAATCAACCATAACTTGATTTGAGTTTAGTATGCTGTATGAAATCAAGCAATGTTGGGTTCTCAGAAAAAAAGACAGGTATAATGCTTCTATTTGCATGATCATAAAAGAACAAAGATGGTGCAGACCTTAGAATGCAGTATTGCAGGCTGACTGTTCACTTCCAGGAGTTTGATCCTGACTGGCTCGGGGTTGACTCAGCCTTCCATCCATAAAAGGAAGGAAGAACTAAATTGTTGGGGACAATATGTTGACTCTGTAAACCACTTAGAGAGGGCTGTAAAGCACTATGAAGCAGTATATCTAAGTATAAGTGCTAAAGGTATATGTAAACTATTGCTAATGCAGATGCAGTATTGCAGGTGACCAACAAGCAAAATAAAGATTTATTTTCAGTCAATCTGACTGGTGAATCTCCCTCCACCCACTTAGAATTGTAAGGGGTTTTTCAGCCAGATGGTGTTCCCCCTCCTGAACATATCAAATGTACAAGTGTTTCTCATTTGTTCTGTATTGTTGAGATCTTTTCCTTGAACCCAGGAGTACTGTTACTGAGAGGGTGAAAGCAGCTTTTCCTAGCCTGATAATCTGCAACTCCTTGCAGTCCCACCATCATGCCTTGTCTGGGAGTTGCATTCCTGGCACATCTGGAAAATGCAAGTGGGAAAAAGAATTCAAAGCTCAGAAATGTGCAAGTAAGTCCTTTCTCAAAACAATTGTGCAACAATTCTGTATGTTTTTGTAAATTTTTTTTCACCTTTAACATTGTATAAGGCAAGAAAAAACATGAATATAAAGTAACCCAGAAATAACATGTCTCAACATTCAGTCATCAATTACATATATCCAGAAAATATATGTTACTATTAAGCATAATTTATGTCATCATTCCAGATTTAATGAAAATGCAATTCATCCCCCTGAGAAATGTTATACATATTTTACTGGCAATGTGTAAGACAGTAGTTGATCATACTTTAACACAATTATTCAGTGCTAGGCTATCCAAAAATTTTCATTTTTGAGCAATTATTAATTTTGCAGCCAATAAGTTCCTTTTTGTTTAGAGTTATCTCACTAAAAATGTGTAATAATCTGGATCACATTCTGCTTCCTGTTTAGGTCTAATTCTAATTTCTTTGAATTATTATCTTCCAATAAGGTAGCACTTTGTACAAGTCCGGTCCATATGATAAAAAAAATTCCTTTGATTTCTACCTCTCCAACATTTTGATGAATAATTATGAGATATTTAAGCTAGTCTAGTTGTCATTAAATGACAGTGAGTGGTGCAATATCTTTGATTACATGTCCTATATGGAAGCTGAGAGAAAACTACCTGGTTTACAGTGTTTGCCATTTTGGCTAAGTTAGAAACCAGGAGACCATGAGCCTCGGTCATGAAAGCCACTATGAGACTTTGGGCCACTTACTCCCTGTCAGTCCAAGCTTTTCACAGAGTGGCTGTTGTGGGGAAAATAAGAGGAGGAATGAATAGAAGGGAGTTCACTCCCTTGAGTTATTTTTTTATTTATTAAAACAATAAAAGTGGATTAAAAATATCTAATAAAATAAAAAAATAAATTCCACTTTTTCCATTTAGTTTCCTAAATCTGCATTTATACAATATTTAATTATATATTATTTTTATCCCTGTTAGGTGTTAAAATGAAACTTTCATTAAAAGATCAAATGGTTTGGGAAACAAAAGGTAGTCTAGTTCTTTGGGAGGAAAATAATAATTCTAAATGAGCATCAGTTCTAATTAGCATACATTTCTCACTTTGACATTCCCACATAGAGTCTTTTATTTATTTGTAGTTTAAAAGAGTGCAATTTTGGAATGATGTCATTATTAAGTCTTTTCTGTTTTTGTTTTCTTTTATATTTTTATTTATTCTACAGTATTTCTATTTTGTTTTGTTTTAGTGTATTTTTATTCCATTTCATCCTTTCTTTGATCTTTAAGACTTAGTTTTTAGTTTTATAAGACTGCTACACTGTCTTGTTTATATTTGATCATTGTCATTTAATATTTTTATTTATTTTTCTGGTTATGACCATCATTAAATAAATTTGATTTAACCTTGGGGGATAGGGCTGTGTGAATACTCATTATACATTACATATTCTGGAAGTTAATTCTATGTTATGTGGCAAATACATTCTTTTGCCTTGAATATGTTGTCCATCAGTGTCATTCAAGGATTACAAATTACAGATCTGTGAGCAGATTTTTTTGAAAAAGAAAACATCCTCAGTGATCTATTTGCTCCACATATTAATTTATTTCATATATTTTATTGGCACTGCTTTGTTACATTCGTTCTGTAGAGAATATCAACTGATCTAAATGATGGGACTTCTAAAGGTATATATTAGCCTTCTCTAACATAACTCCCAATATTTTTAGAATTTAATTACATATTAACAGTGGTTTTTGTCTACAGTAGCACAAAAATGAAATAAATAAATGCTCAAATGCAGTAATGGTCATGCTCATCTGAAGGAAGGGCACACAAGATTGTATACATTGGGGGAGAGGTGAGAGGAGAAAAGGAGATGTAGGAAGACACAAAAAGGGGAATTTATGGCAATTGAAGGGGATTATATAAGAAGATCAAGTCATGGGGAGAATGCATATTAGAACAAAACCTCAGGAATTTCTTTTCATGTTTAGATACAACTATTTCTATGTGGCATTAATATCAGAGAATCACTCAAGTATGTTCCAGATCTTTATAAAACCTGGGGTTTAGCCTGACTTTTAAGAGATTAAGTAAGAATTTTTGTGGGATGCTTGTTTTAAAAATCTGGTGTGATGTAGAATCAAATTCTTTTCTTTTCTTTTTGGTACTGTACTTGATTTCCCTTCTCCGTTTAAAACCAAAAAAACCTCTGGCAGATCAGAAGTCGTGGAAAACGGCAAGAGCGCGAGAGGCTTTTTTTTTTTGCTTTTTTTTTTTTTTTGGGTGGTGTTGTCGGATCCGTTTCCTCCAGCCCACCCTTGGAGGAAGGGTGGAAGAAAATAAGATTTCAAATGTCTCACCGACTTCCTCTATTGTTGACTGTGGCTTCGCTTGAGTGCAATTAAGTGGTTTCGAGCAAAACGTAAGCTGCGCGACGAAGACCGAGAGGTGGCGCTGCAGCAGGAGGCTCAGCGCGACGGCTGGAAGGCTCTGGAACGAAACAGGAAACGAGTACGGGCCGCTCCTGAGACGGTGACGTCAGCTTCAGAGTGCGGAGCTGAGATTGCGGAGCAGACTGAGCGGGGAGAAGGCCTTCTTCTCTGGAGCTCAGTGCCTCCTAGTTGGTCCCGTTTCTTCTCCAGCGTAGACCGGCGGGGTTTTCTTTTCTTTTCTTTTTCTTTTTCTTTTTAACCTTCACCTCTTTCTCACATATCTTGGATCGGAGACATAAGAAAATGGCCACCCGCCCAACCTGTTCCAGACAGGTTAATCTACCTGTCCAGGTGGGACCTCCGTGCCCAGAGCCCTGCCCGAATCAACTTTCTCCAGAGACTCAAAAATCTCCGCAGTCTAAATGTGCTCGCTTTAGAAATACCACCCGGAGCAACACAAGCTTTTCCTGCGTCGAACAAGAACGCTCATTTTAGTCCGCCTTTCCACCGCTATCCCAGGCATATTTATAATGAAGCAAAGGCGGCGGAATTCATTTCATGGGGTTGTCAAAGAGGACTTCCTACCGTCTTTTGGCGAGACAGACTTTTTTCGCCCGTCTGACTACAAATCTGTTTTTTTTTTTTTTTTTTGATTCGCTTTGCTGTTTCCCAATCCCATGCTTTTGGTTTGGTTTATTATTATTGGTAACATTTTACTGGATAGAAGGGTTTCGGGATACTGGAAAGTTTGCACAATCTTTTTGAACAAACTAGGTAATAAAGACATTGCCCGGCTATAGATTTGGGTTGGTTTGTTTTTTTTTCCCCCGTGGGCCTCCCCAACTCCAATAGTTTTTTTGTTTGTTTGTTTGTTTTAAATCAAATCCATCTATCGTATCTCAACCTGTGGAGTGAGTTAGCAACCGGTTTGAGGCTTTGTCGTGATTAATCAGGATTTGAAGTCGAGTCTTCCCGATTAGATTTTGCGCCAGAATATATGCTTTTAAAACAAAAACAAAAGATCCAAAGCGCGTTGTTTTATGTACAGCGCCTTTTGCAGGCTTGCTAACCCCCCTCGAAGAAGATGGATGAAATGCTGGCTCCATCAAACTTTTCATGCCCTCCACGCGGAGCTTTCCCTCCTGCAAGCAGTTCTCTCCCATCACCACCACCCTTTGCCCTCTTCCTCTTCACTAGAAGTTGGTTTGTTAACGACCCAGCCTTTTCCAGTAAATCCATCCAAGTATCCTCCCAGCCCCCTTTCCGTCCTGCCTGAGGCTGAAACAACCCCCCCCCCCGCCCCCGTCTCCAAGCGAGACTCCTCCACCGAAGGAGGAGGAGGAGGAGGAGGAGGAGGTCTCCTCCCCCAGCGACTGTGGTGGCGGAGGCTGTCCATCTGCGACAAGGGCGGGGGCTGACTCCTATTCTCCCTCCCTCCCTCCCTTCCCTCCCTCCTCCTCCTCCTCTTGCTCTCTTTCCAAGTTTCTGCTCCTCCCTCCTTCTCACAAACTTTCCCGTCGCTCTTGTTCGGCTCCCGGCTCGCTCCTCTCGGGCGCGCGGCGGATTCGCTTCAGCCTGCCAGCCCGTCGCTTCGACCCTGCCCCGCTGCTCTGTCACGTCCACCCCGCGGACCGAACCGGACCTTCAAGCCGGAGGCAGCAAACAGCAAACAGCGGCGGCGGCGGCGGCGGCGGGAGGGATTGGCACCCACCCTTTCCCGGACGGAGGACTGAGTAAGTAAAAGCGGCCAAGCGAGCGCTCCCGCTCCCGCTCCGGCCCTGGAAACTCTTTCCTTCGGGAGAAGGATAAACGATTCGCTCGTCTCTGGTGCGCCCCCCTGGCTGTCCCGGCCGGTGCGGAGGGAGGCTGCACGGCCCAGTTCCTCCGCCTTCTGTCCCTTCCCCTCTTTTCCTCAACAAACCCCCCCCCTCCCCGACTAAAACCCCGGCCCTTCTTTCTCCCGCCCACAATGGTCGACAGAAAGCGGGGAAGGCTGAGGGGAAGCCCCTTTTTTCCTTTTACACCCCTCCCCGGGCCCTCTCCCCCTCTCGGTCGCTGCTCGGTTGTGGTTCGGCCTTTCTTCACGGGCTCTTTTGGGGCAACTCCTTCGACAAGTTTCGGTCTGCTCAGCACACTTGGGGGGGGGGGTGTGGGGGGGTGGGCAGGACTTTAAAAAAAATAAAAACCCAAACCCTCCAGTTTTCCCTTGGAAGGCGGCCAGTGATGTGCTGCGAAGATTCCTTACTTTCTGCCCGGATCGCGCCTCCCTGTGCTTTTTTAAGTTTGGAAAATTTAGTATGTCATTGATTTAGATTAATTTTGACCTACCCTTTGTCCATCCCATTTGGTTGTAGCTGTGGTTGTAGCCCATGTAATTTCTTGAGGCGGTTTTTTTGTGTGAATTAGATTGTGTATTCCTGATAATACATGTAAAGCATGTTTTATGTATACAATTATGAGGGTACGATATGTATTTTTCCCTTTATTTCTCAGGTGGCCTTATTTTGCTCCTTATGTAGAGGGTTTGGTGGGTTTATATAGCTTTGGTGTTAAAATTATCTTTTTTTTAAAATCATTACTCCAACTTGAAACAATTTTTAAAAAATCAAAACAGTTTTGCTTCCTGCCTGTCTGTGTGCTGGCAGCTTGTACACAGGCCATAGGGGCAGTGTTGACAACTCACCAATTGCATAAACACATTTCCTCAATTAATTACCTTTGTATGTTATTGGCATAATGCCATGTCTCTCATTCCTGGGTCACATGCACAAAAATAAGTGCTTTTGTAAATCTAGTGTATACGTAAATTATACAGTTCTAACCCAAGTTATAATTGACTTTGTATTGTTCAGGTGGGTATGTTTCTGTGTCAATGGGACAAGAATAAGCATTGCTAGCTGCTACGGGGAAGAAGATCAGTTTTTTAAAAAATCTTAAAAGTCAGGTTAAGGAAACAAGATGTTGAATTCACCATGTATCAAGCATAAGCAAGAGTGTGGTGGTGAGACTGATTAGTTCTGGGCAGTTGACCTCCAGTGTTAATGAATCAACAAAGAGTACAAGACTATGAAACTAAAGAGCAAAGATCTAAAAATGAGATTCCAGAAGGGTGTCCTATTGTTTTTCAAGAATAAGAACCACAATACATTGAGAGTTACATTAGGATAGGATGAAGACAAACTTCTCCCTTCTCTTGATGGATTTTCCAAAAGGTTGAAGGTTAGTTTTGATCTATTATATGGGAAGCTGCATACAGATATGCAGGAGAATAGTTAAAGAGGAAAATGCTTTTTCAAGATAATGTACCATGTTACCACTAAAACTGGATGTTATTGACAGACTTCAGATGTGGAATTCTTAGGGAAATTGACTTTGTCTTGAAGACCATTTTCTCATGGCAGACCCTCTCAGGAGGGTTGTTGTTTGGTCACAATTTGCAGGGTTGGATATATGGTTGATTGTACATGCCCGTACATGTAAATTCACTGTTTGAAGAAATAGCTGTCTAGAAAATAGCACCTGGATTGCATGTTGTATTGCTGAAGAACACCTGACCTCTCAAATGAAGATCTGCTTCTTTGAAGAAATTGTTTTAGATGCTGTCTAAATAAGTTAGATTTGAATCACAGCCAAATGTAAAAATAGCGCAGGTTTACATTTTGCTAATTGCTTAGGGTGCAATTGGTGGACATTGTTTCAACATATTAACAATAATCCAGTAGAGCATACTGAAAAATTAGAAACAAGAAATTAAGGATTATTCTGTAGATCTTAACTTTCTTCAAACTCAGTCCAGAAATTCTCAGATTGTAATTCTGAGAATGAATTTACATATTCATTTGGGAGTAAATCATATTGTGCACAATGGGAAATCATATAAACATACGGTATTTAAGATTGCACTGAAGTGGGCCAGTATTAAACATTTCAATGATACACACATATTGCTTACCAATTCTCATGAGACTGCTCTAAAGAGCAATTAAGCCTGCCTGTTATTATAGAAAAGAACTGCATTGTGGAAGAAAGTGTTCCTTAGATACCATCTAAACCAAACTTAATTTGAGAAAAATAAGTTTGTAATCCATTTCTTATTGTTTCTGTTTAATAATTTAAATGATGCCAACCCATTCTGGTATGCTATGTCTGTAGCTTTATCTTCATCTTAATGATATCTATATGTGAATATGTAAGTATAAATAGTTGTTATTGGATCATTTACCAGTCCAGTCCTATTTTTATATGCTTGAATATCTAGTTCGGTCTGGTCTTCATAAGGATACACATGCATGTGCATTTATCTAAATGGGAGCTTAATACCTGTTGCATGGATTCAAAATCTGTCTGATTTCCATTGAAGTCCAATTTTCGAGCAGATGATTGCAGATTTTTTGTGATGCAGAACCACTTTTAAATTCAGTGAATAAAAGTGTTTAATATTGTAAAAATGATTTTGGTGTAATTATTAAATTTTCAGGCATGAAATATGCATATGGTTTTTCACATATGATTTGCAAGACTTTGGAGTCAGAAGCAAAAAGGTACTTCAGAGTGCATGATAGTCCTCTCACATAGCAACAGACTTCAACACTTTAAATTAAATATATCATCATAGAAATGACATATTTGGTTTAAAGTTGTAGATGGGTTCTACATTCATGCCCTCATGGGCTCTGAAGTGTTTTTTAGCTTCAAATCCAAAATGTTACACAGTTGAAATAAAATATATTTTCTGATAGAATGCTTTCACTTTGTGTTTAACACATAGACTTGGATCAAAAGGCTTACGTTTTGCTAGATGATAATTGTAATACAATGTAGCATCCTAACTAAAATTGATCTTCATTTCCAATTAGTGCTACAGAAATAATATCAAATACTACCACCAGTAGTTTAATGTTTTCAAAAGAAAAACATCTTTTCTTCTTTTTTTTTCTTGTATGTTACATGAATTAGAATTTGAGTTTCAAATCTCTGTTTAGCTATGTGGAATCCAATACCATTTTACTGCAAATAATTATATTCAGCAAGGATAATTTTCAGGAAACTTTGCAAAGTCTTTACTTTTTTCAAATTTGAACTTTAGTAGTTTGAACTGACTTCAAGCTGAGGTAAACATAATGGCAGTTGTTACAATCAGATAGCTTTTATGAAACAAGTTTGACAGTTCTTGGTTCACTTTCTTTATGGAACTTATGCTTGTCTTGCAGAAATCATCAGTCCTAGTGACGGTAACAGTAGTTTCTTATTTGCAATTTCAGTACAGAAAAGTGATTCAGACGTACCATTTTGTTGGGTTTGCATATTCAGAAATATCAAGTGGAAACATTTTCTCCAAAAATTGCTGTTTCCTAATGAATTCATGGCTTCTTTCTACACGGAGAAAGCCAGAATGTTTGCTTTTCTCATGTTTAAAACAAAACAAAATAACATGCTCTATAATATCTGTGGTTATTAGTTGCAGATGCTTTTAGAAGGAATCAGCAGTCTCACCATTTCTGTAGTTTGAGTATGGTCACCAGCATTAGTACTTTTGAGTTGCAATTGCTAAAAACAATTTGCACAAGTATGCTAAACTATGCAGCCATTTCTGTGCCATGGGCCATATTAGTGATATAATACTAGAAAGGGCTAGACAAAAATTGAATTGACTCCCTTTTAGTGGGAAGATTTGGAAAGCTTTGGCCTACAGTCAGGGTTTGCACCTATGCACTAATTCATAGTTTGGTGCAACAGATCTGTCAAGATTACAAATATCAGAATATTCTGCTGCCGTGGCATGTAAATAAGCTGAAGTGAGTCACAAACTTGTATCTTCCTCCTGCTGTATGGTTACAAATTTTCACCTATTTCTGATTATGTGTTATTTTTGGTCTACTCCAACTGATCAACTAATTAATTGATTAATATTATCTATGGCTGATTTGAAATACACTAACTTCATACCATAGTTTTTCATGTTTAAATACATCAGCAGATTTAGCAAGAATTCTAGTATCTAATGAGATAGCAAATACAATAGTTAAATACAAATTTTGAAGGTCCTCTTCTCAGAGAGAAGAGGGGTTCATATAAGACCAAAATATATTGTAATTTGCTCCTCCTTGGTATTACTGCTATTGCTAAATCTGCAGTCTAGTTTGACATAAGAAATATTGTCACTGTTGTAGTACTGTTGCTAAAAGATTAGTTGCTGCTTTCTTCATATAAGCTGCCAGGTGTTTCTTTGATCGTGAATATTGGTAACCACTACAAGCTATATTAAGATAACAGAAGGCTGGGATTTACAAATTAGCTTTATTAACTTCTTTACTTAGGCTATGCAGAGGGTGGCTGCTAAACTCAGGATAGAATTTTGTTTAGTGTTTTTCCCCCATAGCAAACATAAAAAATGTGCCCTCTGTATATGTGTGTGTGGTACAATATAAATGCCCACAATTTAAATGTCCACAGTTTAAATGTCCATGTTCAATCATGCAGAAATTTCTAGTTTCCCTACATTACTTAATATAGATTTATTATTTTCTGGCTAGAAGAATTATCTGTCTTGGGACAAGTATACTAAAATCTGAATATGAGTAATTTAAATGTACATAGAACTGTTATATCATTGTTGTCTTAAAATAGTTATGAAATATGCTTGTAAATTTGTGCATTATATCTTAAATGAAATACTTTAAAAATATATGTGGAAATGTGTGCTTGATGTTCACACTATATTGTGTGCTTGATGTTCACACTATATACTAATTTTACAGTATATGGATAATGCGGAAATTTGTCATTTTCTTTGTTGTAGCATGCTGAAATCTACCATAGAAAATGCATTTGATGGTCTAGTTATATCAATGTAATATGGTGGATGATTTGCTAATTTATTTGTTCTGGGATATATGTGTGTATACATATTTCTGTGTGAGAGAAATCCATTAATTATTGAATTGTTAAAGAACGCATTCCATTGGGTTGTTGGAGTGGATATGAGCTGTAGTTATATAGAATGCATTCAGAGTTGTTGCTCAGATTCTGTTACATATTGACAAAACAAATGTTCCTGATTTAACTGAATAATGCAATTCATTTCATTGTAATTACTCTGTGGAGTTAAGTGTGGATGGCTGAAGTAATATAAACATTAATTTCATTCATTCATTCATTTTCTATAGCTGTGCGACTCAACCAAGTAACTCAGGACGGCTTACAATCCTAAAATTCTAAAATAATTAAAACAATTTAAAAACATTAAAACAATAAAAACATGCACAAAATAAGTAAACAGGAGCCATGATGATTAATAACTAATATAAAGCCAAGGAACAGAATCTTTAATACATTTCAAACCCCAGGCCCAGTTATATAGCCAAGTTTTAGAGCTTTGCGAAAAGCCAGTAGGGTTGGGACCATTCTAATATCTGAGGGAAGAGTATTCCAAGGCAGGGGCGACAACAGTAAAAGCTTCTCTTCCAGTTCCAGCCAGTCAACATTCTTTGGTTGATGGGATCTGCATCATACCCAGTCTCTTGTATTAGACTGGATTGGAAGAAACTCTTGGAAAACTATAGTCTCTCAGATAACCCAATCCCAAGCCATGTAGGGCTTTAAAGGTGGCAAGCAGCACCTTGAATTGCACCTAGAAACATGCTGGCACCCAGTGCAGCTCACAGGGTAGTGGTGTTAAATGAATTGTAGTTGGCACCATTTATTCAGTTGTACTTTGTACTAACTGGAGTTTCCAAATGCTCTTCAAGGGCAGCTCCATGTAAAGAATATTTCAGTAATCTAAGGGGGGGGGGTGTTTACAAGGGCATGGATGACAGTGAACAAAGCCTCCCATTCCAGGAATGGGCATAACTGGAGAACTACCTGAAGGTGTGCAAAAGTTGCAGCTGCCACCTGCTCTTCAATTCATTCAGCCTCTTCAAAAGCTTAACCCAGATTTATCAATTGTGGCTTCTCGGATTGTGATATATTCTTTACAACATTTTGGCCTCTTGTGTCAAAGGATTGCTGAGCAATGACAGGTATACCTATTGGACAAAAGAGTATTATTGACAAAGGGCTAGAAACTGCTGTTCAAGCCTGTGATATATAAAGGTATCACAAATTGTTGAAGAGGGAGAATGAGAGAAAATATTATCATAATATCGTCTATAATTTTTGTATAGAGAAAATAGATGGTTGTAAGAGTCAATACCAACTTGATGGTATATAGTTACTATTTATAGGTTGTATTTAATATTATTTATTGGCCTTATTAGAAGTTATGTTTTTCCTGTTGTTAGTTTACTGCAAGTAATTGTTTTTTGAGAACATAAGTATTAGCAGCCCTTTTAATATACTCGATGTATAAGCTCGACACTTATCAACCTCATGTTATGTTAAAAATATTTAAAACTGCTGGTTTATGCTAGCTGGCTGACTTATGCAGCAGTCTGCAAAATCCTTCAATTACTGTGTAGTTTCCACATAAAGGAAGAGATTGGAAACAGGAACAAACTGGCCTAAGCTAACCTGAACCTGTAAGATCAGCTTGTTCTGTAGGAGTATCAGGTAAAACCTTTCATGTCATGGAGATGGACATGACTGACTTATCACTTTGTCTACATACTAGGACCATTAAAATAGCTAACAATTTTTTTTCAAATATCAGCAATTATATGACATTCAAGCTATGTAAGACAGATTTCTGTTTATTTCTTGTAACAAATTAGTGTTCAAGGTGCTCCAAGAATATTAGTTTTGGCACAAAAGACCCAGCACAGCTATGTGTTTAAAACTGCTGCTTTTTGAGATTCAGGCATTATCCAAGCTTGATTAATAGAGAAGAATCTTTTGGAAAGGACTATAGCCATAATGTCCACAATGGGAGAGAGGGAAGGACAAAGATACAATATCATGTACGCAAATGCTGCAAGTATATACAATGGTGGAATATGGATTATTCTGGATTATAATTCCCTGGATTTCCAGGCAACTGGGCTGACTATTTTATGGAAAATATTTTTTGTTTTGGATTTTTACATGTGGGACAACTTTTGTTAATGTCTATATGTAGGCCTTACATAAAGTCAAGAACAAAAAATTCAGACTTAATATTCAATTTAGTCATCTGTGATTTGGAACTGTTTGCCCTAAAATTCAATTTTTCATGATAGATAACTTCAGAAATAAAACAGTAAAATCATTGAAGAACAGAATAAAATTATTCAAGCTATGGGGTGTTAAAGCTTTAAAGGTATAACCAATACCTTTAATTATACCAAAACAATAATTGGAGACTTATGCAAATCATTCACAAAGCATAATATGTTCATGTTTTGATACCAGATTTAGTAGCCCAGCAAAGTCATTGGACACTTATAGATATGGTCCTGTAGAATTAAGCAGCTTGTGCAACACACAGCTATGGATGATCTCCTTTGATTGGGCCAGTCTTGTTGTGTCCAGTCTAATCAAACGAGAGAGAAGCTCTTGCTTCTTTAAATATCCTATCCATATCCCCAATATTTACAAGTTACAAAGAATCTAAATTGGATGAGTGTTTCATCATCATTCCCTTACCCCAACCTTGAAGGCTAAATCTGATAATTTTTTATCTGCAATTAATTATGCAGATGCTTAAAGCAAATTGTCAGTTGCTCTAGTTCAACCAATCCAGGATCCTAGTGTCATATAGTGCAGGAAAAAGTGCCACCCAATTCTGAATGAGCCCTAGGGAAACAGAGAGATTATGGCTCCACTCATAGAAGAGTAGTCCAGGTAGCCTTTAAATGTCATTTGCCCTGAGATTTTCTCCATTTAGCCCTAAAGCCCATGTCACACTGCACCAACGGATGCAAAGAGGATGTAAAATGGACAAAAAAGCTTGCCATCCGTTGGAAAACACGATGCATCCGTTGTATACTCACTGTGTACGTCTTTCTATGCTCTATCCGTCTACTGCTATTTCATCCGCTCAAAAAGTTTTGAGCTGCACAAAACTTTTTGAGCAGATGAACTTTCTGCCGCATACGATCTACATCCGCGACACATACGGGCAACAAACATTCTACGTCCGTTGTCATTCGTTACATGTCCGATGTATCCTCTTGGCATCCTCTGGCCATCCGCGCGACTCACATCCGCTCCAGCAGAAAGCGGAAAGAGGGAGGAAGCGAAAGGTACGCGGAACGTCCACACAGCGTTAGTAGCACGGACATAGAAAGGATGAAAGCGGATGCAGCTCGGATATAAAGCATTAAAACGGACAAAACATTCGTATATGGGACGTATCTCGGATATTTAGGATGTCTGGAGGATGTCTAGAGTATGTGGAAGGACACCTAGTGGAAAACCGACATTTCCTATAAAAAGGGGGAGGAAATCACCTGGATCTCACTATCAGTCCAGCAGCCCTGGTGTGCAGACCTCTTCAGCCTTGCTCTTGCTCTTCCACATCATCCATTGATCTCCACCATGGATCATCGCACACTCCTTTTGGTAGCCGCCATCATTCAACACCAGAATCAAGCCCTCTTCAGACTGTTTTACCTTTCCTATGCAAGGAGAAGGAGACGTCCAAGAGCTGTCTGGGTCCGAAGATGGATCGGGAGAAGAGTGGAGTTTGGACTGTATGACAAGCTGATGGTGGAGCTGAGGAATGAAGACCCTCGTGCATTCCAGCACTTCATGAGGATGCCACCAGCCATGTTTGACGAAGTTGTGGAGCGTCTGAGACCCAGGTTGAACAAACCAAGCACCAACTTCCGTCCCAGCCTGGACCCTGGACTGAAGGTGGCACTGACTCTGCGGCACCTGGCCTCTGGAACCACATACAGAAACATGCAATATGCCTGGAGGGTGCCACACAACAGCATCAGCATTGTGGTCAGAGAAGTGGTGCAGGCCATCATCGAAGAATATGTGGAGGAGCTCTTCAAGTGCCCCACCACTGAACAAGGTTGGAGAAAACTTGCAGAAGAGTGGTATCAGAGGTGGAACTTTCCCCACACCGTTGGAGCCATAGATGGGAAGCACGTGGCCTGCAAAGCTCCACCCAACTCAGGGTTCAATTATTTCAACTACAAGGGCTTCTTCAGCATCATCCTCTTTGCCATTCATGTACATCGATGCTTCAGGCAACGGCTCAGCGTCAGATGCCCAGATATACAAGGATGGGCTGGAACGCAACCTCATCATGGGTTTTCCAGATCCAGACCCCCTACCCAACGACACACAAGATGTGCCCTACTTCATCGTGGGTGATGATGCCTTCTCCCTCAGAACCTACTTCATGAAGCCCTACACTTCCAGATACCTCACTCGTGAAGGATCTTCAACTACAGGAGGATCTTCAACTAGAGGCTGTCCAGGGCAAGACGGGTGGTGGAGAACCCCTTTGGCATCCTGGCCAACAGGTTCCAGGTGCTTGTCACCACCATGCAGCATCGCCCCCAGACTGTGAGGAGCATCGTGGAAGCTTGCTGCATCTTGCACAATCTCATGCGCACCCACTACCCAGTGTTGCAGAACAGGCTTGTGGACCGTCAACAAGGCAATGGGGACATAGAGCCTGGTGAATGGAGGCAAGGACGAAACCTGATAGACACTGTGGATGTGCAAGGCCCCAACAGAGCTTCACGTGAAGGGAAGAAGCAGCGCAACCTCCTGAAACACTGGTGCAACTCCCCAGCTGGAGCAGTGGAGTGGCAAGACAGGATGATAGATGCTTAATGGATGCTTCCTTGAGCCTGTCTCATCACACTGATGAGATTGTGCCATGTATGTTGAGTGGCCCTACAATGAACAGGGCATTAATAAAGAGTTTTGTTTATGTTGAAATGTGTTGATCAATGATTAAATTGTTATTGATAATAAAGGGCCATATGTGTGGCAGCTAGGAGGGTGGACCATACAGTCCCATTATGCTTGCACTGGAGGTTTATCTATCCCACAGCTTTCCTTACCCATCCCACAGCTATCATTACCCATCCCACAGCTTTCCTTACCCATCCCACAGCTATCATTACCCATCCCACAGCTATCCATCCCACAGCTATCCTTACCAATCCCACAAGCATGCAAAGGCTTAACCCTTTTTTCAAAGTTTTCCCCAACACTTTATTAAGTAAAAAAAATGAACCAAGTGTGTGAAGCAAAGATAATCCTTATTAATAACAAACTGTATGACTTTATTGAAAAGCAAAATGACCCTAGTAAAGTGTCTTAAGCAAAGATAAAGTGAACAGGTAACAACTCAGTCTCTGGCACTCTTCTCAGTCACTCTGAGGCGTGCCCATGGTCTCAGATGTAAAGGGGCCAGGGACTATGGAGGTGGCTGTTGCTGGAGTGCTGGTCTGAGGCACCATTGGGGTGCCTGGCCCCGAGAGTACAACAGGAGATGGTGTGTGCAGGAAGCTCTTAGAGAGCTGACTCAGTCCCGTGAGGTTGAGAGGCCCTTCATCAAGTACCTGGGATGTGAGGCCCAAGACTGATGACAGATGTTCTGAGGAAGGGCTTGGCTGTGGGGTGGAGGAAGGAGGAGTGTAGTGGGGCTGTCTGGTCTGCAGCTGGGTCAGCTGAGGCGTCTGTGGCATCCGAGAAACCTGGGTCTGGACTGGGAAGGGCTGCCTCTGCTGTGGGAAGTCCTGGTACTCGTAGCCTTGGTCGGTGAGGGGCTGTTGAAATCCGTGGAAGGGCTGTGACATCGCCTGGGGTGGAGGAGCAGACCTGGAGTGGGTAGGAGCAGGTTCAGCTGGGCCTGGAGGGTGATGCAGAAGAGCTGTGATCCTCTCCTTCATCACCTGGTACTGGGTCTCGGGCATGTCCACGAGGGTCTGGTTCACGTAGGCAATGAAGGGCTTGCGATTCGAGGATGGTATGTCGAAGTGGACCATCTGGGAGAGGAGATCTGTGCTGGCTTTGATTGTGTCTCTGATCTCCAAGAGGACAGTGTGGATCTGTCCCTTTGGTCTGCCTCTCTGCCTGCTTTCTGTGGAGGTGGAGCTGGGTGTGGGTGTGGGTTGGTCTCTGGTGGCTGCTTCTTCTTGCTCCATCTGAGACAGGGGATCTTCCACGTCCTCTGGCACGGGGAGTGCAGCTGTGGGGGGGGGTCTCTGTTGTGGGGCCCTCCAAAGACACCTGCCTGGACACTGTGGCTGTCTCCTGGCTGGAAGAGGAGTGGCTCTCTGTGGGCTGTCTGAGGGAGAGGGTTGACAGAGGGGCTGCTCCTCGGTGGCGGATCTCACCCTCCAGGAAGCTGCACCTGGCCAGTGAGTTTGACAGCGGCCTACCCGGATTTCTTCAGGTGCAGCTTGCCATACCAGGTGTGCATGTGCTTCCACCATCCAAGGAGTACATCTGAAGTGTAGCCCAGGCTCTCCGCCTTCTCTCTCCACGCTGCCTGCTTCCTCTTGGTGTCGCGATAGAGCCTGTGGCCCTTCCTCCACAGGTACTCGTTCTCCCTCAGCCATTCCAGCACCACCTCCTCATGGTCTTCGGAAATGCAGTACTGTTTCCTCTCTCCCTTCTCCTTGCCTTGCCTCTTCCTCCCTCTGGCAGGGGCTTCAGGACCTTCAGCAGCAGGGCTTTGAGGGCCTTGCGGCTGGTCCATCACAGCAGCAGCAGCAGCAGCAGGAGAAGCAGCAGCAGCACCAGCAGAAGCAGCAGCAGGAGAAACAGAAGCTTCAGAGTCAGCGCCAGGGGGTGGGATGGTGGTTCTGTCCTTCTTGCCAGGGCTGGCAGGAGTAGACACAGGCTTCCTCTTCTTCCCCATGTTGTTCTCTCAAGATGTCTCTGGCAGCAGGTCTTTTCTCTGAATGCTGACTGCTTGCGAGCTGCATCCTTTTATATCCGTGGAGCTGATGCAATTCATCCTCCCCACATGCGCAGTGAACGCTTTGCCTCCTCTACGCATCCGCTATGCATCCTATAGGCTGCATCCGCGTCATCCGCTACACATCCGTTCCTTCCGCTACGCGTCCGCTTCTCTATTCTCCCCCGGAAGCTCTGCGGATGTGTCATCCGCTTCCATCTGCGAGGCTTCCTACGAACATCCGCTTTACATTCCCGCTACATCCTCCCCACGTCCGTTCCTTTCCGTTGTTGTCCGCACTGTTTATGCAAATTTGGGGCACTTTTGAGAGCTGATAACAAAGGATGGAAATTTTGCTCGTCCGCTGTGTCCTTTTTGCATACGTTTTGCATCCGTCGGCCAGTCTGACCTAGCCTTACTGCTCAATTTGCTTTTGTTCTTCATTTCCCTATTTAACCAAATGACTGGTTTTATTCTCAATGAACAGAATAGAGTTGATGAATGATGGTATCTACTGTCCAGACAATTGTTTAATCCTAGAAATTGGCCAGGTTTCAGCATTACTAACAAGGAAACTGGAAAATCCCCAACTGTATTTGAATCCATCAAACAATTGCAGTGGATTGTTTTAACCAAGCTTCCACCTATAATATTTGTATAATTATGCATCCCGGTAATTCAGATAATTGCACATATCAATTTTAGGAGGAACACTGCTCATATTTTACAAAAGAGAGGATGATTCTGTAGAAATACATATGTACATAAAGTAATTAAAAATATTTTTTTAACTATGCTGTTTAGTTTGCATGTAAAGTTATGTAAGTTTTATCAATTCATCAGTAATTATGCCTTTTGTTGGATAAGAAATCTGATATGTAATTAGTAGTCTTCATTTAGTGTCTCCATTTGGGACTGGTAGCTTGGCTGGTAAGTGAAGTAGCTACTAGTGGAACATCATTATTTTATGGTGTTACTTTAGCTTTCCTTTGCTTTGCAGACCTGTGAAAGTCATAATGCAACAAGTAGTTGCAGAGGTACATTTTCATCACCATCCTAACTGCAAAATGAGCCACCTAAATGAGGTGGTCACTAAATAAGGACCACTTGTAGAGGAGAATTATTATAAGGCAAGGTGTAGATCTCTGCATCTACATGTGATATAAAACATTTGGCCAACACTAGTGATGGAATGTCATGCTTTAAATCTATATATAAGCTTGATTTATATTATATGCATCTCATAATGCAACTGTTTTGTTTCCCCCACCTAGTACTGTGAAGAATTTGTCATATATCTTTAAAAAGAAGATTGTGTGCTGACTGAATGGTAATATAATATTAGAGAATATCCGGATGTAACATTTTAGGGATTTTAAAAATAGATCTCTGCAATTTATTTGATAGATCTCTGCCATTTGGGGGAGAATATTAGAACCTTTATTACAGTTGAAGGTAACAATGTCATACTCAAATTAGAAGGATAAACTCTATTATTTAAATTTGTTCCCAGAGTTTTGATAGGGAAGGATGCCAGTTGGAGAATGAGTAGTTTGTATAAAAATGTCCCCTGCTTTCTTTTTGCATAGTAACTTTAGCATGTTACCCTTTTATAGTATATCTTCTCAGTTCAATTCCTTCTACTCAAATAATTGCTGTCCCAATTTTATTCATTTCCTTCATCGACACTGCTTCACTTCAGAGTTGTCTAACACTTAAGCAGCTGATTCTTCTCCACCAATGTGGGTTTTTTCCCCTTTCCCCTTACTGAAAACCTATAACTCCAACTTAGATTTTAGTGAAGTTCTGACCACATAGCATGTTGATTGTTTGGTGCTGTTATTTCCAGAGTGTTATTTTGCCCTTCTCAGCATTGCAGTTTCTGTGTTACTTAATTACAGAAAATTCAAGGGAAGACAAAATATTCAAGAGTTCATGTTTTGTATTCAGACCAGTTTTGTATTCCTTTAGTTTTGGGTGTCTCCAAGTGGTGCTCTGACATATACACTTTTCTGACTGTTACCTTTATGTTTCTTGTGCAGAGCTAGTGTTGATAGGTTTTTCAGTAAAGTTTCAAAGGCATCTACAAACCTTTAATGCATCCTTAAATAGTTACTGTCAGAATATGTCATCACTTTATTTTTACTCTTTTTTTCTTCCCAAACCATTTATTGAAGGACAGAAGATGAAAGTAATGTGATTCCAATAGAGAGCGAGCATTTAATTTCCCTCTATGTTGTGAATTTTATTATCGTTTTTTCTCTCTCAAAAATTCTAGGAAAACATTTCCTTTTCTCAAGTTACTATTTTTTCAGAATGCACTTAAGAATTTAATCACATTTTTTCAACAAATTTATATACATTTGGTAAACAATAACTTTGTAATGTAACTGCTTTTTGCATTCATTTATGACTAACTGAAAAGAAAAGAATCCATAGTTTCTGTTATTTTTGTAATGTTACACATTAGTCGTCACATTTCAAATGCTTCTCTTGGTACACGTGGGCAAGAGTACTTGGATAACTCTTAATAAAAAATGAAGCCTGACATCTGTAATATTTAACTAGTCTTAGCTTAATCTCAGATGCTGTCTGCAACTGATCAGATCAGACTTCCAGTAAGAGTTATCTATTTCTTTTCTGAGTCTCTGCTTGGGAAAATTAGAAGATGCCAGAAAAGTGAAAGAAAAAAAAAAAAGAAAGAGAGCTGTCAGAAACACAAAAAGAGATGTCAAAGAGCTAGTCATTACTCACTTTTTGGCTCTGGTCTTACCAACAGATAGTGGCAGGCCCATCTTCGATAGGGCTTCCCCACAGAGAACCAAATTTAAGAGATTTTGCATGCATCATCATATGAGGACAAATTATTAGCGAAGTGCAGATATGCCAGAACTAGAAACAGAGATTAGTCTCTTTCATTCTGAAAGGTTTGATTTTTTGGAATCCGGCATGTATTTTTTTAGAAGTGTGCCTGTTTTTTTGAAAATGAAAGTTAAACTAGTATGTATCAATCATGGTGAGATCACAGATGACTTTTAGCCTTCACTTTCTGGTTGTAAAGGACATTCATGCCTTATTTCTAAAAGAAGCAGTCCAAAGTGTGAAATTGGCTTGGCTCTTTCCCTATAATTCTGACACCAAAGATTTGATGGGTTGCATTGAAATTAATGTCAATTATAGTATGACTTCTTCTGTCCCAGAGAGAGTTAATAAACCTATTCTATGATTTTAAACATCCAGTTACCATAAATTAAAAATGCATTTGTGTACCTGTTCTAATTGAGGTGCAACTTTAAATGACCAGCCTACAAATCATTCTTTTCCAAGTGCTTATAAATGGATTCCAATTCTTATAATCCCCCTAACCATAGTTAGCAATTAGAGTATTAAGGTTTCACTGCTTTGTTTTAATTGTTTTAATTGCCTTTGTTTATATCTCTGTTTATAATATATGTTGAAAGGAATATTTACAATATATATTTATAACAAATCTTGAGAGATACCATAGCAAGGTGACTTATAAAACAGCTGGTTAAGATCCAGGCTAATAGACTAAAGGAATCCAAGCAACAGGAAATCAAAGTCCAAGGTTCAGTTATCTGAAATCCATGATCAGGATAAAATGGTTAGAACAATTGATTCACTACAACATTGTCTAGTTTGAACAAGCCAGATATGTTATTTATTTTTTATTTTATTTATTATTCAACTTATACACTGCACAACTCTAAGTAGCTTACAAACACTAAAACTAATAAAAGCATTAAAACAACAAATAATATGAAATTAGTTTAAAATTAACAAGATAGGAAGAGAAAGGAACAAAATGCACATGAGGGGGGAGGGTTTTTTATCTAGTCTGTTAACTACCTCCAGAATTATGCACCCCCAGACCAGTTAACATTAACCAGCAGAATTCCACCCAGACTGCAGACTTTTGAGGTATTCCTTTTGAGACATATTAAGCACTTTCTCATGTGCCCATTCTTTGATTTTGCACTCCAGAGATCTAGGCTTCAGAGGTTAGATAATGTTGCAGTCAGGTATCCTCCTCCAGGTTCTCATGAAGGCAGCAGCACTTTGTTATGTTTGAGCTCTTTGGTTCCCTTTTCTTTCTTAGAGGAAAATTTATCCAGAAAGTCAGGGATTACTTGGACAATTTTAAAACTAATTACAGTATTTGATTAGATTTCTTTTGCATCAGGGCAAGTTTTAGAATGTTTTGTTAGTGTTGTAGCACACGCACGGATTTCAGGTGAGTTAGATACACAATCACAAGCATTTATATTGAACTGAACAATTAGATCATCATTTTTTGAAAAACTTGCCTGCTGTGCAAATAATAAAATTGTTCTGTTGTCTGTTTATATCAGCCCTCTCAAAGCCAGTGTTTTCTGGGAGTGTTGAAATATTATCCCTCGTCATCCTGGGCATTTAGGATAAGAAAAACTATATTCAATAAATCTTGAGATCAGAACCTTTAGAAAGGCTGACCCTTATCTTGTTAATTAACATATGCTAACACATTTTGACATATAGTGAAAACTATTTGCAAAGCCTTGTCACATAAAGCAGATGACGGTTCTCAAAGTCTTTATTAAGAGTTGCTGTGAATCACTATCTCTCAATTCTAGCCTGTTTTATGTAGATAAAACCCTCAGGATATTAACATATCAGCCCTTCTCTGCAATATGGTTCTCCTTATATCTGATTTTGGTCAAGTCATGAACCTCATTAGATGCTAAAATGTCCTATGTAGCTATGTATCTATGTTTATTTTTATACCTCCTCTTATTACTTTTTAAGTAACTTAAGGCACCAAACATTCACAGTACTCTTTTCTCCTCCTCTTTCCCCCCCCTAACAATACTGTGAGGTGAATTGGGCTGAGAATGAGTGATTGGCCCAAAGTTACCCAGACAGCTTTTATGACTAAAGTGGGACTATGTAACATGTTCTTCAATATTACAGTATTACTCCATTCCCATGAATGGAGTAACAGTTACAGATTTCACTGTGAGGCAAATCTTACCCGATTTCCCCCCCCTACTATATTCCCTGTTCAGATAGCATTCATGGATACGAACAGTGGGATATTACTATTGTGTCAAGTACTAGGAAGATTAGCTACATGGGAAAAACTCTGTGATATCTTCTTAGGTTCATACAGTTAAAAAAAAACCTAAACATTTCCAGCATGTTTTGCTTGATCAACTATTGACGCTTAAACTTACACTGAAGAAACTGCAAGGAAATTCCCCCCCCCTCCCCAAAGGATAGCTTATTATGCATTGCCCTGTTAATCAGTCTTTCAGAAACTGTGTTGAAGGGCAAATTTCTCTCAGATGAATGTTTTATTTAATA
The DNA here is from genome assembly GCA_015471245.1 of Laticauda colubrina. Lineage (NCBI taxonomy): Eukaryota > Metazoa > Chordata > Lepidosauria > Squamata > Elapidae > Laticauda > Laticauda colubrina. The sequence goes on along the minus strand of BLBF01000020.1, from coordinate 52,744,313 downwards.
TAGCATATCCCTATTATTATTGATAATATCCATATTATCAGTATAGATTATATTTACTTTTGACAGAATGAAACAAATTAGCACATGTAACAACATTCTACATTTTCCTTGGCCATTCACAAATTTCTTCCTAGCCAAACAGTTTGTAGGTAAGTGAAAGAAGTCACCTTGCAAAATGTAAATATCCTTATGTATTAATAACAAGCCAGAAGTCAAATTATGGGTTATTGTGCCATTAACAATCACACTTAATTTTTTTTGTAAGGAGTCCTGGCTTATTTGTACTGTATTATAAAATTTATTTAGGATTTCAAGTCATCAGGGTTTTAACAATAATACCTAAAAGTAAAATAATAATAATAATAATAATAATAATAATAATAATAATAATAATAATAATAATAAT
>BLBF01000020.1:52670592-52743897 GCA_015471245.1 Laticauda colubrina | reverse complement strand
ATAATAATAATAATAATAATAATAATAATAATAATAATAATAATAATGTGAATAAAATGTTTCAGTTACATTTCACATATTATTAACTGTGTTTACACGTAGTCTTTCATAATATTTTTGAGCCACATTGATAGTCTTGCTTGGAAAGCTAAACAAACAGTAAATTCTGTGATTGATTTGCTTTTGTAAGTTACTTTTTGATCAATTAATCCTTCCCCATATGCATTGCTTAGACAGAGGTGCTTTAATCTTGGCCTGTTTTACTTCATTGTAGTAAAATTGACTTAACAGCATGATTGGTCTGTGTGGAGGGGAGTTAGTATCTCTTTCTCTTTTTGGATTTTTAGCCAAAATATACCGAGAACATAATATTTTCAGTCCGTATTTTCATGATGTGTAAATTTTACTTGGACATTGTTATTTGTTATAAGTCTGTGACCAAGTGTGTGATAGAATAGGTAGGTGAGATGACATAAAATTATTTTATTTTTCAAGGTACAAAAATGTCTCCAATCGTGCTTATATAATCTGAGTTGAGACAATCAACTTTCTCTGGTTCAGTTTCCTTTTGAAGGCAACAGTGCCAATGTCAGTCTTTCGGGGGAGCGTTGCAAATTCTAAAAGTTTACAAAGAGATATATTATTGTTTCTTGATGACTGTCTCCTCCCCCCTCTTTCCAAATTAGTTCCAGCTGTTCACAATAGTTACTAATTTCCAGAAAAGATGCTCCAAGTTCACAGGCTTAGAATGACTTCCAGTTAGTGGAGGATGGGCTCGTACTTGCGTGCCAGCTCATCTAACCACTTTCCCCCCCCCCACCCTCCCAGAAGCAGGAAAAGCATAGAGCTGAATAAACTAGAAATCTCAGACAAGGCGGGCTCTTTTCCTGCATCTGGGTAGCAGTTCCAGGCTCTGAAACAACTGAGTTATGAAAATACAGTACAGACCATCCTCCTACCAGGGCACCTCGAGAAATCAGATGAGGGAGATTTTCATCTGCTCTCATACAAAGCAGGCTAAATGTGTTGTACTTATGTCAAAGAAGTAAAATTTGTTGACATCTTACATCAGAAAAGGGCTTTTTGGAGGAGAGGGTTACGTTTCATTTTTAAAAAACGCTGTCTGGAATTTTTCCCTTAAAGCCATGCAAAGGAAAATAATAGGCTTTTTACAGAAGGGAGGGGGTATCTGATTGGGTAGGTTTTAAGAGATGGAATGAATGGTTTAAAGCTTCTATAAGGCACCCATTTTATCCATCGCAACCAATGCACAACTTCCTTGAAAGACTGTCTGAAAATGCTGTTTTGCCCATACTGTGCATGTCCTGCAAAAGAAACATTTGGGATCTGCCTGCAAGCGGATTGCTGCAAATGATGAAATAGTCAATCATAGAACTGACCAGAGGGATGAGGACTGTGGATGCAACACTGCTATACAATTGCCAAAAGAAGACCAAGATAATATCACAAATTTAACCCCAAAAACAGGGAATAAATAAAAAGAAAACAAAAAAGGGAAGTCATGAGGCTTTGAGGTTATTCTAAATGGCCATTACAACATTCATTAGAATATCTACAGCAACGTACCACAAACCCTATAGATGAGATCGTGGTTACTGAGGACAGTTAAGAAAGAGTCCTTGGAAGTCAAAGAAATTGCCTTCGGAAAATTGCTTCAATGATAAGGACAAAGAGAAACACAAACTTAACCCTAATACAAAAACTGCAAGTTGACTTAATTGCAAGATAACATGTCTTCCTATGAATCAGTAACTGATTAAAGAACAAAAATGGAAGAGTGGGAAGGAAGCAGTTTTTAAAAGGAGGGTTGTAAGCAATAAGATTGCTGTGGGTCTTGTGTCTCTTTTCCTTTAAATAACTTAAAGTAGTGTTTCTAAAACTCTTTACTCTCGGGACCCTTTATCTAATTTTAAAATTTATGGAGGATCTCAAAATAGCTTTTGGTTATGTGGTTCAAATTTATTTATATTTACCATATTAAAATTTAAAATTGAGATGTTCACTGCTGCTACTGTAATTGTTTATTGATTTGATTTTTGTTTCATTCGCTTGCTGGACAAAGAAACTCTGAGAAATAACTATTTTGTCTCATTGGGTTACTCCTAATTAAAAAAATGTCCAACTGTAGGCATTTTGAAATGACTGAAATACATTTGTTATTTTGAAAAACAAGTTAGAATGAGACTGATAGAGAATATAGCATATGAATGATGTAGCAAAAGCATATACCAAGAATGTTTTCTTCTTCTGATCTATTACTGCAGCTCAGTAAAGTTGAATGCTGGGGAGCTAAAGAAAGAAAATGAATTCACACAGCATAGTAATGTAAATGAAAATTGGTGGTAGGGAAATCAGCCTTGCTCAGCTCTTGATCAGATAAGAACTGCCATTGTGCTAGTTTTCCGTCATGGCAATATAGAACTGCAGAATTTGGCACATCCCAGCTACAAGGAAGAATGCCCTTACTCTGAATCATAATAGATTGAATATGGAATCAGCAGTAGGAGGAGACTGAGCATTTTTTGAATAATTACTCCTGGAGCTAATTAAATCCAGCACTTATGGACAATAGGGAGTCAGCAAGATTTTGGAATAGTGGCACACTCTTCTTCTACCATCTTGTAAATTGTTCTATTCTAAAATTGCTGAAAAATCATCAGTCAGTCCAGTAGTATGCACATTGCATAATAATTTGCCCCCAATTTTCATTAGGTGGAATCTGTTTGCAGAAGGTTAAAAATAACAAAAAGCTGTTCTGATCATCACTTTAATCTACTGTGCCAGATTTGTAATACTTTGTGAGTGAGAGACTCAATGTGGGTAGGTAATACATACTGCCACTTTAGACCACTAGTCCTCTCACCTATCATTTAGTCTATTTGGAATGTATTAAATTGGCTTGTATATTAGGACTGTGCATGCTTTGAAAATGATTTGGAAGGCATATTTTAGAATGTATGGGAGTACAAATGCCAGTCTCACCAAGACTCTTCAAGCATATCAGACACAATACACGGTAAAGTGTAGACCATTGAACAAGGCTACGCTTGTCTTTCTTGTTTTAGAACCTTTTGTTGTGAAGGATGTTGCTTAAAATATTCCCTTTAGGAAGCTGGAATTTAAAGTGTGTATTATTTAATTATGTCTTATGGAAATACATGTTCACATTAGTCGCTCTATTGAGAGATGGAACTCAGTTCAGATGTGAAAAAAATATGTGCCCTTGTTGGGATTTCCATATCACAACAGTGTTCTTTACATGGATACATCAAACTTTGTATACATTTAAGTCTGCAAAATGTTTTGTATGAATTGCATGTGAAAGGTTATCACATATGCTATTACTTAGTATACCAATTAAAACAGGAGTTATTTCTGTACTTGTAGTAAGGAATTTTGGAATTTGGGTTTGGGCTTGCATTCATATATCTGAGCTACATGAAGATGAGTCCTGGTGTTGCAAAATGAGGTGGAAATGCCATATAATCTGTCCTAATGTTACTGAGGCTCTGTGATCGAGAAAGTTTGTCTGGAGAGCAGTAGCTGCAGTTAGTATTCCAAGAGTGTTCTGCTGGTGTGTGTCTTGTTTGTTTATGCTTCATCTAAGATAGGCTTTTATAGATTCTAGTACTAAGTATCCTGGTTAGTTTTAGATTTTCACCAGCCGTACTTGTGAAGCCTTGATAGGGTTTGCAAAAAAAAAAAAACACCAGTTCCAGTTCCTGAGTTACACATTATTCAATTGTTTTGTGTTAAAGGAGGAAGAAACCACAGAGCCCAAAACCTCATAGTGCAAGGAGAATATATTTGGATAGTTGCTTTTTAAACTGACTGCAAAACACTAACATTGCACATAATCAGGAGTTAATGTTTTCAGGTTTTCCACTTTTACTCAGAAATTATTTCCAGCTTCCTAAGGCATTGGGATGAAGCATTATGGGGAAACAGTTGAAGGACAACTGTATACAAGTTTTTTTTTTTTACACATTTTAGCCCCTCTTTCATAAGTTGGTTAACGAATAGTTAAAAACTGGACTTTTCCCTTCTTGGAAAGGATGGTGTAATCTGTGTTGGGGATTGTGAATCCAGTTCAAGTGAATTTATTCAGAATGAACAATGGTATGCTGTGGTTTTGAGCAAGTGGCTGCAATTGTGCACAGAATAAGGTGTGGAATAAAAGCTTTTAAAAGATGGGATATGAGTTTTAATCCAGGCTAAATCAAAATCAGAGGCCTGGAATTTATTTTGAATTAATTTCCTGGAAACCAGTGATCCCAATATTAAGACAGGTAATATGAATGATCTATAGGTATTTCTCAGGGTTAATGTTTAAGAGTCATGTTTCTTTTTCTTCCTGAATGAGTAACTTTGTTCTGACAGGTGCTATAGCTAAGGCATTAAAAGTTCCCTTTAGTTTTCTTCTCTCATTCAAAGATCCACTATTTAAAAGGAACATCCTACATAGGTGTTGATTTACAGAACTCTTGAAATCTGGATTTTATTTCTGAGTCCCAGAATGAAAGGGAATTTGCAGTCCCAATGTACATAAAGTCTCTCCTAATAATCCCAAATATCTTTACTTTGGAAATGTAATTTCATTGCTGATATATCTTTTTAGGAAGATTAAAATAAATTTTAATATACTAAATTAAAAGAAAGACACGTAAGATAAGATAATGTATTGCAATGCACATTTTCCAAGATATTTTTGTTTATGGACAGACCATTTCTTCATAAGAATAAAATTGTAGATAAGATTTGATAGCATCTAACCATTCCTATGAGCCATAGTGGCGCAGTGATTAAAGTGCAATACTGCAGGCTACTTCTGCTGACTGAAGGTTGCTTGTAATTTGGCAGTTCAAATCTCAGCAGGCTCAAGGTTGACTCAGCCTTCCATCCTTCCGAGGGGGGTAAAATGAGAACCCAAATTGTTGGGGGCAATATGCTGACTCTGTAAACTGCTTACAGAGGGATGTAAAGCACTGTAAAGTGGTATATAGGTCTAAGTGCTATTGGTACTGCTATGCAGAAAGGGATTTCTTTAAATAGTTTGCCTCTGATACTTGTGAGGTTTCCTGGCTGGTCTGGAAGAGGATTTTCTTTGTTCTTCATCCTAGTATTTCCCATGCGTGCAGGGCCTGTTTTGTTGCAGCATGGAATTGTTTCATTTTTTTTGAAATTAATGAGATGAAACCAGATACTGACATGATTGCCTTAAATGCACTTTTTGGTATTGTAGAACGTGTAGAACGTTGCTTATTGGAGCATCTTTGGGTGCTGAACCGGGTGTAAAACAGCAAGAGTGCGCAGCAGTAGAATTCTAAAAATGAACGCAGCAGAGAGTACAATGGAAAATGTTACAGTGAGCATGCAGCATGGCAGTGAGAAATGCACAACACTCTTATTCGTTTTTCTGCCCTGCACCCCCAGCATGTAGTCCAGCAGAACTATTTCAGGTGCAGTTTCTGGAGAGTAACTCTTGAATCTTTGGTTCTCTGCTAAGTGCTTTGAGGAAAACATTGCTTGCATCTGTCTGTAGGATGGTATGCTGTGGGAATCTGAAAAAATGTCCATACTGGTCATGCTTTGTTTTAGGAATAATTTCAGTTTCTAGAGCCTGAGAATGTGGGTGAAATACTTGCATCTGTTTGTCCCATCATACAGGGATGGTATCCAACCGGTATAACTACTAGTTCTGTTGCTCTGCATCGTGCAAGCGCAATTTATGACCTGCTGAGCTGCCCGGACAGCTGAGCAGTGCTGCGTGCGGGTGTGCAGCGGTTGGAAAAGCCCTTTTTTCTTGCTTTTTCAACCACAGCTGTGCTGCACAAAGCAGCTGAGGTTGAAAAAGCAGGAAATAAAGGACAGGTAAGATCTCGGGCGGGTGGCTGGGCCAAAACAGCAGCAGATACAGAACCGGTTCTATGTCTGCTGCTCTTCGGAGCAACCGGTTCAACAGAGGTGGACAGAACTGGTAGAAACTCACCCTTGCCATCATATGTAGTCACAATCCTTGCCTGTATCGGCTATTAAGATCACACCAATGATAGGCTTATATCCAGGGTGTGGTAAATCTCTTATGTCATTAGGAGGTCTTTCCCCCTATTTAAAAGAGGCAGCATTGTTGGCTGCTTCTAAAGAGAGCATCTTTGTATCCGAAGGCACCTGAGAACTGTTGCTCAATTGCAGATATCCCATTCTTAGGCAAGGAGTTTGAGCGAATGGCAGACATCCAGCTTCATACCTTTCTGAAAGGTCTGGAGAATCATTGCAGTCAAGAATTGTTTTGGTACCAGCATTGCTTTGATCACCTGACTTATGACTTGTTCCAAGCAAAAATGTGGAAGTACAACCATATTGATCTCCCAGAGCTCAGTGACTTTTTGAATTACTGGATCTATGTCTGGACTTTGAAGTAGGCTGGCTGAGAGCCAATAAACTGAATTGAATCCTGACAGGACAGAGACATTATAAATTGTACAGGTTTCAGAGTGTGGAAGGAATTGCACTTCTGCTGAAAGAGCAAGTATGAGCCTTGCTGTACTGTTCAATTCATCTCTGTTATTCAAAGAGCAGGGGAACATCCACAGCATGACATGTATTTAGCCAGCTGTGTATAATCTTGCAGTTGTAGCTATACCTGAACAATAACAGCCTGCCATTGTATTCTGTCCTCTGATTCTTCCCAAATTAGTACAATTGTTACTTAGTACAATGTGTTCTGTTGGTATCTACCCAAAGATGATTTGGAAATTATAGCTAGTATAGAATGAAGGTGTGATACTCTCTGAACTGTGGATGCACTATATATATTTAAAATAAATTAAGAAAGTCAATGCCTTCAGAGGTAACATTATAGTTTTAATCCTACTTTTTTACTTGTATTGATGTCAGTTTGATTTCTTGGTACCATTTTAATTGTTAGTTTGCAGGGTTAGTTGGTTTGTTTTTAAATAGATTTTTATTATATTTTCCACCAATACAAATCACATTCATATTTGTGACAGCGTTTTGACATCGACATATATCGTCATCTTATAAATCATTTAATACATTATATACATCAACCAATAACTATTATCTCTATCTTACATATTTATATATTTTATATATCGTATCATTCTCTTAAGGTCTCTTAATTACACTAATCCATTCTTCTTATTTCTTATATCTACTTTTTAACCATTTGTACCATTTATGCCAAATTGAGTAATATTCAGAGTTATGTAAAACTAAGTCTTCTGGAGGGGTGTTAGGTCCTTTCCATGTTTGTGTGAAAGCTATACTGGCTACCGTTAGAATGTGTAAAATAATATATGCTATCTCTTTTGGATATTGATCCTTAATTATTCCTAATAGAAAAAGTTCCAGTTTAGGTTCAATTTGATATCCAGTAATTTCCTACAACCAATTTTTAATTTTAATCCAATAGTTCCTGGTCTCAGGACATAACCACCATGTATGATAGAAGATACCGTCTTTTTGTTGACATTTCCATCATTTTGGGCTTACAGAGTTTGTTTTAATTGCTTTATTGTTTGATGTGTTATATTAATTACTGTAACTTTGCTTATAAGAGATTTACTTAAATTAGTGTTCTCCAAACAGCCACCTTCCAGATAAGTTGGACTTAATTCCAGCCAGCATGACTGAAGGCTATGTTGGTTGGAAAATTATGAGATTGATACATCTGGAGGATCAATACATCTGGAGGACATATGATTGAAGAAACTTGTCTCAGACTGGAAATATGTATATAATATAGCCACCTTTGTGGTTACACTGCTTAGAAATTAGCTTAAACCAGGAAATGTTCCAGAAGGCTACCAAAAAGAGACTGGACAATGACGAATACTTCACTTTGCTTTGTAGATAAAGGCACTGCCGTATAGTATCATCTTATGCATTATTATTAATAGATAACTTTTAAGAAACTGAGCATGGGTTCTTACCATTGGCTTTAGTGGGACAGCTTTTAAATATGGATAGGACACAGTTCTGCTTAATTGTTACTTTCCCTCATTATCTGCCAAGAAAAACAGGAAATCGAAAGATTGGGACTGTACCTGAGATACCCCGGTCTAGTGTTCCTGCTCACCTTGATAGGTAATTGAAAACAAGACTGCTTCTCTAGGCAGTCCATTGAGTGAGCAGGATTGTGGGGAAGGAGATACTAAGTTATCCTATTATTATTAAGATATTGGGATATTATTACTAAAGAATCCTTTGGACTAATTTCATGCAAGCTTTGGCCTACTTTCAAACGTACTCTGAAAATGATCAGTTCAGATATTTGGTGCTATACAGTGGTATCTTGCTACTCTATTGCTTTGAAACTCATTGAATTTTGTACTCAATGCATTTTGATACAAAAATTTTGTTCCAGAACTTTTTTATTTGGTACTCAATGCACAAGCTAGAACTTCTTGATGTAAGCTGCCTTGTGGACCTTATGGGAAAAAAATGTTTGGTATTCATCTTTTTTGGTGCTCATTGCACCTTCTGGAACCAATTAACGATGAGTACCGAGGTATCACTGTATAAATGATCTGTCTTTTTTAGCATCCGTTTATCCTGCTAGGTTGTGAAGGAAGGATGGTAAATGAGAATTACCATCTCAAAAACAGAAATACCCAACCTGGCTCAAACCAAAGTCAAATATAGTACATTGTTCTGTTCTGATACGCTCATGTCCATAAACAGGACATGAACACATCAACATCTATTCATAATCACTACTTAAATGGAGAGTGGCATAAACCTAAATTCCACTTCCAATAATTGGAAACCATGTTCATCCCAGTCTCTAATTTAGTTCCTGTGTGTATGTATATATATGATGTCAATTCATATAACTTTAAAAGCTGAAAAAAGAAATGTAAGCTCTCCAGGTGAAACACCTCTGCAATGAAATGATTATTTAAATATAGAAAAGAAGAAAACTTGTTCAGACCATTGTATAAATGATGAACAATGGCTATCTTTCCACCTTTTATAGTTCTATTTTTCTGAAGTCATTAATGTATAGTAGTCTCCATTTCCTTTGAACTCGTTAGTTTCCACAGCATTAGTATTTAATTCAAAACAATACAAGCATCTACAAAAAGCCAATGAATCTTTCCAAAACAAAGTTAATTTGTGTGATAATTTCTAGGCAAAAGGGAGCCCTTGTGGCATGAAATAAAAATAAAGCTTCTTGACTCAACTTCTGTTCCTTGTGACTTCATAATTACATCCAAATATTTTCTTAGAAACAGTACAGAAGTGGCTTGTCATTGTCTTCTTCCAGCATAGTTTATTCCGTTTCTGTATCTAACTATAGCTTGGATATTCCCAGATGATCTGTAGAAGTATTCCCCTGGTTTCACTCTAGTTCGGATTCGGAAGACAGCCAAGATCTTCTTGATCACTGGTATGTTTTTCACATCTCCAAAATTCAGATGAAAGTGTCAGTTTCTTCATGAAAAGATATGTTCAGTTTACAATATTTTTTTGCTGAATTAACAATAAATTTAAACCTATAGAAATATGGGAGAAACTGAACCTTATTCCCTTCCCTTCTTTAGTGTCCTACTATGTTTAGTAGAAAGCTTCTTTTATTAGCTTTTTATGATTTTGGTGGAGGACAAACTAAGAACTTTACTGTTTCCAGTAACAGTGATAGTATAACAGAGTTGGAGAGGACTCTGCTCAGACAGGAAACTCCATCCTATTCTTTCAACTCATACTTGGTGAGGTAGCATTGAATGTTAAAATAACTGGAAGCTTAAAAACAATTGCTAATAAGGATCTTTTAAAAAATGTATAGAGTTCATTCTTCAATTTGATGATATATTTATATAATCATAAGATTATCAGTTATTGTAGCTTACAGTTTTATGTGCTGATTTATATTTTGTTGATCATGTTTTGATATTTAACCTTTTTTAAGTTATAATAATAATTTTAGTCACTAGAAGTGATAGATTATAATTCAGTTGTTTATAATTTACTGACAAGATAAAACTAATTTCATTAAGAATATGAAGTGTATTATGCTGACCTTAGTGGTTATATACAACTTCTTAGCCCATGACAAAATACTTCTTTTAATCATTATTTGTGATAAGTAAAAAAAAGAAAATTATACTTGGCCATAGCTATTATACATAGACATTAATACCATCTTGCAGAAAAATAAGAATGCTTGTTAAATATTAAAATGCAACACGTAAATGAGAATATTATGATTTTAGCCATTCTTTAAAAAAAAATTAAAAATCACTTTTTGAAACCATATTGGAATGGAGCAGTATGTTTTCTCCTCCTAATTCAGGGAATGGATATGCTTTACAGGAGTATATGTTTTATACATCAAGCAATTTTATTTCCCCAAATAACTTGTAAAGAGAGGTAGGAGGAAGATACGACAAGCCCTTTACAGATCACACTTCAGCAGAAAGAATGTGCCCTTCCCTTTTGAATGGGTAAAGTGAGAAAAAATGTCCTAACAACTTGGGGGAAACACTTGGTTAGATGCCAAACATTTCAGTAAGTTCAAATTTCCACCCACCACTGGCCATCACCTAGTCAGCTGCTCAGAAAAGAAATACCCTGTAAAAAGAAGCAGAAGTTACAATTGCTAAAGTAACTAAGAGAGATAAATTATTATTCTGTTTACTGATGGCAAACAGAATTGGCCCTTAAGTTTTGGGTAAAACAAAGATATGTAACCTGATACCTGCTGAATGTTTGCAATTAGAGTTTCCATAATTCCAGCCATTATGGCTGTGTCCTATAGAAGTTATCCACCATCTCTTATAGTGTACATTTGAAGACACTATGTTGTTTAAAGGGTAGGATAAATAAAGGACAGCATTCCCATTGTCCTTACTTCAAATTCACTCTTGATTTCAATTTGGAGGAGGATACCTAAACTTAATTGTAATTCTTTCCCCAATAAAGCAGTTGAATTATACAGAGATCCAAGGACATAACCTTGAAGAAACAAGACAAGGATGACAATAACAGAAAACATGTTTTAAGCCCAGGAAACTTTCTCGAAGACTGGCTCCTTCCTAATTCACTAATGAATAAGGAAAACTCAGTCATGCTCTCAAGGTGCTGTTGTTAATAAAGTATCATTCCAACCTGACTTCTAAAGACAGTTTCCTGATCTGGCCTACCTCAAAGGGCTGACACTCGAAGACAGCCATTGCCATTTTAAAAGCTTGTCTACAGCGAATATAGGTAGGAATTATTTGGTTTCCCTTGCGTTAGAAAGTTTTTTTCAGGCTAGGTCTCTTTTCTCTAGGTGGATGTTGGTTAACAATTCTTGTAAGACTATCATCTGGTGTTATAGTGTCTTTGTGGCTTTCCTGCCACATGGCCTCTTGCGGTTTTCTTATTTGGATTGCTTCCTGAGCTTTGCGCCAGGCCGGAAACAACAGGAAGTGATAAAGGAAAGAGAAATTAAAAGAGGAATACACACAGGGGAGTATAGGGTTGGGCAGACTGGAGGACACTACAGATTCCATCATTCCTTCAGAATAGGATTTCTTCCATCTACACTTGGACTAGAGTAGTGAGGAGACAACATACATTCTGGACTCAGTGAGTTGCAAGTAATGCTTGATGAATGGACTGTGTTTCTTCTTCTGAGATATTTCATTTCTGTAGTCAACAAGGTGTTCATTAACACTTGTGATTTTGCAATTGCCTAATTATCTGGATGCACCTGAAAATTCTAAAAGGCTATATTTCTTCCTCTGCCAAGTACAACAGAAATTGTACTTGAATTTGGGAAATTTGGGGAACAGAATTTGGGGAACAGAAATATTCTTTAGTGATTTTTTTTCTGATTTTCTGTTGACTTCCATTATCTCCATTCGCTTTAAGGTTCAGTGCTCACTTCATTAATTACCTCTCAAAATTAAAAGTTTTAGAATAGTTGAAAATGTTGACACTTTCAACTGTGCAACCAAATAATAGCTGGCTGAAAAGAAGCTGACAAAAGCTAATCCTCTGGAATCTACCCAAGGGAGCAAAATGTCTAACTATTTTGGGTATATTATAAATGGGCTCCCAAATCACTTGCCAATAAGTCAGTTAAAAAAGGTTGAAATTCTGAATAGATAAAGAACTGAAAAGCTAAGCCCAAAATGAAACACTTAAGATAAATTGTTCATACATATACAATAAGTAATATATTTTAGATATTGGAAATGTGGTTCCAATTAGCCAACACTCAAGAAGGCCTCTGCTTCTCAGTTGTAAGTTAGACATGGAAGCTCAGCCTTCCCTCCCTTATTTGAAGCTGCTTTTTAATTTTTATCTGCTTTCTAATTTTTAAAGAACTATGTGAATATTATAACAGTCATACATAGCAACAAGTTTGGAATTGGCCATCATTTCCATCCCCAGCTGCTTTCAGGAAATCTCATGCAATACTCCATATCTCTCTCCCTGAAATAAGTGTGAAATTGCATACTTGCTCAGCTGAGGTGGTATGCTTTCTGGTCTCTTGCACAAGAGGTTATAAAATTTAATTGCCAGGTTGTTGGGTGCTTTCAACAGCTGGGGGGAGGACAGGGGTGTTGGGGCAATAGGTCTCTGGGATCATTCTATATTTGATGTTTTCTGTGTCCGAAACGAGACTTCATTGAATGCTCTATAAATATCTGAATGCTCTTCATTCAGTTGATATTCATGATTACGATAAATATATTTTAAAATCAGTTTTGCGTGATGAGACAAATTTAAAGTTGAAATTGACAGTTTATTAGCCTTAATAAGTGAAGGATGTGGGTGGAAAATAATATAGGCAATCAATAAAAATATAAGATTTGATCCCTGATTATTCTTCATTAGTGTCAGTGACAGAACTTTTAAACATTCTATCTATACTAGAGTTGAGTTCTTGTTTTTTAATGTAGGGTCACATATTTTTGGAGTACTATGTCATTGTTTCTGAGCGTCTCATTTTAAGAAAGATGTTGACAATCTGAGACATGTCCGAAAGAAATTAGCCAGGACGATTGAGGTATTTGGAAAAGAAATCATGTCAAGAACAATTATAGCTCTGCATGTTTAACCTAAAAATGACAGAATGATATGACAATTTTTAAGTACCTGTATTGGGGGGGGGGGAACTATCACTCAGAAAATGAGCATTCTTGTTTTCTTATTTCAAAGAACATGTTTAAGGCCAATGAGTGGAAATGGCCAGAAAGACCTGTTTGGCACTGGAAAGACTGCCTTGAGAGGTGCTGTAAGGAGAGGCCAGGCAGCCATTTCTCAGAGGTTACTGTAGTTGCATCCTGAATAAATGATGACTTAAGAAACAATGATTATGGAGTAGCTTGAATTTTGCCTATTGCCAGTATGCATACCTAACAGGGGAACAAGCTTTTAAAGGAAATGAAGTTGTTCATATTGTCATAAATCGGGTGCACTTTCCTTGCCACTAAATTGCAAAATACAGCAGATAGCCATGGACTACAGCAGGGGCCCCCAAATTTGGCAACTTTTCAGACTTGTGGTCAGAATTCTGAGAGTTGAAGTCCACAAGCCTTAAAGTTGCCAAGTTTGGGGACCTCTGGACTACAGAGACCATTGATAGACTTGGTGTTAATTCTAAACATTAAATATCTTTTTTTTTTTTCACTTGTAGGAATAAGTTACATCCAGTAAGATTTTATTGATCAAGATGTTGTTAGGATAGAGAATTTTCCCCTTAATGCTGAGTCTGATTGCAGACTTCGTCATTACTCCTAATCATTCTTTCTCATCATCTGGAATTTGTAAGTAGACACAAGTTCAAAACAGAATTGGTTATATAAGACATTTTGAACCTGTCTTGTTTTCAATTCAAATAGCTTAAAAGTGAATTTTTAAATGTACAGTAATTTTCATTGTTTCTCATTAGTTTGTATTTGTAACTGAAGGATACTAGGTGATATTTTAATATTGGAGAAGTTAGCAATCAAAATAATGCAAAGATCAGCACCTTTCGATATCCAAGGAATGTCCTTTTGGAGGTACACTTTTCATCAATGCTGGAATTTCAACTTTATATGTCTAAAGAGAGTCATTATAAAGAGCTTTCCCAGGCTGTATTTTGCTTGAAATGATCACCTCATTTCCTAGGGCAGCTGTTCCATCTATAAGATGCTGCTGACAACTTCTCAAACTGGGATGTTCTTTACATTTTCTGTTTTAACTGTATGTCATTGTGGAAATATTAAACAGCCCATTAATTTCAGAGTGGAAATAAATCAAACAGTCTGTCTACTTTGTAGGGAAAGGAGTCCAAGTTATGGTTTATTTTAATGATGGCTTATAAGCAAACTTGGCTTTATAGACACATTAATTATGGTTAGTTTTATAAATCTTGGTTTGTTTTTCTTACATTTTAACAATTCTTGCTTTACATTTATCTGGATTAGTTAACATTTTTGGCAGAACACAAAAACAGACTATAAAATTACAAACAAGCCATGTGCTTCCCTTTCACACCCAAATCTGCAATCTCTATGAACAAGCCATAATTTCAAAATGTTTTATTGCCTGAAAGCAAATCATAACTTAATCATTGATCCCATTCACACATTATATGAAACTTTAACATCAGTTTGCCCTGAAATTGGTGTGCTGGACTAGCTGTGCTTGATTCTGTGCCCAGAAAATGTGCTACTTTTTACAGGTGCTTTCCCAGCCATTTCTTTTTGACCTCCTGAGCTCCCTTTCTAATGCTGCAGTGCTTCCATGAACATAGATGGAAAACATATTAGCACACAGACAAAACAAGCATGCATGAGCTAGGAGCAAGAATGGGTAAGCATAAAGAAGTCATACTCTGTTGGATGTAGCATCATGGAGAATGCCCTGGGCAAACACACTCCTTCCCCAAATTAGAAGCACATTTTGTTGAAGGTCTTTGCATGCCTGCAAATTGATTCCTTGTGTTAAAGTCTATAACCTACTTCCAAGATGGTATTTTTCTTGCCTAAATCAGTGCTGAGAGGAGAAAAGAGCTCATTTTAAAAATCCTTGTAGCCATTATGCTGTAGATTCTTTTGGAGAAGAAGAGTATGTTTTTCACACAAATGTATGCATTCTTCTCTTTGCAATATATACAATTCAGAACTGTTAAATCTGTAAACATCTTTGACAATGGTTGCTGAATAGTAGTTTGTCTGTGTGAGAAATGTGGTTTTCAACTGGCAGTGCAGAACTTCGTATAGAGCAGGGTGTCACTCAAGGCCCGCAGGCCGTATCTGGTTCTCAGGACTGCCCTAGAAACAGCAAAGAACAGACCCACGGTGCCTCTGCCAGTGAAAATGGAGGTTGAGACCTCCGTTTTTGCTGGCAGAGGGTTTCAGGAGGCCATTGCAGCCAAAAACGGAGCTTGGGAACCTATTTTCACTGGCAGAGAGCTGGGTGCCCCTGACACAAGTGATGTCAAGCTGACCATGCCCACCCTGGCCCTCCAAGGTCAAACACAACCCTGATGCGGCACTCAATGAAGTCATGTTTAACACTCCTGGTATAGAGAGAAACAGATAGAAGAACTGCATGTCTTTAAAATGGACCCACTGCTGAATTGCTTTATATTATAACTGTATGATGGATGCAAAACTGGAATCTGGTTATCATATATTGGTTAGTTTAGCCTTTCTCAACTTCATCGACTTTAAGTTGGGAATTCTAGGAATTGAAGTCCACATATCTTAAAGTTGTTGTTGAGGTTGAGAAACCCTGGGCAAAACAT
Source organism: Laticauda colubrina (assembly GCA_015471245.1). Lineage (NCBI taxonomy): Eukaryota > Metazoa > Chordata > Lepidosauria > Squamata > Elapidae > Laticauda > Laticauda colubrina. The sequence continues at coordinate 52,728,122 of BLBF01000020.1, read as the reverse complement.
AAGATTTTTTTTTATTTTTTTGCTCTCATGACCCCTTCCTACTTTTAAAACCTATGGCGAATCCAAAAAAAGTTTTTGTTTGGTTTATATTTATTGATATTTACCATATTTAAAAATTGAAATTGATGCATTTGTAGAATATTTGTTGAATAATGTAAAATAACTATGAAATCCATTAAATATTAACATAAATAAAATATTTTCCATGACAAAAGTCTGTATATATATTTAAAAATAAGTATGAAAAGAGATGATATTGTCATAATTTTTTTCAATATCTGGCAAATAATTTTGCAGACCTTAAGAAAGAACTCCAGGGATCTTTGTACCACACTTTAAGAAGCACTAAATCACTGGACTGGGAATTTGTCTTGATATATTTTAAATTATACCCTTTAAATGGCCTTGATCATATTGTCATTCACTTCAACTGATTCCCGTTGAAGTGAATGACAATACTGGGGAATGTCTCACAGATTTTGTATAAATGCAGATATAATTAAAAAAAACGTTCAGATAAAACTACAGTAAAGGAACTACATTTTCAGCAGCTTTATGAGAAAAATCACAAGATAAATAACCTTTTGTACTGACTGCAGGGTGCTGCTTAGTTGCTGGTTCCACATCTACGTTTTCTTTTCACAGCAATTTTCAGTAGCATTTTCAAAAGCTCTGGTAGAAGTATGCTCTTTATTTCAATACAAGTTTGACAAATGGGCTGGCTGGCTTACTTACCCAGCTCATCTTTCCATATGCTATTTTTGAACCTCTCTCATTGGTGGGCTTCTCTTGTAAAAGAACATTAGTGTCCAGCAGTCTGTTACACTGCCTGCTGCACAGATGGAATGGAGGTGGCTCTGAAAATAAAACATTTTCAACAATATGAAATATCTGACTTGAATGTACAGCTGGCTATTCCAAACTTGAAATCTTTCTAAATTTTTGTGCAACAAGGGAATTGAAACCTTTGAATTGAAAGACAGTCTTAACTGTCTTTGAAAAATAATAGTAGTTATACTTGTTAAATCTCTGCTTCCACCTTCTTGACAATGAATAACTCAAACTTAATTTGAGTTTGGCTGCTCTGTGACCCAGTAATTAGTAGGCCTTTTGGTGAAAAAAGTACTACAGATGAAGTTTTATTCTAGGCTTCTTGGAGTGTCTTCCAATATGGACTATGTCCATGATGTAGACAACATTCACTATCTTCTCAGGGTGATTATGAGTGCAGCCAAGCATGCTGGCCATTGCAGTTATACTAGAGAACTGGGGTTGGCAGTTTATCTTCATATACTGTGTCCCCTTGTGCTATAAATATCTACAATACAGGATCCCTGAGAAGAGGGTTGCTGGAATCATTTTAGGGTCTAATTGCATCTTCTAGAATGGGTCCTCTTGACATTCTTTTTTTGTCATATTTCTTTGTGCCCAGAATTCAGAGAAAAAAGATTGAATTAAACTGAGAGAGGATTTTTTTTTTTTTCATTTTCCGGTCAGGCAGGGCTGTTTCTTTGGCTTTTGGAAAATGTTAATCAAGAAGCACAAGGAGATGAATTTCAAATTTCACATAGTATCTCTTTAGATTCTTCAAAAGGATGCCAAATTTATCCTCCTTGGAAAAGGCCTCTGAGTTCCTCAAGATAATGAAAACCACCATCATTGCTACTTCAAATGATATGCAATTTGCTTTTGAAAAGAAAACCTATCTTCTTTTTGGTGAACAGTTTTATTTGTACCTCCACTTTGAAGGAGAAGAGGCAGTTAAACAGTAACAACTCTGTGTCAGAAAATATGAAATAAGTTAGTGTGTAAGGTAGATATTGAAAAAGATCTCTGTGTGTGTGTGTATGTATGTGTGTATATATGTATATAAAAGGAAGTATAAGACGATATATAGATTATTGAACCATTGTGTTAATTTCTCATGCAAAAAAAAATGCTTAAAATCTTACCAGAAGAATGGAATGATAACAATAGCACTTAGAGTTATATACCTCTTCATCATACATGTTGAGAGAAATGCCAAATATACAAGCAAGATTAATTACATGAGATCTGATCGGCAATGCAGATAGGGCAATGATCAAGAGAATTCAAGAAGGAGAGTAAATTTCTGATTGTGCATAATGCTAGAACTTGGATCACGGGAATGCCAAAACACTTAATCTTCTGAGGAGTCTTTATGGCAGAAAAGATCTTAGTTTGGAGAAACAGAATGGTTCTGAATAGGGAAGGCAAAGAGATAAAGATGCAAATTATCCTACCATCTGCTTGAACATATATTGCAAATACAGGCATACCTCGGAGATATTGCAAGTTCTGTTCTGTTCTATTGCAATAAAGCAAAGATCACAAGAGTCACACATATTTTTTTTAGTATCTTGGTGCTGATAAAAGTAATATTTACACTATACTGTGGTCTATTAAGTATGTAATAGCATTATGACTGAGAAAAACAATGAACATGTCTTAATTTTAAAAATACTTTATTACCAAAAATGTTGATATGTTGGAAAAATGGTTACTGATAAACTTGATGGATGCATGTTGCCACAAACTTTCATTTTTTTAAAAAAAGAATACAATATCTGCAAAATAATAAAGTGAAGTGCAGTAAAACAAGGTACACCTGTATGCTATAAGTACAAGATGAAAAGAAATGAGAACAAGATTCTAAATTGGAAAGATATATAGAGAACATCTCTTGGGCACATCCATGTAGGAATGGTAATGTGCCTTTCTGCTGTCCTTGAGATGGGAGGAAAGTTTTTGGTATAAAAAGCTCTATCCTCTGCCTACATTTATTATGTCGGTTGCTGCCCTAGGAGAATATAATATATGTTATTTTGAGGGCAATAATCGATAGATTCTCTGTCATTCGTTCTCTATTCACTCTGCATCATCCCTAAGTACAACACAACAACAGGCTGTCTACACTGCTTTCTAAGATTAACAACTTCCTGCAGTTTTTCTTAGTTGAATATTATTATCTATTTAGCAAGTGAAAAAATACACCAATTGTCAAATGGATTTGTTGCGCCAAAAAAGAGAAATAAAAAATCCAGAGAAATAAGGTCAAAAAAATTTTTTTTGCTCCAAAATTTTGAGCTAGTGACATTTTCTAAGCAGATATTTTGTGGAGTGCTGATTGCCTCCTGTTTTGAATGATGTCACATTATGTTAATATGAACTCATTTCATATTTCATGAATACAATTAGCATACTTATGAAGTTCATAAAGGAAGTTCCTCCTCAAATGGCAACTGCAATTTTGTACTTTGTATTCAGAAGAAAGCAAACTTTTTATGTGAAACATTATTTTTGTTACTGGTAGGAATGTCAACATTTTAGTAGATCTGCTCTTGTTCTTCTCTGAGATTGACACTCCCTCTCTCAACAACCTTCCCCCCCCCCCACTGCTCAAGTGGAGCATCAATCTCTCTTGCAACATCACTCACCTCCAAAAGATCCTCCTGCACACGCCCTAAAATGTCTATACAGGAGATCTTCTGTCACAATAGTAGGGAATAAATTTATTTCACACCAGAGCCATAGATCAGCATAGAGGCCATGTTTAGTGTTCAGGTCTTTGAGAAGCAACAGGTATCTACATTGGGGTATCTACATACGTGGATGTCTAACCTGAAAGTGGTTACATTTTTGGTCAATAGGCCTTTGTCATCTGAGGTCAGACCAATTCAGTGCAGTTAACTAAAGAATTAAACGGTTACTGTATTTTAACCCAGAAGTTCTCTGTTGTACAGTATTATTTCACCAAGTTCATTTGCTTGGATTTCTGAGAAGGTGTGGATGCTTCAATGTTTTATACAGCTTCTTCCCCTTTCCGTATTGTTTATGTTTCTTTTGAACATGCAGCCTTTGAATATTCTGATCACAAGATCACAGTCATTTCACTGTACCTTGTACAGGGGTTCTCAACCCCAGAGTCGTGGCCTGATGCTGGGCTGCAGTCCATTGGGAGCCAGGCTGTGCAAGCAGTGGGCGAGCATGCATGCGTGAGAAGCTGCATTTGTGCAAGTGGCATGCACGTGTGCAAAGCCATGCTCTTCCCACCCACCATTGCCATCGCCACCGGACTACAGAGGCAGAAATGTTGGAGACCACTATCTTGTACCTATTGTCATATTTTCCTCCCTGCATTAATTGCTCAATCTCATCTTGTCTCATTCCTTACAGAACAGAAATATATACCCCCCCAAACAGGGTATATATATATATGTGTGTGTGTGTGAGTGTGTGTGCGCGCGCGCTATTCAGCTTCCTTCGGGTATTATCCCACGTCATTGTAGTGCTTTCAAAGTTATAGCAACGTTTCAGCAGAATCTCATCTGCCATCATCAGGCTTCTGTATGGATGTGGGTCTCACAGCTTTTGGTTTCAAATTCAAGGCTGGCCTATTCTGATTGGCTGGGAGTTTTGGTCTGTGTTCACTGGACTTGGAGTTTGATTGATTGGTGTTTCTGGTTTCTTCTGTCTGTTTTGTGGCTTTGATTGCTTTTTGATTTGATTTGATTGAGTTTGTATACAAACTCAATACAGAAGCCTGATGATGGCAGACAAGACTCTGCCGAAACGCCACCACAACCCCAAAGGTACCACAATGACGTGGGAGAACACCCGAAGGAAGCTGAACAGCACACACACACACACATATATATATATATGTGTGTGTGTTCTGTTCAGCCCCCCCCCCGGGCACTTTTTTGTGTTTTTTTTTTTATTGTGGTGCCTTTGGGGTTGTGGCGGCGTTTCGGCAGAGTCTCGTCTGCCATCATCAGGCTTCTGTATTGAGTTTGTATACAAACTCAATCAAATCAAATCAAATCAAATCAAAAACCAATCAAAGCCACAAAACAGACAGAAGAAACCAGAAACACCAATCAATCAAACTCCAAGTCCAGTGAACACAGACCAAAACTCCCAGCCAATCAGAATAGGCCAGCCTCGAATTTGAAACCAAAAGCTGTGAGACCCACATCCATACAGAAGCCTGATGATGGCAGATGAGATTCTGCTGAAACGTTGCTACAACTTTGAAAGCACTACAGTGACTTGGGATAATACCCGAAGGAAGCTGAACAGCACACATGTAACTACCCGCGAAAGCTTAAAAAAAACAAGTATGTATGTATGTATGTATGTATGTATGTATGTAAATAAAAATACCTTTTGTACAGTTTGTCCTTGTGGTTCAAGTAAACCTGAAGGCCTTATCTATATTTTCTTCCACTGTTGATCAATGAGATCGATGCCACATGCTTTGCAGAATCAGAATTTAGTTGATGCAAATAGAGCAGCTAAAGTTTTACAGCTGGTTATCTCAGTCAGAAATTCTGATGCTGTTGATATTTTGTTAACAGTTCTATTTTATTCTCTAGTTTTATCCTTTTTGTTTTTTTTTTAAGACTTTTATTTTTTCTTTAATTGTATTAACTTTTTATTTCTTCCTAATTGTTTTTTTTATCTACTTGCTGATTACTGGTTCCATTTACTACTAAATAAATAAAACCCAGAGGCCATGACATTTATAAGCCAATGTTCCTTCTGATTTTTCCTATTCAGATGAAGATCACAGAGTCCAAATTTTCTCCCATACACATTATTTTCAGAGCTTGTCATTCTTCTTGAGACTTTAGAAAAAGTAAGAGAAGAGCAATCGGGATGATTAGGGGACTGGAGACTAAAACATAATGAAGAACAGTTACAGGAACTGAGCATGGTTAGTCGAGTAAAGAGAAGGACCAGGGGAGACATGATAGCGGTCTTCCAATATTTGAGGGGCTGCCACAGAGAGGAAGGGGTCAAACTATTTTCTAAAGCGCCTGTAGGCCAGACAAGGAATAATGGATGAAAACTGAACAAGGAGAGATTTAAATAAGGAAATAAGGAGAAGCTTTCTGACAGCGAGAACAATCAACCAATGGAACAGCTTGCCTTCAAAAGTTGTGGGAGCACCATCACTTGAGACTTTCAAAAAGAGATTGGACTGCCTGCCATCTGTTAGAAATGGTGTAGGGTCTCCAGCTTGGGCAGAGGGTTGGACTAGATGACCTATAAGGTCCCTTCCAACTCTGATTATCTGTTATCTGCAATATTTGTTTTTCTTTGTCATCCGTCCTTTGCAAAAGTCATAAGAATAGAAGAAACATCCAGATTTTTTAGCTGTCTTCCAATGTCTTCAAAGTCTTCGTATGTGATATGGTTCCAAGCTGTTTTTCGCAGTATCATTTACCTCCACATAAATTAGCAGGAAGGATAACTATCAATTAGCTTGATAAGACTTGAATGCAGTTTTGAAGGTTGTATCCTACAGCTAAAACTCTGTTTTGGTCTAGAATTTTCTCCCGTGGGACAATTGAGTTTTAGGATAATGCTCAGGAAAAATCAAGAATCCCTGAACTGAAACACTTCTGTAAACATGGATTTACGCCTTGGTTTTCCTTTTGTTCCTTCCTCCCACTCAGTGGGTGATGTCTGGAGAAGAAAATTCTGTGCTGGGGGAGATCACACCCATCTGTAAACTGAAACTTTTCAACTTTGCAGGTGAGAGGCTTAGCTTGCTACTTTAGCTCCGAGCAGCAACCTCTTGTTCAGGCTTGTTGGTGAACCTTTATCCTTTTACAGATAAAGGCTTCAGGGATAAAAGATGGAAGAGAAAAACCAGTGCCTCTGTAGGGCTCGCAATAATTGATCCAGTCTGGTAGATCTGCCACTGAGGCATCGAAGAAAGAACTACCACTGTCATTCATTGACTCAAATTCCTCTCTCAAAGAATCCTTTAAGACAACCATTAACTACCGTAGTTTTTGCTCCATAAGGTGCACTTTTTTGTTTCCCAAAAGTAGAAGGAAATGTCTGTGCATCTTATGGAGTAAATATTGCTGAAATCCCTCACATGGCGGACCCACCCTTCAGCCATTTTCAGCCTCCATGTGCCCCGTTTCATCCATGTGGTTTGCCTGTCTGCTGCCTCCACTGGGGAATGCTGGAACCTTCGCCAGAGTTCCCCAGATATTGCCGGCACCCATTGCCATTCACCACCCCCACCTAGCAGCCTCCTGGAATACTGCCAATCAGCTGTTCCAGGTGGTGGGGATTGCCGCCGCCTATCACCGCCACTGCCTGTTGCCGCTGCCATGGTGGCAATAGGCTGTGGTGGCAACAGGTGGTGGTGATTCCTGCCGTCTGGAACATGTGATGACCCAGAGTATCTCAGAAATATAATAAAAACCCGTAAATAAAAGTCCTTTAAAGCCTTCAACTTGGCTTCACTGTTTAATTATTCACAGTAGAGGAATAAACTATTTTCAAAATTAGATTTCAAAAGAAAGAAACATTTCAAAGGAAAGTTCAAATTCTAAGAGCCGATAACGAAGCAAAAACCAAAAACAAACTGCACTGAATAAAGTTCCACAACAGATCAGGAGAGATAATTGCCAACTTCAGGAAGATAACCAGGTACAGTCCGTTGGATGAATGCCAACCAAGATAAACCTCCTTTAGGAATAAAACACTAATTTGTCTCCAGCGTCTGTTAACACATAGGTCCAACCTTTTATGCAGATCTCACACCTTCAACCCATGAAGAGGATCATGGCCCTCTCCTCCTGAGTGGACTATGTTTTACCCTGATCCTCTCCTCCCTGCACGCCCTAGGATGGATAGGGGATGGGCCCGAGTCCCCCTCTGACTGCTCAGCCAGCCTCTGACCTTCCCCAGCCTCCTCCACCTCTGGAGCCACACTTCCACTCCCTGTTGTCTGTTCCTCTTCTTCTTCAGAGTCAGTCTCCATCAGGGGCATGACAGAATGGCTGATTGGCAGTATTTCAGGAGGCCAATCCAACTGCTAATAGGTAGCAAATGGCGGCAGTGGTGGCAGGCAGCAGCAAAAGTTGGGAATGCTAGAGAAGGCTCCAGTGTTTCCTAGCAGAGGCAGCAGACACAGAGGAGGCAGCAATAGTGCTGTTTCTGGTCAGCCAGCCTGCTAATTGGCGGGGCTATAGGAGGCCAGGATCCATCTGTCGCTCAGCTGATGGATAGTGGACGCAATGGAGCAGAACTCTGACGAGCCATATATTGGGGCTGGAAGACAGAGGCAGATATTTTGTTTTCTTATTTTCCTCCCCAAAAGCTCGGTGCATCTTATGTTCCGGAGTGTTTTATGGAGCACAAAATACTTTTATTTTTTAACCTTTACTCATTACCTTTAAGATAACTATCTGTTGGATGACTGCTGACTATTTCTGTATTTTTTCTTTGTCACTTTTCTCTAACAAATATAAATCTTGTAGAGAAAATTTGAGTTGGAAGAAGATTCAGATTAAACAGTTTGCATTATCAATTGAGGAAGATCTAAGGCAGGGCTCTTCAAACTTCATTTAAAACTTGTGGACTTAAACTCCCAGAATTCCTCCTCCAGTCATGGTAGCTCTGGGAGTTGAAGTCTTAAACTTGCCAAGTTTGAAGATTCTTGATTTAAGGGGTGATTGTCAGAGAGGAATTTAGAGGAGTGCAGAGAAAGCTTTGAAGAAGGATTGCAAGAATCATTAAGCAAATATTAATTTAGTTCTCAGAAGGAAGAGGGAATGAGAAAAAAACTCAGGATAATTCTGGCTTAGTTCTGTTTGGTTTAAGAAATCACAGAAGGAAACTCTGGCAGGCTTTTCAGATTCTGTTGTTATTACAACAATAGAGTTTCAGTAATCCTATATTGCCTCTACCCATGGTGGTAAACCTATGGCACGCATACAGGAAGTGGCATGCAGAGCCATTTCTGCCGGCACTCAAGAGGTCGCCTGGAACAGCCCTACTGTGCATGCGCGTGCGACCCCACCAGCCAGCTGATTGTCAGGTATCTGCCGCGCATGCATGGGGGGAGACACGCACGGGGGAGATGCACATGCTTGCACAGGGGGTCACTTGTGCATGCGCATAGGTGTGCAGTGCAGGGGGGTCATACACAGGGGCGCAGAGGGGTCACATGCACATTGCATCATGAGTACAGGCAAGCAAGTGCGCACATGTGCACTCACGTTCGGCACGCGACGTGGAAAAGGTTTGCCATCACTGGCCTATACTCTGATCTATCTTCTTGTGAAGGGTGATAAGGTAGCACCTGTTACTAATTTACTTCCAGTATTAAACAACAAACAACAGAGTATCCTTTAAAGTCATCTGAATTCAGATTAAAAATGTCTTTCAGCAGTTATTTTGCAAACATCATGTCTATTCTGCGCATTGATCTTTGTCAAATTGTACCAGTTAAACAATTTAATATACAGTTTACAAGATACCCAATAATGACTACATTTTTAAAAGTAAATGATTGGCTTTGAAAAGTAATTTCTTAAATTGAATACTAGAAATGATGATTGTATTATTTTGAAGAATATGTCCCACCACTATCTGTGGAAATAGTCAAGTTATAAAATACCATACTGAAGCTGTGTGTGGATAATACATTAATTGGTTTATTTTTTTCTTTTAAACTTGTAAATGATATTTGATCTGTAGCTATTTCTCTGTGGCAATATTAGTACAAGTACCATTCAGCCCAAGGAAAAATGTCTTGCGTGGCACTTATATTAATCTAATTCTCTTATTAAAACTAAGTTTTAATAACGATGATATGTATGTGAATTGATCCATTTTGTATGAACAGATGCAGTACATTATAGACAAAAACAATAGCCATAACAAATCTTATTTTTAAAAAAATCAAAATGTATTAAATTGTAATTCTTTTATAAAGTAGCAGTTATTCCAAATGAATAAAAACGGCCAATTTGATGACTATTGTCTTTTTCTTGGGGTTAGAATAGCTGATTCTTACAGTAATCTGTTTAGTAAAGTACCTTAGCCATAATTCCACAAATTTTTCTAAACCATTAAGGAAGAAAGGAAGAAATGGAAGACTCGATTTTTATAATTACATTTTAACCAAATATTTTTTTAAGTGCAGTAGTTCTTAAACTTTAAAGCTAAAAAAGAGCCATTTCCCTATTCTTTTGAATCTCTTCCCTGGAATAGTCGAACTGAAGGTCTAGAACTAAAGGCCCTGTCACTCTGCCCAACGGATGCAAAACGGACACAACGGACGAGAAAAATGTTCCATCCGTTGTTATCCGCTCTCAGAAAGGGCAAAAATTTGCATAACTGGAGCGGATAACACGGACGCGGGGAGGATGCACGGCAGATGGAAAGCGGATGTGGAACGGAAGCCCAGTGGATGGAAGCGGATGAGAGCGGATGGCACATCCGCAAGGCTTCCGGGGGACCTCAGCAAAGCGGATGCAGAACGGATACAGCGGATGCAGAGCGGATGCACAGCGGATGAAGCGGATGCACAGCGGAAGCCTAGCGGATGCCGAGAGTTAATTGTGCATGCGGGGAGGATGCATTGCGTCAGCCCCGTGGATATAACGGAAGCAGCTCGGAAGCAGGTCGCCATTCAGAGGAAAGACCTGCTTCCAGACACATCGACTGCCTTGCCTGTCCTGCCTGCATGTCTGCCTGCAAGCCTTGCTGCCAGCCTCCCTGCCAGCCTTGCTGCATGTCTGCCTGCCAGCCTTGCTGCCAGCCTCCCTGCCAGCCTTGCTGTCTGCCTGCCTGCAAGCCTTGCTGCCAGTCAGTCTGCCTGCCAGCCTTGGTGCCTGCCTGCCAGCCAGCCTTGGTGCCAGCCTTCCTGCCAGCCTTGGTGCCTGCCTTCCTGCCAGCCTTGGTGCCAGCCTTGGTGCCTGCCTGTCAGCCTGCCTGCCAGACTTCCTGCCAGCCTTGGTGCCAGACTTCCTGCCAGCCTTGGTGCCTGCCTGCCTGCCAGCCTTCCTGCCAGCCTTGGTTCCTGCCAGCCTCCCTCCCTGCCAGCCAGCCCTGCCAGCCACAACCATGTTGAAGCACAGCAAGCCTCAGTCATCTGCTGCCAGCCCTTGCAAGAGGGACAGGGCTACCATCCCACCCCCTGGCCCTCACTCTGGTTCTGCTGGGGCTTCTGCAGCACGGGCTCGCTCTTCTGGGGCTGGCGCTTCTGCTGCTTCTGCTTCTGGAGGAGCTGATGACAAGCACTCCAGCACCAGCCACCTCCACAGCACCTGCACCCTTCACCCCTGAGACTGAGCGACCAAGAGGAGTGCCAGAGACTCATTTTTGTCTTATAGCTTGTTGTTAATAGTCTATTTTTGATTCACCCACTTGCTTCATTTCTTTTTTTTAATAAAGTCTTGCTGGAAACTTTTAGAAATGGTTTAAGCCTTTGCATGCTTGTGGGATGGGTTAAGATAGTAGTGGGATGGGTTGAGATAGCTGTGGAATGGGCAGGGATACCTTTGGGATGGGTAATAGCTGTGGGATAGATAAACCTCCAGTGCAAGCATAGTGGGACTGTATGGTCCACCCTCCCAGGTGCCACACCTATGGCCCTTTATTATCAATAACAATGTAATCATTGATCAACACATTTCAACATAAACACAACTCTTTATTAAATGCTCTGTTCATTGTCAGGCCACTCAACATACATGGCACAATCTCATCAGTGTGATGAGACAGGCTGAAGGAAGCATCCATTAATCATCTATCATCCTGTCTTGCCACTCCACTGCTCCAGCTAGGGAGTTACACCAGTGTTTCAGGAGGTTGCGCTGCTTCTTCCCTTCACTTGAGGCTCTGTTGGGGCCTTGCACATCCACAGTGTCTATCAGGTTTTGCCCTTGCCTCCATTCCCCAGGCTCCATGTCCCCATTGCCTTGTTGGAGGTCCACGAGCCTGTTCTGCAAGACTGGGTAGTGGGTGCGCATGAGATTGTGTAGGATGCAGCAAGCTTCCATGATTCTCCTCACGGTCTTTGGGCGATGCTGCATGGTGGTGAGAAGTACCTGGAACCTGTTGGCCAGGATGCCAAAGGCATTCACCACCCGCCTTGCCCTGGACAGCCTGTAGTTGAAGATCCTCTCTTCACGGGTGAGGCATCTGGAGGTGTAGGGCTTCATGAGGTAGGTTGTGAGGGAGAAGGCATCATCCCCCACGATGAAGTAGAGCACATCTTGCGTGTCGTTGGGCAGGGGTTCTGGATCTGGGAAGCCCACGATGAGGTTGCATTCCAGCCTACCCTTGAGGTGACTTGCGTTGTATACCTGGGCATCTGAAGCTGACCCATTGCCTGAAGCATCGATGTACATGAACTTGTAGTCAGCATCGACCATGGCAAAGAGGATGATGCTGAAGAAGCCCTTGTAGTTGAAATAAGTGGACCCTGAATTGGCTGGCGCTTTGCAGGCCACGTGCTTGCCATCTATGGCTCCAACGGTGTGGGGGAAGTTCCACCTCTGATACCACTGCTCTGCAACTTTCTTCCAGCCTTCTTCAGTGGAGGGGCACTGGAGGAGCTCCTCTTTGTATTCTTTGATGATGCCCTGGACCACTTCTCTGACCACAATGCTGATGGTGTTGTGTGGCACCCTCCAGCCGTACTGCATGCTGCTGTAGGTAGTCCCTGAGGCCAGATGGCGCAGAGTGAGTGCCACCTTGAGCCCAGGTTCCAGGTTGGGCGGGAAGTTGGTGTTTGCCTTGGTCAACCTGGGTATCAGCCGCTGCACAACTTCGTCAAACATGGCTGGAGGCATCCTCTTGAAGTTTTGGAATGCACGAGTGTCTTCGTTCCTGAGCTCCACCATCAGCTTGTTGTACAGTCCGTCCTCTGCTCTTCTGGTGAACCGTCTTCGTACCTAGATGCTTCTTGGCCGCCCCTTTTTCTTCCCGTAGTAGAGAGTTCACAGAGCCTGTAGATGGCTTCGCACTGTTGCAGAAGGATGGTGGCTGCCAAAAGGACTGTGTTACGATCCACGGTGGATATGACTGGATGCTGTGGAAGAGGAAGAGGCAGGGCTGCTGGTCTGAAAGTGAGATCCAGATGTGTTGCTCCCCCTTTTTATAGGCAGTATAGGTGTCCCTTTGCATCCTCTAGACATCCTTAATATCCGAGATAAGTCCCCTCTGCGAAGGTTTTTTCCGTTTTAAATGCTTTGTTTCTATGCTGCATCCGCTAGGCATCCATTCTGCATCCGTTCCGCGTCCGTTCCGCTTCCTCCCTGCGTCCGAGCAGATGCGAGTTGCGCGGATGCAGAATGGATGCCTAGCGGATATAGCGGATGCGTAACGGATGCCTAGCGGATGCGTAGCGGATGCAGAACGGACGAATTGGATACATTTTCCGCGCAAAAGTTTTGAGCAGCTCAAAACTTTCTGAGTGGATGAAACGTCCATAAACGGATGCTGGACGGATAGAGAGGAAGCAAAACGGAGGCAGTGAGTACATCGCGTTAACCAACAGATGGCAAGCTTTTTTGTCCGTTTTACATCCTCTTTGCATCCATTGGTGCAGTGTGACAGGGGCTTATAGACCACTAGGATCCTACCCATTAGCTGGAAAGCATTTTTTCCTTTTAACCACAGCTAACAGTTGGCTTAAACTGATCATTTGCTATAAGACTCTTAAAGGAGAAAGAAATATGACTTTGGCTCCACCCATCTACAAAAGGAACAGATATTCAACCAATAAAATAATAATGGAAAAATAATCCTGGCCATAATTAGGTAGAAAATCTGTTTATAGCTCAATCATTAATATGTCTTTGAAGAACTGATATTTCCATCTATCTCCTCTCCTCAAATATAGTCTTTTTGGCAGATAGTTTCTGTGCTAGATAGCAGTACTGTGTGTATTGGTTTAATTAAATTGAGCCATTTGGGGATTCAATATTTGAATGGGTAGATAATATTCCCTAACTCTCCCATCGTGTTCAACCTAATTATCAGTCACTCAGTATATACACACAATAAGAAATTTACAGAGAATATGGATGTACATAGTACATATGTTCAAGCTTTAAAATCCTGATAAAATCATCATGGGCATTTTCACAAGAAGTAATAAAACATATTTAAGACTGAAATTAGCAAATTCTATATCACAGGTAACATAAGAGTACTGTTTTGAGATCCATCTTCAAATTACCTTTTCATTTCAAAATTGGATTCAAAATTAGAAAACAGGCTAGCTCAGCATGTGTATGTGTTTTTAACAGACTTCTGGACAAATGTCTTATGTGATAATAAAATACAAAATATTTCACTCTCCTCCTTTTACTTCAGTCTTGCCATGCAAAATTGTATACAATTTTTGAATAAGAGAAATATTTCAGAATGAATGTTGGATGACTTGTTAAAAGGAATGTTTGTTCATGCTACTTTAACTCTGGTTTGAAGTACTCCATTTCACTACCAAATAATCCGTGGGTAACATCCCTAAAGAAGCTGTCTCCTTTCAATCATACAGTAATCAAGTTTGAGCCAAGTCAAGAATCAAGTTTCTCTTGAGAGTTTTAGGGCATTAGAACTAAAACTGATTTTTCACATGTATAGAAAAAATGATGCCTTTGATATATTCTTTTTAGTTTACCCCTTAAGTCATAGACCAATCTTCTACTACTTTCCCCTGTTGCTTTCCCGAAGCTTATTATAAATCTCTACCATCTGCTACGTTATTGAAGCCATATTGAAAAATGTTGCTAGTTTTTCATTCTTGATGGTCTTCATCCTGTTAGCTAAAATTCCTTTTTCTTGATGCTGAAGATTTTAAAAAGAAGTCCACTAATAAGTGATTGCATCCTCTTTTAAAGTCTTGGCAAGATTTATTTGTTTCTTTTATTTTCAGGATGAGAGGCAGTTTGTAGTGGTTAAGGTACCAATCTAGATGTCACGAAACCATGAATTCTACTTCTGCTTTGGGGACAAAGCCAGCTGGGTGGCTTTGGCCTAGTAATTTTTTTTCAGCCCTAGGAAGGAGGCAATGGCAAACTACTTCTGAAAAACCTTGCCAAGAAAAGGGCAAGGACTCGTCCAGGAAAACACTGAGAATCAGATGCAATCTAACAGAAGGGGGGAAAAAAATCTCAGAATAGTGATTAGATGCTGCAAAACCAAGACTTTGTAAAACTGGGATGAGTAAAATCACAAGAATGTTTCTAGAAATGTTTTCCCGCTGTTTGTGTATGCATATTTGTGGGTGGAGCATTTGAAAATTACCAGGCAGTATAAGAATAAAGATATTTCTTAAACAATGGGCAGAGGCTCATGATTAGGATGCTAAGAAGAACAGGCTTAACAGATCTAAACTGCAAAAGTCTGGACAACCGCCAAAGAGTACTGAAAGAAAATGTCAAGCCCTTGCTGATACCTTCTGGATATCCTATTGTTTGCAGCTTGAATCTACAAAAAAAGCTGCAATTGTAGGAATTGTTGTAATAACTCATGTCTAGTGGATAGTTTATTGAAGAAAGCTGCTTTATATGTCAAATCTTGCTGGTGATTCAGATGCTTTTAATCTTATAGCTTTTCCTTATTGTAACCTATGAAAGGACATAAGGTCTTTGATGATATTATTATTATTATTATTGTTATTATTATTATTTTGGAATGATCTAAGGCAGGGCTGTCAAACTTCCGGCCCATGGCCGGATGTGTCACGTGCTGGCCATGCCCACACTCGGTTTAGCAAAGAGGGGGGTGAATCCCAATACATCATGTGATGCTGCTGTGACAACATGAGTTTGACACACCTGGTATAAAATGATTTGTTCAGAAATAATTGTAGACTTAATGGTAATTTTATTCACTCTGAATATATGACTTTCTATTCACATTTTAGTGATTTAGATTCCATCTTGTGTAGTCCTAAGCATTTACCTATATAGGCTTCAAGTTGAAAGATCAATGATTTTTACCTCCCGAGTAATAGAACCTGAATAAAGCTGTCAATGGGTTTACTGAAACATGAACTAACTTGATTGATAACTCACGGTTCATATATAAGTCTCTCAGGCAAATGAAAACCATACATAACACATACATGTACATGATTACATACATAGTTTCCATTCAACACATTCCCAGGTTCCATCCTTGGAAGTTCCAGATAGGAATAGAAAAAATTTCTTTTTATAGTCCTGGAATGCAAATCAATTCAGACCAGATATAGAGAATCTGCTGCTAATACTTCTTCAAATGTTCTGCATGAATTTCCACGTCTCCTTTTTTATTCTCTAATCAAAGTTCATTGCTTAGGCCAAAATGGGTGTAGTATTCTAATGCAGACAGTACTAAACTAGAAGATAAGTAAAAAGACATTTAAAAAGCTACTTTCTTCCTTTCTAACTAATGCTATTCCATGGCATTTTGCAAAACACTGACTTTATTCCACAGAATTGTTGTGGGTTTTTTTTTGTTTCATAAGAAAAGTGTTCACTCAGGTACAAATCTGGGGTGTCTGTATAATTTTAATGAAAGCTGGGGTTCAGTATTGAAACATAATTAAGAAATGTCTTTGAACATATAGTGGGTGCCATTTTTCAGCACTGATGTAGAACATTGCGGAATATGCAATTAAGCAGCCCTTTCTGGTCAGGTAATTAATCAGATCATGTAACACATGCAATCCATGGGGTGTGCAAGATGAGAAGATACATCTTTTTGTGTATATGGAAAATACTCCAGAACATGGTCAGAAAGAATAACCACAAGAAAATATTTCTCTTAAAACAAACCATAAATAAACCTTTATTGGTATGCAGAAGTGATGCAGTCAGTGATGCAACATTGGGTGTTGATGTCAGATGATGTAGCATTTACTTGACTTTTTGTTCTGCATCAGTGAGTGCAAAGCAAAATAAAAAGAACTGGGATAAATGACATGTCTTCACACATATGAACATGGTTCAAGTGAAAAAAGTTTTCTTGAGGCTATCTGATGAGTGTATTACTTAAAGTTCCAAAAATTACAACTTTTGCTATTCCAGGTGCCAAATGAGAAACTCCAAAGAAAAATCTAACACAATATGAAAGAGTAAGGGAATGTTCCCTTTATAGTTTTTCTGTCTATGCCAATAGCGCATAGCATGAGGACAACTTGCACTTCCCAGAGTCCTATGGGTAGTTGGTCACATAGACATAACAAAATATGCTCTGATCTGTAACCTTTTAAATGACAAAATAAGAATATTTTTAAATACATGGGTATTATCTAAAGTTTAAGTCACATTTTCTTGTTTTCCTAGTCTTCATTACTTTTTGGAACATTCTAGTATGCCTCTCAAAGACCAGTCATGATCAACACCATGAAAAAACTTTCATTGAAATGGCTGTCATTGGCATTCTTGTTTTAAGGTATTTAGAACAATTCTTAATGGTTGGTATGCTTTCAAGTCTGAACAGTTGAGAGCTGTTATTAACTGGTTTATGCACTGCAGGAATATAATAACATAATTTGGAAGATATGAGAAAAAAATCTCTTCAATTTATTTTTTGTCTAGATGTAAATCTGTGCTGATAATGGCACTGCTTTGTATATTTGGGGCTTTCATCCTTGGAAATGGTTTGTTTTGGAAAGTGGACAGACTGGCGGATAGAGTTTCATGATGCCTTAACTTAAATGAAAAGAGTTTGAAAAGGGTGGGGAGGAACATTCCTCCAGCTTCCTACATAGTTAGCTCACTGAAATAGAGCAGGCAAAGTACATCCTATTAACTGATCTCTCTGTTAAGGTCTAAAGGATGGCATAGTAACGGAGAGATGCTGTGTGTTGTAACAATGATGAAAGTGGAACATGAAGGAAGGGCAGAAGGAGAACGAACAGAAAACCTGTGAAGTCTTGTGAAACTTGGAAGAGACAACTGTGTACAGGACTCTGTTGCAAAGGTTTGGTTATGAAGGAAGGTTGTATTTAATTGAATTAAGAGATTCAAACCAAATGAACATTCAATTCAGAGAGGACCTTCATTAAGAGGAATTTAGGACTATAATCTCCATTTATGTAATTTTTATTTGTTTGCTACAGTGTTTTTTCAAACCTGAAACTCTTAAGATGTGTGGACTTCATTTCCCAGAATTCCCCAGCAGCATTATGGGAGTTTAAATTCACACATCTTAAAAGTTGACAAGTTTGAGAAACAGTGGTTTGCTTCATATAACAAAAACTCACCCTAATCAGTTTCACACTTGCATCTTCTTATCTACCTTTTCCCCAAAGCAAGCTACACTTACTCTGCTGTTTAAGAACAAGTTCTGAACCCAAGACCTGTCCTTAAATTGAATTTATAAGTAAATTAGAACAGTATTATTGTATAACTAGCATTGTATAATGAACAATTACCATTGTGTATTTGAACCATTATGTATTTAACTCAAATTTTGCTGCAATGGGTTGGATTGTCCTTAAATTGCTGCATTCTTAACCTGATGTCTTGCCGTATGTTATACTTTTTCTTTATCGTTTGGAAATCTCTGAAATGTATGGAATGTACATTTCACTGCACATACAAATTAAATAGATACACATAAGATAATGGAATGTGAATATTGTATTAAGTGGTCAGATCCCTGGCCTGCAATTCGCAGTGGAATTAAGTCTAGCATGTCAGAATATTGAAGCTAAGTGAAATGCTGAAAAATTCCTTAGGGGCGGCTGTAGTTTTGCTCTGTATTGATTTAAAAATAGACAGCATTCTACTGTTGAAACAATACCCGCCCAGCATTATTAGCTTCCATCTTGGTTTCAGTTGTTGCTTTGTAAAAGTTGGGTGGAGTAGCCCTATTAGACTTTTAGTCAAATTCCTGATTTGCCTGCTTGCTAGCACTCTCCCTGCAAGAACCAGAAATTTTGGACCAAATTATTGCCTGACAGATACTGTATGTTGTGCTACAAATCCAATCTTCCATAGCTAGCATAATTAAGGAGAATTTGAATCCTGAACACCTGGATGGTTCTAACATTGGGAAAGACAGAACAGTACAGTACAGAATTGTACAGAAATTGTACAGAAATCAGTACAGGAAACAGTACAGTACAGAAATTGCAACAGGTTCCAAACTGCTCTGTGATTTTTCTACATGTACTCCTTAATTATAGGCGATCAGCCATTGCTCAGGATTTAGAGCGCATGCTTTGCAAGAATGATTTGGTGGTATCTCTCATTAAAAGGAAGCTTGCACTTTTGGTTTAGCATTAAGATCTTCCCTTCTGTGGAAGTTTGAAGATGGGGAGGAGGAGGGTTGAATTTGATTTTTTTAAGCTCGGGAAAGATAGAGGATATGTAGTATATGTAGCATAATAATAATTTGATGCTAATTAGACAGTAATCTTTTGCGCTCGGAACTGTTGGAAAGCTATTCGGACTGTAATTGGAATTGCTTTTAAGGTTTAGTTAACCTGTCTATTTATTACGTGTTTAGCATTTGAAGTCTTTTCCTAATAGGTGTCATTGCAGTAGGATATATAGTTTTGTAAAGTACAAACAATTCAAGGGCAACAAGACTGTTTTATATAAATAACATTTATTTAGAACTCATTCCACAGACATAGTTAGCCTCATGTCATTGTATTGCTCAGAGTTAGCCGACTGTAGCTTATTTGGTTGCTTTGATTCCATTAATAACTTATAGAAAGTGACCCATATATATGGACATGGCATAATTGTCTTTTTTTTTTTTTTAGCTCTACAACAGGAGTGTCAAACTCGTGGCCTATAGGCCTGATGTGTCATGTGTTGGCCACACCCACCCCAGTTTAGTGAAGGAGGGAAAAGTCACGATACGTCACATGATGACGGGACAATGAAAATTTGACACCCCCTGCTCTACAATATTCCCTGATATTGTGTTCCTTACCCATGAATGAGAAAGGCTTAAACCGTCTTTGGCTATACTGGCAATTAAAGTAGTATTTCCCTCCTTATCCTGACACTCTCCAAGGGCAGCCTCAAGTTTGTTCGGCCTTGTTACCTATTATGTTGGAGAGAAGCCAGTCTATTACAACGATTGGTTGCATATGCAGTTGAGCAGTGTTTTTCAAACTTGACAATTTCAAAACATGTGGACTTCAGCTCCAAGAATTCCTCAGCCAGTATTTGAAAAACACTGCAATAGAGGATAGGGATCAGTAAGGGGACAGCACATTTCAAATACAGTTTTCTGCCTAGATCTGGATGGGCAGAGAGCATTTCAGTTCAGCATTGGTTTAAAAAAATGAGAAACTGGGCTTTGTTTTGCTATTACTTTTGTGTTTCAGTGTTTATCATTTTGGTAACTGTTGTGAAATAGGAGACTATGAATATATATTTAATATACATATTCCAAAATAAAATTAAAATAATGTCATGGGATTTGAGTTGGCAGTTAAGACTAAGCTTGGTGACAATAGTGTGTTTGCAAGATACACAGAATAGAATAGAGTAGAATAGAATAGAATAGAATAACTTTATTGTCTCTTTGAATATAAACTAATCAACATACATTAAAATGAAATTGTAAAGCTGAATTGTAGTTTGATTTAGCAAAGCATCAAAATATTTAGTAATATGATTTGTATTATTTTTTAATTTTTGCATTAATTTGTGTAGCTATGCCTTATTCTGAGTTGAGAATTGCAAATTCAAAATCCTTCCTCAGCACTCATAATCTCCATATTAAGGCCAGGTTTTGCTCTCATCTGACTGATTGATTCTTAGGAGTTATTTCCTAGCAATTGGATATAAAATTCTGGGTTAACATTTTATCCTGCTAATTATCAGCAATAGTGCTTAGAAATATTTCTCTATTATCTCTGTTCTCAACAGGGCAACACTAAATATTCCAAGGAAGGGCTCTCTTACATGAATTGTTGGAAGAAGTTAAATTCTGAGAAGGTAGATTTTCTGAGTCTAGTTTCTACCATCCTTCCATGCTGCTCCAATTTTTGAAATTTACAAAGAAAGGTCCTTCTTCCATTATCATAAAAAAAAAAAGTCTAAGCATGCAAGTAAAGATTCAATGTCTCTCCCCTCTCAATTTCTCTTCATTTCCACAATATCCATAAAGTCAATGTCCCCTTGAATAAACATCCCTGGAGATTCTCACTCATCTGGATCATGGTTGTTCCAAAGGTGCTTTTTCAAAAGGCAACTGGATTTTGAAAAAGCACCCTTAAATAGGACTAAATTCAACCAGAGGATCATTTTTTAATGGGAAATAAATAGTTGTGCTGTTCTTATAGAATTGTTTTCAAATTCCACGTACCATGTGGATCATAGGTTTCACTGACCTTTCATCAGTCTTCTCCAGAATTAGTGGCACTGGATATATTGGACCATAACTCTCAGAAGTTTGTTTTCCAAGGGCTATGGCCTTGTTGATTGAGAATTCTGAGAGTCACAGAAATCCAGGCTGAGTGAAAGTTTCTAAAATGTGAAAAGACATTCTAAAATTTGCAAGACATCTTTTCACACTTAATTGCTTCCATAGCTCTTCATTATGGATGATTTTCCTGACTGCCATTGGTGTTCCTGAATTTCTGGAAAACCTGGAGCAAGGCAGGAAAGATGGTCTTTTGTAAAAAAAAAAAAAAAAAAAAGCAATATGATTTTTCTTCATGGTACAGTCTTGATTCTGTAGAAAGAGCCTAGATCAAGATGTTTCAGTGTTCTTCCTCAATGAAGGATGAATCTCAGGTGGGGAACTGCATGAAGGGATCACAGCTTGAGGAAAATTCCTTACTATTTTAATGCCTCTGTTAGGTTCCTCAGCAGAGTCAATACTGCCAGCTGGAGTTGTGCATCTGCTCAAGATCCTTTACTGAAATTCCCTGCTTGCTGCTGCTGCTGCTTCATCCATTGCTTATCCACTTGGTCTCTCTCCTTTTTCTGAACAGCTGAGTAAACTGGCAGTTGTAAGAGCCTGGCAGGAAAGCAGCTGTTGCTACCAATGCCTTTCCCTAACTTGTCTTATTCCTCCGGGCAATAGTAAAATCGGGCTCAGAGACAGCAAGTAAGTGGGCAACAGAGACAGAAAAGAATGTCATCCTTTGAAAGGATCCAAACATGGAGCCCAGCTTTTTGGCTGGTTTCTCCCCTGAATAGCAATAGAAGTTTCTTGTCGTGCTTCTTACCTAAGATCTGTATGGAAAAAAGAATTGGAGAAATGAGGTGGGGACTATCTAGAAAGATAAAAAACTGAAGCAGAAAAAGTTCTAGTGACCTACAAAAGGTCCATTGAGTCTATCCTTTAGGGTTTTTTTCTTTTTCCTTGATTATTTTAATTTATTTATTTTTATTTGAATTTTTAAAATTTTGTCAGATGATAAATACATGTTTATCCCAAGCGTGCTGAAACTCGGTTACTGATGATTGATCCACTACCTCCAAGCTTCCACTACTCTTTCTGTGAAATAATACTTTCTAACATTACTTTTAAATTTCCCTCTTAACAGTTATGCTCCTGTGTTCTTAATCTTTGCTTACTGTTGAAAATATTGCCTTCTAGAACTTTATTCACGTTTCGTATATTTAAAGGTTTCAATCATGTCATTTCTTCCCTTCTCCAGGCTGTACATATTCAGTTCCAACAATCTCTTCAGATACGTTTTGTCTCTCAGATCTTGCACCATTTTTGTTGCCCGTCTCTGGCGTTGTTCAATCGTATCAATCGTATACCTTTTGTATATTTGAGGGGGGGGAGGGCAAAAGAGACGCAGAGGCTGATGTTCAGAAAAAACAACTTTGCTACTACAGCTTTTATCCAAGATTATTAGAGTCAGACCCACCCTTCTTTGTAGGCTCTTCGAAAGTTGTTTTTTGAGCATACTTTTACATCCGCCTCTTGAAATTCTTGTTGCGTCCTGTGCTGTCAGAATGTTCTCTGAAAGTCTGTGGTTCCCTGATTGTTTTGCACAATTGTGTGCATGTTGCATGGTGTATATGTGTCTGAGAGAGGGAACAAGCATGGGAAAGAGACTGAGAGTGAATAAGAGTGTGTTGGAGCCTGATGTGGACTGCAGTCTCCTCTTCATCCCTCCCCTTCTCTTTGGCTATTTCTGATCTCCTTATTTGGCTAGGCTGTTTCCAAAGAAGGGGTGGGGTGGGGTGGGTGAAAGGGGAGGGGGAAATAAGAGGGAGATTGGGTGACATCATAGAGCAGCAGAGAAGAAGTTCCTTAAAAAAAAAAAACGCATGAAACATTAAGCCAGCCCGTTGTCTCTACAGTTTCTTTAAAAGGAGATATCTGCATTGGACACCTTAGTTGTGTTCTCTCCCCGGAAGCCTCCTGCCAGGGAAGACACCTCTCTGCTCTCAACACCCCATGAGCAGCTGGTGGTGCTGCTGCACCCCCCAAACAAGTTATTGCAAAACACCCAGCTGCTTTGGAGTAGTGTGTAGAAAGAAACTGGCTCACAGATAACATTGAATTGCAAACAGAAGTCTGGATCTTTGCAGAATCTTTCTAAAAATTATTTTTAAAAACTAGGAAAAAATCCTGTTATTTCTCAGGACTCTCTCATCATAAGGACCAATGTATACTCATTTTTTTCTCTGAATCATGTCCAACCATTGTCTCAATAGGTTACTTCAAATCACTGAGAAACTTATGTATTCCTTCTAAATGTTAAAACTATAATGAGACAGGTTTGGCACAACAACTAATTTATATAATTTAGGAATGGACTTCAATCTTTTTAATCATGTACTTTTGGGTAATTTTTATCAGCATAGAAACAAGGTGGGTCTCTGCTTTCCTCACTGGCTGAACAATTTCAGTTTTTCAAAAGCACATCAACATGTTTAGTGGCACACAAAGAATTTATCAACTGGACAAAGTAGGATTTGCTTCTTAATAAAACATGCATTACACCAGACTATAAGTAAAACTATCGTCCTGCTATTGAGCAAAAAAGTGTTTCCCTAAAAAAGGAAACATGAAAGTAAACATTTGGGCTTAACTACTCATTACTAGTGCTGAATATTTAAAAAATGTCCATCAAATAAAAGACATGGAATAAATATAGAACTAGGGGTGGACTTCAAAAATTTTAGCAAAGG
This sequence comes from Laticauda colubrina, assembly GCA_015471245.1. Lineage (NCBI taxonomy): Eukaryota > Metazoa > Chordata > Lepidosauria > Squamata > Elapidae > Laticauda > Laticauda colubrina. The sequence goes on along the minus strand of BLBF01000020.1, from coordinate 52,704,207 downwards.
GTTCTCTGCCCGGTTGCTGAGGGGGCATAATTGGCCTCGCACCATGGTGGGGGGCATTTTTGCCCTCCCCAGGCTCTAGAGGCTTTCCTTGAGCTTCCAGGAGGACAAAAACAGTCTCCCTGGGCTCCGGAGGCTCTCTGGAAGCCTGAAACGGGCCCATTTCTGGTCTTCCCGAACTTCCGGGAGGCCCATTTTTCATCCTCCCTGAGCATGCCCTGCACTTACGTGCATGCAAAACGGGCCACGTGGGGACTCCTAGGAGTGGCGGGGTAGGTTGGGTGGGGGTTTGGGGGTTCTCCAAATTGCACAGAATCTTAGCTAGGGGCTCTCCCGAACCCCTGCGAACCCCCAGCAGCCCACCCCTGTAAAGAACTGTAAAATACAAAATCCCTTTGCTCTAATCCTTTTCTGTTAGGAAGTCTGCAGTAGGTGAGATTGCTGTTCATAATTTTTAAATTCAGAAGTCTTTTTTCTTTCTTGAATATTTTCTTCTTTCTTTTGTGTAACATATAAAAGATTCACAAGGGCTGTTCACTTCAAGAATCGCTTTTGATCTCTTCATTCTTTTCTGCATCTTCTGAAAAACATTTGTCTGAGACTCATCCAAATAGTCTGAAGGAGGAAATTGCCTAAAGTTAAAACTGAGATACTTCCATGAATAAAGCTGTGTATTTTTGACCAATTCCCTCTTCCCAACTCAATCACATTCAAGAAGGCTTCATAAGTTTAAAGAGATGTTTTGGGGTGGAGAGGATTACATTAAAGGAAGTATAAGAAAATATCTTCCCAACCACATAGTATTAGTGTTTCACATTGTTAATATTTAATAGATGCTTCTGATTCAGTTCCAAGAAGGGTGTATTCTTTAATATACTGTATTAATTTTATCTTTTGTAATGTAATGTTCACACTAAAAGTTTTACTTACATGATTTTTAAATATTTTACATGTTTTAAGTCATATAGTTCAAGAGCAAATACTTTCACTGCTTAATTAACATTACACAGATTAAAAATCAAAATAAAATGAAGGCACTAAAAACTGTTAATAAAGTATAATTTTTATTACAATCTGTGCATTACAGATTATTACAACACATATAAAAATGGTAATTTTGATGTTCAGCTTGACAAATTGGAACCTTGATTAGATTGATTTATCTTAATTCATTATGTCATCAGTTAATTTTATAACAGTGCTTTTCTTAAACAAAAGTATATTCTCTTGATGAAAATCTTTCCAAGCTACATCACTGTTAAAAAATGTTTAATGGCTTTCTCCAATAGTCACAGTATAGTTTATCATGATAGAATGGATTTAGACAAACTCTGGTTATTGAAATCAGCATTTGAATATTTGTTTCTTAATGTAAACTAAAATAAAATCAAGGTAATTAGAAAATAATTTAAATAATCATTTCTTAAAGATCTTATTCCCTGTGTTTGTTACATGTTATGTAGAAGTGGGACAGTGGTATGTATCGGAAGGATTAAATTTCTGATACAATGTTATTTGAAGTTCTATTGCTTAAATAACTTTTTCAGCCAGAGCTATTTAAGTATTCAATATATATGTGAAAATACCTTTTGGTTTCTTTGGATTCGTGTTAAAGAGGGCCAGGGGTATGTAAAAGCATTGAAACATTGCTACAATTATGTCCAACAAATTTATAATAGTTAGGATATCAGCTGTGAAAGAGTTTAATATGTATATATAGTAAAAACTACTATGAAACAAATGTTTACATTTCGGTCTTCACTCATATTGATGTTTATGTGACTCAAAATTTGTTTTTACTTCAATCTGAAGGTTTAGGATTCCATCTATGTCTAATGCCAGTTCGTTAATCAATCCTCTTTGCTTGTTTTAGGCTGACGAATTGCCTTTTGGGGCTCAGGGTCAGAGCCCAGAGCAGCCATCACAATAGCGTCCAACAGCTGGAACACCAGCGGCAGCCCTGGGGAGGGGCGAGAAGATGGACAAGAGGGAATGGACAAAAGTCTGGACAATGATGCCGAAGGAGTGTGGAGTCCAGACATTGAACAGAGCTTCCAGGAGGCACTGGCAATATATCCGCCCTGTGGTCGGCGGAAGATTATCCTCTCAGATGAAGGCAAAATGTATGGTGAGTGAGATTTGGTTTTATTACTTAAGAGGTTTAAGATGGATTTCAGACAAGAACAATAGCTTGATGGATTTTATTTGTTATTCATTTAAGCATACTTATCTCCCACCTTCCTTCAAAACATTCAAGGAGGTATACCTGCTGCACCCCCTGCACCCTCCACTCATGACCATCATGGTTAAGTAATGGTTTATTGTATTTATGTTCAGAAGCTTGCATGTTGCTCCAAAATGCTTCTTTGTAGACTGCAATTCCAAAGGCTAACCTGTAGATTAAAAAGTACAGTGACAAAATATAGTGATAAGTAATAAATTATATTCAACAGGTTAAAAATGTAGCACAGATAGCTACTTTAGCCCCTTATCCTCAAGAGAAACTATCTTTTGAGGAGCTTGATGGCTGAACAAACATTTGCATTTTTCTAATTTGAAACAAGTACACAGTGGTTAAAGTTTAGAAAGAAAAGAAAGAAAGGACTATATCCAGGAAGTACCCTGGTTTAATTAAATAGGACAGCCAACCATTGTAGTCAAACAATCCAGTACATAGTATGGTAAATCAGATATTAAACTGAAAAAATGAAAATTAGGTATAGATAGTTCTCAACTTATAAATTGGGAACAGAATCTTAGTCACTGAGTGAGATAGTCATTAAATAAGAGGCCCACATGATCGTATCATTCAATGACCACAATCCCAGCACTCCCAATATTAATAGTTAAGCAGTCTTTTAGGGTGTTAAGCAGATGGAGCAAACAGATCTTCAGAGGAGTTCCCCTCCACAATAGAAGGGAGCTGAACTGTGCAGGCAGCTCTTTTGCTCCATCAGTGTAACAACTTAAAAGACTGCTTAATTATTGCAGTTGGGAGTGCTGGGAATGTGGTCATTGAATGATACTGCCATGTGGGTAAACAGAACTCCTGATTTTGGGGATCTGAACTCCATGTCTGCAGCCTGTCAAAGGAGTTCCCCTCCACTCAGCAGGCAGCCCTTTTGCTCTCAAAGACTTGTCTGAGATGGGGGAATATCAAAGCTCTATGGCACTGAGTTTCTAGGGAAGCCAACAGAGAAAATTGCCAATGGCAATCACATGATCACAAGGTGCTTGGCTACCGGTCAATCATAAATATAAACAGGTTGCCAAGCACCGAGATTGCAATTGTATGAATGGAATTCTGCAATGGTCAGAAATGCTTTATGGCCTTTAAGGCATACATTCCATGGCTGTTGTAATTCCAGACTGCCGTTAAATGAAGAGTCATAAACCAATGTCATGTAATGAAACTTGCAGGCTGCAGAAGGATAATTTCTGCATTAAATCTATTCGTCAGATATTGTAGAATTCTTGAATTTGATAGTTTTATCTGTTGTATTAGTTTCAGTGCCACCTTAATCTGCACAATAACCATCCTTTTACCATGAGTCTATGTTAGAACTTCATAAAAGTCCACCATTGGGTAATAGGGTAGTCAGAATTTGCCTTTTATAATCATTCTGAAGTTTAAAGCGTGTACTTCTAATGTGCAGACCTCAAACACTAAAAATGGATTTTGCTCCAGGCCCTTTAATTGGCTGCTTTCTGGATTACTGGGCCCTTGATATATTTTATCTCCCTGGTCAGTGGGTGTGGTAGTGAGGACAATGGACTTCCAGAAGCCATACTGTGAAGCGCTTGTGGGGGAAGTCATATTGAAGTGAATAAACAGAGTGCTGAACTCTTTTTCCCTGGATCCGTGACTCATATTTCCTTTGTAGTTCCCTTAAACTATATATCCCTCCCACTCCCTTATGCCTCACCTCTTTTCTCCCTCCCACTCTTCTTTCTGCCTGACTTGATGAACTGGTTTGGGAAGTTCACTCCTGTCAAAGGAAGATTGATTTTTGTCTACTTGAGGATCCCACATACCTGCCTTTGGGTGTGAAAGGTGGTATATCTGGCCTCTAATGCAGGTCACGAACAAAACACCACATTCTTTCCAAGGTCTGCTCACTACCCATTTACAGTACCTATATTTGAATTATCTTTGTTGCCACATCTGTGTTTTTCTTGCTTCTAAGGAGGGAGCTCTGATTTGAATTACCATTTTCAATTGGGGTGGACTGCAATTTTTTTACAAGGAGGATAGCCTCTTCCTTCCATCTTGAATTTTTTTTTATTGAGCTATTAAATGTGTCTTAAGTTAAAACAACCAAGTGTTTTCTAAAATCTTAAAGCAGAGTTCTACAGGCCAACGAAAAGAAAACTGGCAGGAGAAATCTGTAGTTCAGTAGGGCATCCAGTCTATTCAGAAAGGCTGCTTTAAAGGCTAGCTCATTGATTGTGGCCAGGCTGTGAGATAAGAAGACTGTGTTTGTTTGCTCCAATAACTTGCAAATCTTAAACCTATTCAAAATGCTATACATATTACGTGGGAAATCAAAACTCCCACGTCTCAAAATAGTATGCCTCATAAAGATAGAACTTCATTCAAGTTGGGCCTTACACTTCATTAGAACCAACACTAACTTTAAAGTGGTTGGCTTCAGCAGTAGGGGAATGATAATATTTTATCAATTACTCTTGTAACATGATAGTATAAGACATAACACATAAGACATTAACAGGAGAGATTTGTAAAATGAAAAACAGCCAAACATATCTTTATACTATAAAATAGAAAGCTCAGGCTCTGAAAAACCTTACATTTGTTTTTCTTTAAAAGCTAGTATTGAAAAAATACAGTATTTTGCTTAGATCTTTTATTGTCATTGAGTTAGTTCTTCATATGTAATCCCTAACATTTTGAAAACTTTTTAAAAAGGGGAAGGGGAAAATGAAGCTCCCCCATTTTGATTTGGTTTGAATGTGAAAAAATGATATACTTCCATATTTTAAATTTACCGTACTTATTGGAACAGTTTTTGAATGAAGTTAATTTCCCTTTGTACTAGTATCTGATTCTTCTTCCTCTGGAAGGCTTTAATTCTAGATACCTCTGAACTGCATCCTGTAAAATAAAGTATAAATGATCATTGCATTCTCCTTCCCACTTATCTGTTCTACCAGTGTTCCTTTTGTGATGTCATAATCCTATGTTTGTGACCTCAAAGAAACATTTCCATGGGAATGATTGTTCTGTTAGCAAACACCAAGTTAATAATCTTGCCAAATGAATCAGGGATAGGGAGGTAACTGCCTGTTGCTTTAAGCACAACATTGTTTTTGTCAAAGCCTGCTTAATTGAGCTTGTTTAAGTCAAGATCTGAGCTTCCTTAAGCATAACAATGTTTTTCTCTCTCTCTGATAATGCAAGCTTATTTTCTCCTTAATTTGGGGATAGGAGATAAGCGGCAGCTATCAGTTCAAAGACCATATGAAAATAGTTACATACATTTCCCTAATTTTATGGTGCTTCCAGAATCTAAAATATCTTTTTTACCTTACCTTTACTGCAGTAGATGAGGCCATGTTATATTAATCTTTCCTTTATGATTGGAATGGCAACTGCCAATTTCTTGGTAAGGACTCACCCTAATGGGATCATTTAATGGGATCATCCAGATGGGATTGGTATCCCAGGGTGCTCTTCAATTAACTAATTGGTTGGAATGCTGATATCAAATATATCATACTAAGATAAACTTAAGAAGCTGCCAAATTGCACCTTAGCTTCCTTTAGCCAACTCCTCTGTACACAATTTAGCCAGGCCACACAACCTGAGAGTTCTTGAAAGTAATGGAAGATTTCTGAACAGACAAAAGATTTCTATAGAAATATCTGGAGTACTGCTGGGAAGTTTGCCCTTTGTTCTTCAAACCCAAGCATACAAACTGGTTTTTCCAGCCACTTGGAGGCATCTGGCAATCACTTAAAGAAACAGCAACCCTGCTCTGTCTTTGCTTTTCTAACCTGACAACTTAAGAACTGCTATTTTAGATTTTGCTGCATACTGACTCCATTGCTTTTATTCAGTAGCACTTTGTTTCATACTTTACTGTACCTGCAATAAGTAGAATAGATCATGCTTTCTTGTTGGCTACCCTCCAAGAATGCTTGATTAATGGGCTCCAATGTAGGCATCCTGTTTCTTTTAAACTGTGTTCTGTTTGCAAGAGGCTGCCTTGGAAGAGGGTCCCTAATCTCTTTGATTAGAAGGAAGCTTGGAGCACTAGATACTCTTGTTAAGTATTCTGTTAAAGGCCCTGTCCCACTGCACTTACGGATGCAAAGAGGATGTAAAACGTTAAAAAAAGCTTGCCATCCTTTGGAAAACGCGGTGCGTCCGTTGTGTACTCATTGCATACGTGTTTCATACGCTCTATCTGTCGAGCATCCGTCCACTGCGATTTCATTTTGAGCTGCACAAAACTTTGTGAACGGATGAACTTTCCGCTGTGTACGATGTAAATCCATGACATACGAGCAACAAATGTTCTATGTCCGTTTATCATCCATTAAACGTCCACTGTATCCTCTCTGCATCTTCTGGGCATCCTCGCAACTCACATCTGCTGCAGCTGAAAATGGAAAGAGGGAGGAAACAAAAGGTACACGGAACGTCTACACATCGTTAGTAGCACGCAAATAGAAAGGATGCACAGTGAACGGTTTGCATCCGATATACATCCGTGCGGCATCCCCTTTCTTTCCTTCAGGTGTACGTGATGCATCCGCTTCATCCGCTATGTGTCCGCTTCGCAATTATCCCCCGGAACCCCTTTGGAGGTGTCATCCGCTTCCATCCGCTAGGCTTCCTATGAACATCCGTTTAACATCCCCGCTACATACTACCTACGTCCGTTCTTTTCTGTTCTTTTCCGTTCTGTTTATGCAAATTTTCGCCACTTTTGGGAGCGGATGACAACGGATGGAGCCACCCCCGAAATTTTGCTCGTCCACTGTGTCCTTTATGCATCCGTCAGCCAGTGGGATCTAGCCTTAAGGTTCCCAGATACAGCCTTGGGTGCTGCACTGCTCCCTTGTAGCAAGTAGACTGTAGTCTAGACTGCTTGCAAAGCGTGGGTTGTAATAACAACAGTGGCAGCACCAATTGCTGAGATACTGACTGAAATGGGTTTGACTATTCTTGTCCATAAACTTTTGTGCTTAGCTTTGATTTATCCGGCAGCCATGGTTGTCCATAATGACCACTGATTCAAGGCTGACCATTTGAGGAAGACTAAACAAGTCAGAAGCTGATAGCTCACTCTGCAAATGTTTTTGAATAATAAAGTTGCATATTAGTCATAAGAATCTCTTGCACCCTTTCAGTTTAATGATAGATTGGATAATGGATTAAAAGTGCTCTTTTAAAATAAATGCCTTATATATATATATTTTAGCACTGTTGTGAGAGAAACTTTTGGCACAGTAGGCATCCATGAGGAGATCTCCTCTCTGGATCTATTCCTTGAAACAGATCCAATCACTCAAAGAATGCTTACTTTGAGGCAATCCAAGATCATCTAGGTGTGTGCATGTGCATGCGTACCCACCCAGAAGTCAAAGCTGGCTGAGGAATTCTGGGAGTTGAAGTCCACAAGTCTTAAAGTTGCTAAGGATGGATCTAGAAGATCTTGGATTCAACAGAAAAGACTCTTCTGGTTTGCTTTGCAGCAGGGGTGGGATGCTACCAGTTCTGTCCAGTTCGATAGAGTGGTAGCTCTGAAGAGCAGCAGACACCAAACTGGTTCTGGTTTGCTACTGTTTGGCCCACCTGTCCTTTATTTCCTGCTTTTTCAATCTCAGCTGCTTTGCGCGGCACAACTGAGGTTGAAAAAGTAGGAAAAAAGATGCTTTTCAAACGCTGCACACCTGCACGCAGCACTTTTCAGCTCTTCGGGCGACACAGCTTATGTTTTTTTTACACGCGCACGCAGCCACCAAACCATTAGTAACACCAGTTAAATCCCACCCCTAATCTGCGGAAGAAGCTTCTGCAGTAGTAACACACTGCAGAAGTAATACACTTATGCATAGGAAGTAGATTTTGGAATGCCTTGAAGTAGCCCCACAAAGCAAAGAGGCTGCAGCTACTTCTCACTTTTGTGTAGAGCATGGAAGTCAAACTCATGGCGTTATGTTGCCATAAAGATCGTTTCGTGACATTTTTTGCCCCAGCAGTGGAGCTGGGGTGGGCGTGGCCTGTGCATGACGCATCTCTGAACTCACTTCACTTCCTTCACATGCTTATTTATTAATACTTGGATTTTAAAAATCAGAAGTTCTTTCTTTCTTTTTTTCTTTCTTTCTTTCTTTTAAAGGATGGATGGAGATAAAATTTCCTCAGGATAAAGAAACTATGCAGTTTAGTGTTAGTTTATCAGGTGTATAAAAAGAGGCTTATTGGGCATTATGCTATGAAGATAATTAACTGTCTTCAATTATCTTTGTTTTGTGTGCTTGTTCACATGCAAGCAATAATAAATATGAAACAACAATCAATGCACAATTTCACCTGCTTTCACAAGGAACAGTTCATTTCACAGATCCGTAATATATTTTAATTTTTGAGCATGAGAATAAATGAAGATATTTCATATAATTCCTGTGGTCCAGTAATCAATTGCAGTCTTTCTTGGAATAAAATAGGTTCATAGCAGAAATGTCACCTAAGTCAAGGTTTCCCAATCTGTTTGCTGTGGCGCACAACCAGGCTGTGGCCTATTTGCCAGTGGATCGTGTGCAGAGCTGGTTGGTATGTGTGCATGCATGCACATGCACAGCCCCATTTGTGTGAGTGTCACAGGTGCTTGGGGCCTCATTCACACAAGAATTGCAGGCACTCTTGACCCACTTGTGTGAATATTGGAGGCACTCAGTTCCTCAGTTGAGCAAGCGTCACAGGCTTTCTCGGCCCCACTTATGTGAGCAATGGGTGCTTGTGTGCACATATGCACATACGTGCCCACCCCTCCCACAAAACCAGCCCCTCCCCCCACTTCCGGGCCGCCAATCCAGAAAGGTTGGTGGACTCTGATCTAATTCACATAAATTGTTGTTGAGCCTTGAGTTCACATGTTATATTTCTACATGTCATGTAGAAAGGAATATTGTAACTGATCAGGTGAAGAAAAGAAGTTCTGTGAAACTAGAAATAATATTTAATTTTTCAAGAGATGATTTAGTGCGCTCTAGAAATGTTTTTTCATATGAAGAAACATGTAGGACAGGTGATCATTTTTCAGAGTGTGTGCCAATGCATCATAGGCCTGTGATCTCTGCCTAAATAACTGTAGATTATTCTGGAATATCCTCCAGTGATGCTGCAATGTGAATTCCTTTTTGGGTGTACTTCTATAATGATTGTAAATATAATATCTAACCTTGCATATCAGCATGCCAAGCTTGAGTGTTTTGTCCATTACTCTCCCAAAAAAAGTATTTATGTGTGTGTGTGTGTGTGTTCACACACACACACACACACACACAAAATTTGCAACTGGACATTCCCAGCAAAGCCAGCCTGCACCGAACACCTAACAATTGGTAGGTAAAACCTTATATGAGGCTGTTCTTGGCAAAGCACACTCAGCTGGAAAGAGATTGAACTTTTGGTGAGATGTTTCCTTCCATAACTTTCTATCCATGGGTGGGTCCAAAGGCAAGTGGGGGAGAGCGGGCTTCTGCAGAGTCATAGCTTTATTCAGGGCAGATGCTAGAAGTAGGATTCCTCAGGAATCCCAGACCACTATCTAAACGCCTACAATAAACAGCTCCTACTTGGCTAAAGGGTGGGCCAGCTATTGACACAGGAACTGATCTCCCAGCTGCTGTGAAGGAGGAGAAGAAGGGGGAGCCGCTGACCTGTGGTAACCTGGAGCCCTTGAACGTTGGCCAGTGCAAGTGTGCGGAGAGAGTCTGGGCCGTGTATGGCAAAGGGGCATTTCTTTCTCCTCTGGTGGGGCAGAGAACTTAGGCAGCTCACAGGAGACTGGCTCTGCATTTGACTTGTCCCAGACAGCAGGTGTAACTTGAGTTGTGCACCACCAAGGTTGGTATGCTACTAAAGGCTGATTGGCTGGAAGGCTGCCCCACTAGGTTATTTTTAACAGAGCTGTCCAACTGGTTCACGTGGTGGTGTCAGGGAAGAGGAATTTGCGGAATGTAGTAATTTGGAGGAGGACGTGCCCTCCGAGAGGGAATGGCACAGCCTCTGGTGAATCACGGGACCGGGACAGCTGAGCAGAGGCAGGTCTGCAGTGTCTGCCTGCCGGTAACTGGAAGAGACAGTTAGCCATGGCAGGTGCCCAGGAAAGGGAAGAGCTGCTCCGACACTTTTTACTATCATCAGCACAATGGATATCGGATAGCCTAGAGAGGGGGAGGATTTCCACAAGGGTGTATTTCTGTGCTGGCAGTCCTTATCTTAATACTCTTCCTTTTGAAAAATCCTCTTGAGATCTTACTTTGGATTTGCAGAACGCTGAACATTTTTCAATTGTTTACTTTGCAACAATTCCTGTGAGGTGTTACTGTGCTTGTAGGTCAGCAACAATTCCCAAAAACATAAAAGTTGTCTGAGGATCACAGTACTTGATTGTATTAATGAAAAGCAGTCAGTGAAGGCTGGTAGTTCATCAAAAGAGCAGGAAAAGGGAAACTAGCCCCTCCAAATGTTTAGTTTCAATCCAAATCTGGCCAGCAAGTTACTCTCTTCTTCTCTCAACTGGAGGGGGAATCCTATTCCTTAGATTTTTAAGCCACCCCTTCCCTTGCTCTTAACTGTTTCTATTCTCTCAGTTACTGACTGTTGTGGCTATATTTCATATTTTAAACGGGTGGCTGCAAATGTTTCCCAGGTGACAACCATCGTGTCTCATATTCACGAATCCCTAAGGCTCAGGAACAATGAGTTTACTTTTCTTTGCAGGACTTCCTGTATCAACTCATCTAATCATGAGCAGCTTTTCTCAATAAACCTGATCAGATTTGATTTGTAAGAAAGTTTCTTGTGGGTTGGAGGCATGAACTCTTTGATAAATGTTCATTGTTTTTATTTGTTAAATATGTAACAAAATATGTAACTTTTTTTCCACTGAACAAAACTATCATTTTCAAACTTTCCTAATATAGCCATGAAAGCCACCTGGGTTGGGTGACCTTGGGCCAGTCACACACACTCAGCCCAACTCAATGTGGTTGTTGTGGGAAAAATAGGAGGAGAAAAGTGTGTTGGATATGTTTAGCATCTTCAGTTATTTGTAAAAACAACAAAGGCCAGAAATCAGTAACTTACATTCCATCCTTTCTGATATCCTATAGCAACTAAAACTAACCTATTTCCAATGGGACCTTAGTGGTCTCATCTGAAGAAGTTCAGAAGAGGGAATCAAATGTGAAAAGATAGAACCATGAAGTAAATGGGTTGAATCTTTCTTAAGGAAAGATTTAAGGAATCTTATTTAAGGAAATTAGGATTCAATGCATAGCAGATGATTTGCAATATGGAATATAGTTTTAATTCAAACATGTTAACTTTGATCAGGGACAAGGTTTATCAAGCAATATCATGGTTTGGATTATTAAGAGTTCTAAAGAAATGGCTGTTCTGATACTAAGATGTTAATGGTTGTGAAAGAACAGACAAGAAGAGAGACTGGGAGACTAGGGTATCATACTTCTTATGCAGCAGAATCTTTTTAGTATTCTTAAACTACATATTTTGGAGCACATATTCCCTTCAACTAATGGAGATAGGAGACATTCTGCTTTAAAATACTTTGTTTCCTTTATCCAGGATTTTAAGGTTTTCCTTTATTACCTATTGATTAACATTTCCTACACTGTAGATCTCATCTTGCAACAGAAGCATTTTTGTAGTGTTTTTCTTGTTCTAAAAACCCAACGAATCCTTTAAAAAGTACAGAAAGTAATAAATATCACATCTATTCTTCCTTTCAAATGGCTGTTTGCTTCCACATTTGAATTGTTCTCTTCGATGCCAGTCGTCCTGCGTATTCCAATTACAGTACTGTAGTTCAGCCCTTTAACAGAAGGTGAATAACATGGGAGTTCTGAAGGAATAATTGGGAGATGCTGGTGCTTCTTTCATCCTATATTCCAGCACCTATCATCAGAGGCAAGCAAAGTATGATACCTGTAACCATTGTGGCACAGTGGTTAGAATACAGTATTGGAGTCTGACTGCCAACTGCCAGCAGTTCGCCAGTTTGATTCTCCCAGGCTCAAGGCTGACTCAGCATTCTATCTTTCCAAGATCGGTAAAATGAGGAAACCAGATTGTTGGTGGTAAAACCGCTTCGGTAGGGCTGTAAAGTGGTATATAAGTCTAAGTGCTATTGCTATTGCTACAAATATTGCCATTGTTATTGCTAGCACTTCTGTGTATACCATCAGTAGTAGATGATCATCAGTAGATGATCAGTGGAAGAGCAGCAAAAAATGATTAGGGGACTGGAGGCTAAAGAATGGTTGCTGGAATTGAGTATATCTAGTTTAATGAAAAGAACGGACTAGGGGTGGGTGACAGAATAGCAGTGTTCCAATATCTAAGGGAGTTAATCTATTGTCCAAAACACCCGAAGGCAAGATAAGAAGCAATGGATGGAAACTAATCAATGAGAGAACAAATTTCCTGACAATTAGAACAATTAAATCAGTGCAACAGCTTTCCTCCAGAAGTTGTGGATGCTCCAAAACTGATGGTTTTTAAGAAGAGATTTTACACTGTTAGTCTCTTTTTGGTGAGCTGGCTCCTGCATTCCAAGGGTCACTTCTCTAGTAATTCTGAAGCTTATCTATGTGCTGAATTTAATCAGTAATTGGATGAGAGTGAAACATCATTTGTATAAGAGTATATCTTATTACAGCTACTGAGGCATTTTATTGTCTTTTGCTGATTGTTTTCCAGTATATGAATAATGCTACAATTGAAGCTAGAAGTCTCATAATAATCAGATTTGTTTGCCCATCGCTACCTTCATATCTAGCAAAATGGCCAATCATTGTGTATGTCTTGGTCTTTATTAAGATTGAAAGTGTGCATGTTTGTGTGTCTGTGTGTATTTGGCTATGTACTGGGAACACTTAAGATTTCTTATTTTTCAAGAAGTACAAGTGCAAAACTCAGTTTACTTTTGTTGCTGTTCTGGCAAGTCAGGAAGCTACGAAATAGGAAATGAAGCAACAGTAAACTAGGAAATCAATCACAGTAGCAGAGAAGTACAGCCTTCTATTTAAACATGAGTTCAGTTCTGGGTCTTACTGCCAATGACAGCTTCATTTCCTTCCTTTCAGTCTTTAACTCAGGAGTTACATCTTGACCATAATGTATAGGAGTCTTCTTTAACCCAACACCTTTTGGATGTGTTAGATTAAAATGTCTATGGTGTTCAGCCAACATAGTCATGTTGGTTGAGGATAATGGAATGTTTAGAAGGCTCCACATTGAGAAAGGCTTCAAAGGATGAACAAGGCAGTATGTGCTGGCAGCACTCCTGCTATTAGACAATATCAAAAATAAATTCTGAGCCAGGAAATTCATCCTACAACTGTCCTGGATGAATTCTGCAGAAAGGAAAAATACCTGTTTCTTATCTTCTGAAAGTAGAAATGTGAATGAATAACCTCAGCAAGTATGGTCTGCTGAGAAAGGAAGGAAACTGTCTCCTCACCAAAAAGTCAACGCAAACTCAGATTTTGGCAAAACGACATTATATGAAATGTAAGACTTTTGTAGAATAATAGAAAGAATGGAGGCATCTTTTCAAAGAATATTTAAAAGATACCAAAATAGACAGACATGGGATTTTATGTAATATACTGACTTGGCACATTTTTCATGTGAATATTGTAAACCAGGAGGCAAATTTTCCATAAACAAAGTATTAAGTTGCCTGAATCAAAGAAGTTAGAACATTAGAAAGTCATAAGTTCTTTATCCCAGGTGGTGGGCATGCAGCTCACATTCATGGAAACAATGATTCAGTCAGTACAGGAACTGGACATCCTGAGTTAATTAAAGCACTCCTCCCCTCCCCAAAAAGAAATATTTATTTGATGTACTGTGATGTCAGATCCCACGTGGGTGACAGCCAGTTGAAAGCAATTGTTTGAAAATGTCTGGTTAAAGATCAGCTAGTGAACATACGTATGTAGTGTAGGGAAATAAGCAGGGCGGGGAGGCGGGGGGGGGGGGGAGGCCAGTTGAATGTTACTCAGACAAAGAAATTGCAACTTGAGATTATTTCACAAAGCTGTTTGTTAGGAAGGCCTCAGCAGCAAGGCACAATTGTAGCACAACTGAAAAAGAGCAGGAGGGGTTTGAAAATATGGCGGAAGGATTGACCCAAACTATTCAGCCTTACCCAGTTCTGTTGCCTCTATTGTTTCACAAGACAAGATGCCCAGTTGCAGGTAGGCTCAAGGGCAGAAGCAGTACAGTTGTGTTTTCTGAAATTGATGGCTCGTGATAAACGGCTATTTTTAAATAGATCACACATGCATTTAAAAATCATAATCTTTTGAATCAGAGCAATTTTCAGATAATAACTTTGGTTTGTAAAAATTGCTACAGAATTGCTGAAACAGTATACAATTGCTGTGCTTATTTCATAACATAGCTGTGTTTCAGATTTTATTGCTGAATATTAGTAGATTTTTTTATGTACCTAGTAAAATATCAAGGAGTTCTGAGAGAACAAATAAAATTAAAATTAGGCATTTGTTTCATTATTTATTTCATGAACAAAGAAATCTAACATGGTGTGAAAAAGTAATTGCTCTGCTGGTTAGTTGTAAGAGTACATAATTGAAAAAAAAAAAAATCAGGGTTAGCCCTGCCCAAATAAATCTCACAACTTGTGGTTCTCCTTATCATTTTGAAGTTTTCATTGCACAGATTCTGAGGCAGCTTATGCTAAGTTATTAATGCCTATCAATCTGGAAACTGTTTCAAAGTCATTTCTTAAGCCTTGGGATTCCAATAACAGTAAGGTGCAATGTTGAAATGGAAAATACATTGGGATAATAGTGAATGTTCCCCATAGTAGCTGTCCTGTCAAAATCACTTGAAAAGTTCAATATAAAATAATCCAGAGTTCTGCAATCATTTCTTGTATTGTCTAAAAGTAAGCATTCATTATCTCACAGCCAGAAAAGCACTAGGTAGAAATGGGAAAGAAGCAATGTGGAAATCATGGCTGACCAGGAAGAGCAGTGAAGTTGATCTTAGGCTTGCCAAAAAGTATGTGGATGTTCCGGTGGACCTTTGGAAAGATGACTCAAAAGTGGAGTTTGGTGGCTCTGTGGATGACACTGTATCTAGCAAAAACAAAACACTGAGATTTATTGTAGAAGCTATATACCAAACACAGCAATTTTGTGAATAGGAGCATAGGAGCATTTGCTTGTTAAGACCCTGATGACTAGTCATAGTTGAAGGAAGCATGAATTATGTTAGATAAAGCATTTTTTTCAGGAGAGAATTAAACCCTTTCTCCTCTTAAGTAGGACATGCAGCAAGAAAGAGAGATCCCAGATTTACAAACAACATTGTGTAGGGGAAAAAATGTAGTTTTGGAATGGCCAGAGCCAAATCCAGGTTTAAAACCCCATGGAAGTATAATGTCAAGGCCTGAAATAAACAGTTAACCTAGAAAACATCCAAATATGATTGAATTGATACAAGTAACCATGGATGGATGGCTCCAAATTCCTACACAACAATGTGAGGGACTGATAATTACAGGAAGCATTTGATTGCAATTATTGCAGCTAAAGCGGTACAACCAGTCATTAAATCCAAGAAGGCAATTCTTTTCTTTTCCACACTGTCATTTTGCACGTTAGATGGCTTTAGTGCTTAATTTCATTTATATCACCAACAATTTGTTCATTTAAGTTTCCTTCATATATTAAGAGAACCAACATTAAGCTATGCTAATATTCAGTGACAAAAAAAACCAGAAAATGTAAAAGGGGCAAATACTTTTTCACAGAACTGTACATGAGAAGAGTAGAATAGGTCCCAACAGAAATGTGTTTGCATGCACACAACTCCTCAGGGGGAACTAATTCTTAAGCTACATGTAGTCCCACTTTGTCTTTCTTTCTCAACCACCAAATAAAATAGAGCTAGTCTTCTGTTATTTTTTTTTTTTTATCAATGTCAGGAACTGCATATATCAAGGGATATGCACTGAGCCAGATAGCTTTTATGATGGTATTGTTACTCTAGTATTCTGTATCATTCTTCCCTTTCCCTCTCACATGGTGCAGTTTGACTGGGAGCAGCACCTGGTCTTGTCTGTAAAAAAACTGTGGTGATGGGGAGGGGAGAGAAGAGAAGAGGCATGGTGGACGGACTGCAATGTGACCTCATGTGAGACTTCTGTCCCCAAGGCTGAAAATCAATGCTTCCCTTGAAAAGAAAACAGGACTCTGGCTTTGCCAGAAAAACCACACTTGCTTCAGCCTTCAAACTTCTCCGTCTCTCTCTGTTCTAAGTTAGCTGCAGGGGCAATTCAGCCAGCTTTAGCCAATACCATCTGGTCCATCAAAATAAATCTGGCATGCTTCCCCAAACTATTCTTCTTCCATGTTAGGGGGTGGGGGTGGAGGGAGATGAGGGAAAAGAAAGCTCCCAGCTGCTCTGACGTTTGAATTTAGATTGGCCACAGCTGGACTGTAAAATGTGGAGCAAAAGCTCTTCTGCTTTAAATTAGGACAAAGAGGAGGTTGGGAAGGGCTCTTTTCAGAAGCCAGTGCCACTTAAAACATCCTAGTAGGTTGCACATCCTGTTGACTGTAGTATATCAGATCTCAAACTCTGAGCATCCATACCTTTGTATTTTACAGCTTTTTTTAATCTCCTCTTTCCTTCTGTATTATGAAAGTACTTTGGAGTCATGCACGGAAGCTAGGAAGAAGGGAGGGGTGGTCCAAGCATGCGCATATCTTCCTGTGAAAGCTGAATTAAACATGGCAGATTAGGGGAAAAAATATTCTGGGTTCCCAAATTAGGCTACAAATCCTAGTCCTTGGAAATCCCATAATTTCTTTAAAGGGAACAATGACTTCCTACTACATCTCTGTGTGTCCCATGTTTGCATTGTTTTCTGAGTGTCCAACTTTTTTTCACAACACTATGGACTGCTGTGGGTATTTGGTTCAATGCATCTGGTTCAATGCATAAACAACCAAGGCTTCAAGCAGAGCTTTTTTTCACAGGCCATCTAATTCAAAAAGAGAACAGTTGCATTGGTGCCATCTTCTGGTAAAATGTCACCACTGAGTTAGGAGCAGGAGTTCAGCTGTTTGTCAGCTTGAAGGATGTAAGGAAGGTAGACCAGATTTTTCAGAGGGCAGCCTTTTATTTCTAAGAAGAAGTGGGACAAGAGAAGGTCTGCATTCATCACATTACATATTTGCCTTTTCTGCTTTAGGACGCAATGAACTGATAGCAAGATACATCAAACTACGGACAGGGAAGACAAGGACTAGAAAACAGGTAAAAATGCATTTTGTGCTTCTCCCTTTAAAAAGTGTGAAGAATGAAAAAAATACTAATCTGTATACATACATATATATAATCTATAAACACACACACACACACACACACATATATATGCATGTTTTTTTAATATCTGTCATGTTCCAGTGCTGTGATCTGGTGTACTGTTAACTTACATGGTGGATATCTTAACTGATAAAAGTCATGCTAAGGAGATATGTGGTCTTTAAGTTCTCATTTTGACTCAGCTACTGGTTTGCTGTGAGATTTCTGTTTCATCTTTCTTAACATAAGTTTCCTATGGATGACAACTATTTATCTCACACACACAAAAAATCAGAACATCTTCAATCATTTGATTTCATACAGTTGGATTTATGTTTGAGAAACACTTGGTTTACTGTATAATTTAAGGTTTAGGAATTAAGAATGGCAGCTCTAGCTACTAAATCGCTTGTCAGAGTTTTCCTAATATGGGTGATATCCTGATGTGTGGCCTTCAGCTTTCCAAATTCTGCAGCCAGCCGTTGCTGAATATTCTCAAGATGAAGTCTACACATCTGGAAGCTGCTGAACTTTGGAAATTCTGTTTCATAGAATAAAAATTGACGCTACCTTTCAGCGAACCTTCCTTTTAAATTTGACAGATTTGGGGGACACCTAAGGATCATTTGATCCTATAACAAAACTGGGAAGAAGACCTGTTTAGCATACCAAGAGCGTTTATGTCAGTAAGAAATTTTGAACAAACAGTAACAAATCTTAGACTGTAGGTCTTCCTTGTACATGAGATTGCATACAGAGATTGCATACAGAGATTGTAGACAATCTCAAAATGACTACTGGATCTTGACTGTTATTACTTGCTAAGTCGCCTAATTGAATCAGAAACTTCCATTATTCTGGTCAATCTCAATAAAATTGAAATACAGTATAAAAAAATATAATTGGGGTGGGGAATGTATCATGTGTATACCTATCCAAAGGTCTTCTAGTTGATTTTTTTAATTAATGGAGAAAGAGCAGACATGCCATATGTGTTGTAAAAGATGTCATGAATGAAACTTCAGTTTAACCTTCGTTTCCATTTTCTTCCTCTTCAAACCTATAGGAGTAACTTTTAGAATAATCAGGGTTCATTAGTGGAGAGCAGCAGAATTTTTTATGGAACTCCTTGTTAGCTATGCTAAATTGCACTGTGTGACATATTAATTTGGACTATGAAAATGATTTGTTTATAGAGTTCCAGTCAATTCCTCCTATTTTAACTGTGGTTTATGTCCTTCCACAGTACACTGAAATTGGAAATGCCAGTCTCACATCTGTGCTGATTTCTCTAGGCATCTTTATTGCACTGTCTGAAAGCACATTTTCATGTTGAGCTGTTTATCTTTACAGATATGATTCTCAGCTCCAAAGCTAACAGTCTATGACTTTCTGCTGAAACTGAAATCATATATATCCAGGAAATGGCTTATAAGACAATTCTAAGCATATTTAATGGGACTACAAACAGTCCCAAGAGATTGGAGTGGATTGCAAAGTATGTCACTGTAAAACAGAACAGATATATTTTGGAGTTTTTTTCCCCCTATTGCCTGGCTTATTGCATTTCATCAGCTCTCTCAATCATGGGAGATATGCTCTGTATGGAGCTGTGTCTTTACAGAAGTGTAAAGTTTAAAATAAAAGTAATATATATATACAGTGAGAAAAAAAGCCATTTTCATTGTTTTTAACAGAGATTAAAGTTAATGTAGCTTTTAGGTGATGAATTCCTTCACCTGTCTTTGTATATAATATTCAATATTTTGTTAATGGAAAACTATATGTTATGACTTCCTGAAAAGATTATTTCATTACTCAGTTATAATCAATCATAAATTGAATTTTTATCCAAAATATTAAATCTGTTCTCAAAGCCATGAACTCATATTTAATTTCTATTCAGAAGAAGTACCTCATGTCTACCATTTTGCTCCCTAAAAGCAGTTTTGCAAACATCTGAGAAATGTTTCATATTTTCTAGACATCAATATTTATAGTATCAAGAACTAATATTTTGAAGAACAATCCCATAAACAGTTTTGATTGTGTAAAAGACAGTTCAGTTACCTGATTCAGAAAAATCAAATAAGCAGGGGATTGCATAGTTGAGGAGAATGGATGGGCCCCAAACAGCAAAATACTTGTAGATCAGAATTTGAGTAGTTTCTGAAGCCAGTATGATTAATAATGTGTAGAAGTCCATGAGAAATAATAAATTTGAAACTGAAAGTACTTGTTGCTGCCAAGAAACCTAAAAATGGTATTTCCAAATGTTTCATTCAGCAAGATTACAGCAACTTTCTTCAACTGATTCCTTCAGTAAGCATGAACTACCCTGCAAGCTGATATTATTCCATCAGAACTTCAACTGGCTTAGGAGACCAGTGTGTTTCACATGGGTGCTTGAAGCACTGTTGTCGATATGGGGTCATACCTTCATTCTTTTTGTGTTTTCCTTTTTGAATGACTTGGCGGGGCCTAGGTGTCCAGCCATATACAGGTTCTAGCTCGGAAGAAGGTGCGAGAGTACCAGGTTGGCATAAAGGTACGTTGGAGACCCTGCCCATGCATCCATGGTATGTGAGCATGGGCAGCCCCCTCTCCTTCCTCTCCTTTTCTCTGGTTGACGGCTCTGCTGTTTTTCCCCCTCTCCTTCTGCTTTTCTCTCTGCAGGTCTCTAGCCACTTGCAGGTTCTAGCCAGACGGAAATCTCGTGAGATTCAGTCCAAGCTGAAGGTACGCGCTTCCCCAGCTTTCTCACCTTTAAGCCATGGCCATGCTGCAGCTAACATACTGCATTCTGTTATTGCCACTCTGTTCCTTTTATGTCCTTGCCCCTTTCCCTTTGATCCTGGGATCAGATCAAAGCTAGAAAATTTGGAAGAGAGAGAGAGAGAGATGCTTGGTAAATGACATGGAGTATCTTTATGTGGTAGGATTTGAATAGGGCTGTGATATAAAACAATTCATTTTGTGTTAGGTCAGTGGAAAAAACAGGAGAGTAAACTTAAGCAGCAATTGCATGTTAATGTTAAACTGGAGGGAGCATTGAGCCATACTATTATTATTAATTATATAACAATTATCTATAATGACAATATGTGGTTGTTAAGTTATTAGTTTTAATTTAATTATTGTTATTAGTGTGAGTGGGTTAGGCTTAAGTTAGTTTCCTTTTTACCACAGGTACAGAAACAAATGAAACAGTCATTATTCTAGCTCTCTTTTGAAAACGATTGTGTGATGCGCTTAAGAATCTGATAAGTTATTTGGCAAGGAGACCTATGCAGTGGTTGCAACTGAGGCACACAGAACCAGAAAGGGACATAAGACAGCTGTGGCTGAATCAGGATATGTAGAACAAGTTCGCGAAACCAGGAACTAAGGAAACTGGGCAAGGATGCAACTGGAGAGCTTTATCCTGTGATTGCCTTTCCTTTTCTTCTGTGGTTGGCTTTTTTCTCCTTATTCTGTAACTGGAGATTGACTAACTTGATCCCTTTCCCTCTGTGTGTTCTGTGTATTGTGATTTGCTGAATAAAATGTCTGAAGATGGAGCACGGAGAGTGGGGTGGCTCTAAAGGAAGCCAGAGAGTATTCTAAAGTGATCTGGATTATCGTTTTATTTTTGCTGGTGAATGTATGCCTTGGAAAGAAATGAAAAATTACAAAATTGCCTCTCTCTCCCTTTCTAGATTCCCCAAGGTAGAATAAATATATTTTAATAGGATTGGGAAAGTTGTCAATGGTTGTCTCCTCATCTTTTGACTCAAAAAGAAAGAAAAGCTTCACTATTTACAAACAGACTACATTGCCTATATTTATTGTCAAAGCCCAGGTTTCCATATAATTCAGTAAATACTTCCAGTTGAAGACTGGCACAGAAGAGTAACAAAGATGTAAAAATGACTTGTATGCAGTATTTCATTATAATTCTAGAGCATGTTTATTGTCATTCTGAAATCTTGCACAAAAGTTAGAAAATACATTACCCCAGAAATGAGTTTGACAGGCTAGTCAATTGATGTCAAAGAATATTTTTGTCAAATACTCTAGAAAAGCCACTGTGTACAGCACATCTTAACTTTTTCTTATTTGTAAGCAAGAAAGGGGCAAATTTCCCTTTCAGCTCTGTATTCAGAGTCAGCCTTAGCTGATGCAGCTCTGGTGGCCTAGAGATCACTTGTTGCCTCATAATCAGGAGTCTGGGAGTTCAATCCTAGGTAGAGGCTAATATATGGAATAGACTCTCCTGATTGAGCAGTAGGTTGGACTAGATTGACCGTCAAAGCCCCTTCCAACTCTTTTATTCTATGATACTTGCTGTGAATGTTGTTGCCAGTGGCAAAACCTCTTCCCAGGTGGGTCATGTCTCCAAGTGAAACCAGGAAAGATCCATTTTCAAATTATTCCTCAAGTTGAAATTTGATGTTATACTGGCATCTGTGGCAGTAAGTTATACTGAACTCAGCTGCAATTGGCTTGTTAGTGGATATGCGAGGTGGTTCATTAGAAGACAAGCTGTGTGTATACACAGTGTACCTGACCTGCCTCCCAAGAGTAAGAATAAATGAGAAGAGTATTCATACCCCAGTTGAAGCTCCTTGCACAAAAGATAAGTGAGAATGAAGAGAGACTGGTGATTAAATCACCTATGAACACTCTTTTGAAGTTAATATTTAAACTTTTGGATACATATCAAACAATAGATATGGTATCTTCGTTAGTTTTTAAAAATTGCTGTTGTAACCCTTAAGTTTGAGAGATACTTGACAACTTTTTTACAGGATGCATGGCCAAATTAATCCTGTTGTTGCTGGTACTTTAATGTTGATATAAGGAGGATGCTGAGAAGGAAATGCTGGATCTTACGTGTGCAGCAGTGCAGTCACATTGCTAAGCCATGTTGTTCCTGCATGTGCCTCTGTATGCCCGTAACTGGGGCTGTGTGTGTGTGTTCTTATGCCCCAAACATGGGGGCATAAGATGCTACAATACTGCATTTCTGATTTATTTTGAAGCGTTATATGATGAACAAAAATATATTCATTTGCAACAGGATTTACAAGGCAATTAACAATGAAGCTCTGTATATATTCTACTTCATGACAAAATGACCTTTTCAGGAATTAGCCAGTTCATTAGGTACCACTACTAACAACCTGTGCCTTGGAGTGAGGGAGAATACTCAGAAAATAAACCCTCCTTTTGTAGCTGAATTTGTGACATTGGGATCTACTTGATATGATCTTTAATTTGGTCCTTGCAATTTCAGAATTTAGATTTTGAGACTGGCCCAGTATTGATAAACTTCTCTCTGCTTCAGTTCTGGATTCTAAAGATGTTCCATGGCATCTTTAAAAGAGTGACTGAAAGGAGAAATGGCTTCACAGTCAGTTAGTCTTTAAACTTTAAGGATAGAGACAAAGAAAATATAAAAAAACAATGCAGAAGATCTAATGATTGCCACAATTGTCTGCATGCAAGCAGTGTATTTTTTAAAATTCTAAATATTAATGTTAGAATATATACTTTAATATATAGCATAAAATTTATAATTATTTCTATAGTTCAGTGCAGTACTTCAGTCTACCATATATATGGCCTGTAAAAATCCTGGATAAGTTTTCTATATGTTTGTGCTGCCATCTAGTGGTCATCCAGACTATTTCACTCTTAATTTATCTTTTCTGTTTCATTGTGCAAGGACGTGATAGAAGAGAATCTTGAGCATTGTTTTTCTTTTGTATCTGTCTAAACAGTATTACTATCCATCCATAGACC
This sequence comes from Laticauda colubrina, assembly GCA_015471245.1. Lineage (NCBI taxonomy): Eukaryota > Metazoa > Chordata > Lepidosauria > Squamata > Elapidae > Laticauda > Laticauda colubrina. Next base: position 52,680,793 of record BLBF01000020.1, on the reverse strand, counting down.
TAGACTAATTTGCAGAAGAGCAAAACTGGAGATCCTGCTCAATTTTTTGACTTAAAAAAATTGCTTATTGTTCACTTCATTTGTGAACACGAAGAAGCCATCCACTGAGATCACCATCCTGCAAGGTGGAATTTTTCACCCATTCCCTTTTAGCCAGAATTCCCAGGATTCTGTGAAGTAGGATACATTGGAAATTGGCCTTTTTCAGGTTTAATTTATTTACAAAGTAAAAGTCTATGGAGATTCTCAGTCATCCAGGTCACAGTTATCCCAAAAGTGTTTTTTCAAAAGGCAACTGGACTTTGTTTTTCCTTGAAGACGGTTTGCTTCTCACCCAAGAAACTGAAGAACTTTGAGACCTAAAGAAACTTCTTGGATGAGGAAGCTTAAGGATAAACAAAGTCCAGGTGCCTTTTTAAAAAGCACCTTTGGGACAGAATAAAGCTAGATTATCGCAATAGCTTGAAATCTATTATGATCATAGATATTATGCAGATTCTCCTCAGCCTTCACCCATACCTAAGTTCTAATCATATTTCTCTTTTTCTTTTTCCCTTCATGCAGGCTATGAACCTGGTAAGTACCATCCAGACCTGTCTTTATTCTATTTCTTTTAAATATTGTATGTAGGTCCCGACAAGATTTTAAAAAATCCTTAACCTCAGTGAAATGTGAAATGATTTCTGATACTGTTAGAAAGAGAAAGTTAGAAGCTGCTGTTTGGAGAATTTTAACATTATGTTAAGAAGCTGCCTGTGGGCCTGCTTCTGTGGATCTGCTTAAGTTGTACAGAACCAAAGAGTTTGACTGGCTCTGATGAACATGGTTCCTTGAGAATCAGCTTTCTAAAAGTAGTGGCAACTATCTCATTACTTTTCAAAAACAACTTGGATGAATGGTTTATAGTTAGTGTACAGTAGTTGAAGCTCAGAGAGAAAACTAACACATACTATAAAAACTATCCCTTAATTTCAGATGGTTTGTTATTTTAGTGCGCTCTCAAAGTATGAATTAGCAAGCCCTCCTTCTGTTTCATTTTTATCCTATTTTGAAGGATCAAGTCTCAAAGGACAAGGCTTTGCAGAGTATGGCTTCCATGTCTTCAGCACAGATTGTATCTGCCAGTGTCCTGCAGAACAAGCTGAGTCCTCCTCCTCCACTCCCTCAGGCTGTCTTCTCTGCTGCTCCCAGGGTAAGAAATGTCCCACATGTGGATGTAGTGACATAAGCAGAAAGGATTCCTAGGAGAGATGCTCTTGGCTTATTTGAAACATGTTTGGTATTTTATACTAGCCCGCATTAGCTAATCCATCTCTGTCTTTTTAAACTCAAGTACCATGTTTAATCGCTAAGCAAGGAAGTTCTGGGTGGCTTGCAAGCACGATGGTGGGCCGGGGATAGCTGCTGCCAGTGCAGGAGCATTAGTTGGTAGGCATCACCACACAAATACAGCTGGGTAATTGGGCATGCACAACAGACTGCAGGTGGGCACATGCTATAGGGTAGTACGGGATCCCTGGGATCTCATACTCCATAGCCAGATTCCCCAGGAGAAAAAACAGCAGGAGTGGGAGTTATTTACTGGAATGACTTGTGATTTTTTCCTTCTGGCTTCCCCATTCATTTTGCTTTGGGAAGCTGGCAGAGAAGATTGTAAATGTTGATCATGTGACCACATGACACTGCAACCATCATAGGATCATGATTATGTGACTATGGGAATCCTAACTTCTGACAGTTGCTGAATAATGGTCATTACCCAAGGACAACCGATGGCAATTTTGAGACTGCAAATTTTACGGGTTTGCCCCTCAAAAGCCTCCCCTCCATTCTCATCCCTTCTCTCAACATCCCCCCAAAATGGATATAAGTTTCCAGCCTCATTTTCTTCAGTGATGATGCTAAACCAAGAGATGGGCTCCTAAGATTCTTCCAAAGATCCAGAAGCTCAGTTACAGCCACTAATTCTTTCACAGTTGGCCTACCTCTGTCTAACTATTATTTACTAAAATTAAGAAAATGCTCTGGCTTTGCATAGAGCACCCCACTGATGTAGCCCCGGTTTTCATCTGTCTGCTGGTGTCAGAAGTTTCAAACAATTTTAAAGAAAGTGTATTAATATTCCCCCTTAACATGCTGTTATCCAAGGTTTGGTTATAAACATTAACATCATTGAGTGATGGCATCAGCTATTGAGAATATCTTTGACTTCATGTTTTCTGTTCTTTTTGCTTTCTCAGTTTTGGAGTGGGCCTATCCCAGGACAGTCTGGATCTTCTCAGGAGTAAGTAGGGTGGGATGGGACAGTCTTGAACAAGACTTTTGTAGAGTAGGTGTTTGAACTGTATGCTAATGGTACATTTTTTTAATGCTGATGCAAGATTATGTTTTTCAAACAAATTTGTTCCTATTTTTCAAAACCAGAATAACTGAATTCTAGTTTCCAGTTGCACACAGAGATTGCTGCAACTCAAATGTGGGAGACATTATGTTAACTCTTCCACTGTTTAGATAATGTTCTACTTAAGAAATACTGCCCCAGCAAAGTTCACCGATATTTCCTTATCAATTGTGATACATTTATTTATAATATGATATAAAAGTACTGGAAAGTCAGTACATTTAGACATATAATTCCAGAAATTCAGGATTATGCTGGATCAAATCAAAAAGACCCATCAGGTCCAGCACTGTGCTTCCACATTGACTGGCCAGTGACTTTAAGAAACCCAACTATATGAATGAGCTAGCACCTTTCTGCCCAGTCCAATAGGCAGCAAATCCCAATGATGACAAAGACATCATCATGTCTGCAATTTTACACCCGGACCCCAATATCTGATGTAAATATGTAATCCATGATATTTATATTATGATATATATCACACATTTCATCATTTGCCTCATCCTTGCCCCTTCTGCTATTGCTCGTTTTGCCTAGCATTTGGTATTCAGAATAAAGCTTGTACCTGAGATACGCAGATTAGAGGAAGGTTTGTCAAAATAATTTGATGTTATTTTGTTTTTCAGCATTAAACCTTTTGCACAACCAGCCTACCCCATTCAGCCACCTATGCCTCCATCACTAGCCAGTAAGTGGTTTGTCTCACTTGGTTTCTCCAATTTACCCTGTTGATGCTCAACTATGCAAAACTAATTTTTTTCTTGTCCCGTCTCCTTTGCCACCATCTGCATGTGATTCAAGTATTTGTTTACACGGTATAGCTATCTTCTCCCATTGCTGCTCTCAAGAACTCTTTTTTTTAAACCAAGTACAATAGTGAATTTAATTGGACTAATTATCATCTTAATGAAAATGGTAGTGCCACTAGCCTGTGTATTTTGTAATTTATATATGAATTATGTGCATATGAATGCAGGCTGCTCATCTAATTTACATATTCTCTACAATAAATTTTTGATTGTCTTCAGTTCACTTACCTGCAGGCAAAATAAAAGCAGAATCAGCATGTAAGACAATATTTTCACAGTGACACTTGTAATATACTTATACATATGGAAACAGGACTTTTTGCACTAAAATCAAATTGATGTTGAAGGAATGCTGAGCCAGTAGGTAAAGAAACTACAGAATTACTGCTTTAGGGCTATTACTCTCAGTCTTTGACCAGAATTGTGTTCTGACAGCTGGAACGCAAGCTTCCTATTATGTATGTCTTAATACTCCTTCTCTAGGTTGTACTTTTATGTCTTGGTTTTGTTCTATAGATACTCTTCTGTGAAATGGGATATATGAACTGGTTGAGAGCAGGAAGTAATGCAATTCAACAAAACAATTAATTTATTTTATTTAATACTTAATTCAGATATTAGATTCTTAGAACATTCCATACAGGGAGTACCTTGGGGTTCTGTCTTAGACTCACTACTCTTCAACATTTTCTTAAATGATCTATATGCGGAGATAGAAGGGGAGCTCATTGAATTTTCAGATGACACAAAGCTAGGAAGAATAGCTCCTCTTTAGAAGATAAACTCAAATTTCAGGAGGATCATGACAGACTTGAACACTGGGCCTTATCTAATAAAATGCACTTCAGTAGTGAGAACAGTAGGTCCTACGCTTAGATGAGAAAACCCAAATGTACAGGTATAGAATAGGTTATAACTGGCTCAATAGGTTGTACCTGAGAGGGATTTGGTGTCCTAATGGACTGCAACTTAAGTATGAGCCAGCAATGTCCTACAACTGCCAAAAAAAATCAGTGTAGTCCTAGGCTACATCAAGAGAGGGATAGTATGAAGATTATTTAACATGATGGTGCTGCTTTATACTGCACTGGTAAGACCACACTTAGAATATTGAGTCCAGTTTTGATTTTAAAAAAAAGATGCTGACGCCCTAGGAAGAGTACAAAGATGCAATAAAGATAAGATGTCTGAATATAATGAATGGTTGAGAGAACTAGGTATCTGTCGTCCAATGAAGAGGGACTAGGGATGACATGATTTTTCCTGAAGGGTATAAGGTCTTTTGCTCAAGCAGAGTGTCGGAACTAGAAGACCTCCAAATTTCCTTCCAACCTTGTTATTCTGTGTTCCAGGGGTGGACCACAGAATATGCAACTGGGATGCTACCAGTTCTACCTGGCTCTATAGAACCGGTGGCTCTGAAGAGCAGCAGACACAAAACCGGTTCTGTGTCTGCTGCTGTTTGACCCACCCGCATGCCCAGGCTGTTAACTGAACTTTATTTCCTGCTGAGGAATTCTGGGAGTTAAAGTCCACAAGTGTTAAAGTTGCTAAGGTTGGAGACCCCTGATCTAGAAGATCTTGGATTCACCAGAAAAGATTCTTCTGGTTTGCTCTGCAGCAGGGGATGCGACCGGTTCTGCCCAGTTCTATTGAACCAGTAGCTCTTAAGAGCAGCAGATACCAAACTGGTTCTTGTTGTTTGACCCACCCACCTGCCCAGGCTGTTAACGGACCTTTATTTCTTGCTTTTTTAACCTCAGATGCTTTGCGCGGCACAGCTGAGGTTGAAAAAGCAGCAAAAAAGCAGTTTTTCAAATGCACAGCACTTTTCAGCTGTCTGGGCGGCACAGCATATTGTGTATTACATGCGCACGCAAAATGTAATTACTGAACCAGCAGTAACAACAATTGAATCCCACCCCTGCTGTGTTCTGTTTTCCTCCAAGAACTACATAAAAGTAGAACGCTGACTTTTTGAATTATTATAGCAGTAAGCGAGAATTCAAGTTCTGTTTTGTACAGGGAAGTTATCTAATTCATAGTGCTCTTCATGTTTTTCCTTAAGTCTGAGATTTCTAATCAATACCTCTATTTTGTTCATGAACAACCTTCCCTTAATTTAATTTATTAAATTTGTTATGGCTGCTCATCTTGTTGGATTCTGGTGTCTTATACAATTGATTAATAATAACAATTAACAATTGCAGACACATAAGCAGGCAGCTTAAACTAAAACAACCAAAACGATAAAATGTATAGATACAACAGAGCTCTCACAAATACATCAATAACTTATTTACCCCAGGCTTGGGATAAAGGCATGTTTTAAAGACTTTCTGGAACCCCCAAAACATGGAGGCCATTCATATATTTTGGGGACTGCTTGTCTAGAGGGAAAGGGCAGCAAAGAGAAGACATGCTTCCTCCATCCCACAAGATGGCAGCATATAATAGAAATAATTTCTCTATCACCTTCCCGAACAAACTGAATGCTAATTGTTCAGAATAGAAAGGTCCAATGTTGGCCACTTCATCTTTTAAGAGATAATGTGTTTCATATTGCTATCTCCTATGTCCATAGAAAGCCCAGAAATAAATAAAAAAATCTGATTTTAGGGAATACAATGTTATGCAATATTATTGTAATCAGAATAACAATGAAGGGAATAGTCTTAAATTGCCTGGAAAGATTGATAAATGAACCCAACTGAATTAAAGTGGCCCTGTTCTTCTCAGTGCTTAAATATTATTTTGTCTATACTTTTTTCCTGCACCCAAAATTTGGTTTTAAAATGTTCAAGAATGTTTTGCCTTCCCATTCTTCTAGGCTATGAGCCCTTGGCTCCTCTTCCACCTTCTGCCTCAGCTGTGCCAGTCTGGCAGGACCGAACGATTGCCTCTGCCAAGTTGCGGCTACTTGAGTATTCAGCATTCATGGAAGTACAGCGTGACCCTGAAACGGTAACTCTTCAGAGAAGAAATTTGGCACTGTCATTCATACAGGAGGGAGGAGAGAATGATAGATCTTGCTTTATCCTACAGAATGCAATGAAGTGTCATTTTTAAGACTATCTGAGGGGCACCTGTTATTCCCATCCCATCCCAATTTCTGTGGTGGCTTTATTATGCAAGTGGCATAACACACACATTTCTTTGGTCGATTGCATCAAGATCCAGAGTACTGAGTTTTCACGCTAGCGGTATCCTGAGAGATTTGTATCATAATTTTATGCTTACAAAGTATCTGAGCTTCCATTTATCTGACCTTTTTAAAAAGTGATGCCCAGAAGTTGAGTTCCGAATTCTCTTTACTGGTTTATGAAATATGTTACTGTGGCTACTTTTCATCTGCTTTTGCTCAGAGGGTAGCAATTGGCAAAAAAAAAAAAAAGTCTTGTGTCATCCAGGGCAAATTTATCAAGGGTATTCTCTTTTTTTTTTTTTTTTTTGGCAATGTTTCAGCAGTGAACAATGATACCATCTGTTCTCTTTCCAATTACAGTATAGCAAACATCTTTTTGTGCATATTGGACAGACGAACCCCTCATACAGCGACCCACTCCTGGAAGCAGTGGACATACGCCAGATTTATGACAAGTTTCCTGAGAAAAAAGGTGGCCTAAAAGAACTCTATGAGAGAGGACCCCAGAACTCCTTTTTCCTTGTCAAGTTTTGGGTAAGAACTCCATGCAGGTTGAAGTTAAGCAAGGTCTCTGATTGTTAAGTATTTCTTTACATGATAATATAGCAGACAATCTTGCTATTCTTCTTAGCTTCTTCCCGTAATAAGCTTTTTCCAGCCTCAGTCTTCCAGGAAGTTAGACCAATTTCTATAACCAGCATCCAGCATTAAAGAAGGCTGATAGAATTGGGGGTAGGTAGGAGAAGATACCTTATCAAAGCAGTATCAAATAATCTTAATTTGGCTATGGTTTTATTCCTTTTATAGACTAGGTAGATATGACATCTATATTTGGGTGAAAGATGCTTGAACTCCAGCTGCTTTTTCCACTGTCCAACTGATCAACATACTCTTTTAATGAGCATGAATTAGATCATTATTCTGAGCCAGTAAGTCATTCTAATCCTTGTTTAATTTGTATGAACCTCTTATTCTATTCTAGGCGGATCTGAATAGCACTATACAGGATGGTCCTGGTGCTTTTTATGGTGTAAGCAGTCAATATAGCAGTGCTGAAAACATGACCATCACAGTCTCCACTAAGGTGTGCTCCTTTGGAAAACAAGTTGTTGAAAAGGTGGAGGTGAGTCCTATGCTTTCTCTATGGGGATCAAACAAATAATCCATTTGATTATCTTTGCCAAACTCAAAAGATTCAACATTGATAGCTTTACACGATCTCTACATGTCTTTCTACAGACTGAATTTGCTCGGATGGAGAATGGAAGATGTGTGTATCGAATCCATCGGTCTCCTATGTGTGAGTACATGATCAACTTCATCCATAAACTGAAACATCTTCCAGAAAAATACATGATGAATAGTGTCCTGGAGAATTTCACCATCCTACAGGTAAAGAATCTCTTTCCTCTTTCCTTCTGTTTTGATTTCTAGCTGGCCCCTTCATTTCTCACGGATGCTCAATAAATTACTTAATCATTTCAGTATTATTGCTGCCCAGATATTAAAACTAATCTTTATAAAAGGATGAGAAGCCCATCAAGATTAATTAAATTCTCTAGGGAATCAGAGTGGTTCTTGGCTTATAGCTAGTCCTTGACTATATTTTACATGACTCCAATTTACTATGTTTTTTGCTGAAAACTGGTGTTTACTTTCACTTTTCAGCAAAAATACAGTGTGCAATGGGTTGTTTAATGGCCATGGCATTCACTATACAACCACCATGTTTGCTTAATAGCTACCACCAAAAAGATTGTAAAATTAGGTCCGCTGTGTTGGTGACCCATTTTATGACTGTCACAGCTTACGACTGTAACAGACAGGCTCCATTACAGTTATAAGTCAAGGACTACCAGGATAATAATTTCATTTCTTTCCTCTCAGATCTGTCTTCTTTTAGTGATCATTATTTATTTTTTGTTTAAAAAAAAGGATGGCTTAATGATTGGCAAGTTACATGATCACTTCCTAGGACTATGTAGCCATTGAGATTCAGAACATGATGGAATAGTCCCATGACCACTGATAGCACCTCTTAACATGTTCTGAAACACTTTTCTCTGTTTGAAACAGGATGTTATGAATTTATTGGTAACAAATCCTTTTAGTTTTTTTCCTGGATTTTTGCTCGTTTAAAGTGCAGGCGTGCAGCTGTTTATAGGATAGCTAATCTGATGAAAGTCACCAATTCTGCAACTCATGATTGTTCTGTAAATTATATTACTTCTCATCCACCCATACCTTCTTTTTTACTGATTTTCAAAACAGCCTCTGCCTGTGAGCTTACAATCTAAAAATTTCCTTCAAAAGAGAAAAAGACAGGCAGGAAAAAGGAAAAAAAGTAAACTCAGGCAACAATTCCTAAAATAAAACAGCTACTCATACACAGTCCCAAATGAATAACAGTTCAGGAAATTGAATAGTTAGTAGGGATAATTATGGTTCCGCTATACTGTAGTATCTGTTAACTGTTTTTCCATATACATTAAGCCTTAAGCAGTTCATAAGAAAACATGAAACCCAAATTTTTATTTGTCCTGTCAATCCAAAATGGCATTGTAGGGGCATGAGATCCCATAAATAAGAAATAAGTGTCTAGTAAAATTGTGAAAAACATCATCCTAATGCCATCATTTAAATTGTGTTCTCTAACTTGATCTAAATTTATTGAGTTGGATAGAGGAATTCCTGCATAAATTTCAGTGGTCGTTTTTTATGCAAAATATGTTGCCCTTTCTCTGCATCTGTAACTTGACTTTTTCATTCGGTTTGACTTTCTCTGATCTCCCGATATGTGTTTCTTTTTTAACTAGGTTGTTACAAACAGAGATACCCAGGAAACATTACTTTGCATAGCATTTGTTTTCGAGGTATCAACCAGTGAGCATGGAGCTCAGCATCATGTGTACAAGTTGGTCAAAGACTAAAGGCCCCTCTGGGTTGACTGGACAATTTAAAGAAGAGGGAGGAAAGAGAAGTCTTGTCAGAGAAGCCACCTCTATAGGATGCCTTGACACACATCCTTTGAAAATGAACAAAGAAAAAAAATGCCAAAAAAAAAATGACTTTCACAATCACAGATGTTTTCTACTTAGGAACATTTTAAACAAAAAGAAAAAAAGCATTACAAGAAAGGATAAAGTGAAAGGAGAATTGTATCTGGAGGCAGCAGGAAGAACTGATCTTGGGGCTAGGTCATCAGTATTTCAGGAGATGTTGGTGCCAAAATCTGGTACCTCTTGATACCTTCCCAGCAACAGAATGCTAACAGCATCTAGTGAAACAAGACTCTTGTTAATACCCAAATGTGCCTATGTTTTCCATGCCAAATTCCAGATTCTGTCCTAGTGGCTTTGATCTGCTGAGAACAATTAACATGGGCAGGCTGAAGATGCTTGTTCTAAGAAAGGTTGGGAACTCTGATGCTGCCTTTGAATCAATCTAGTCCCCAAGGAAGATGATTTTTTTTAAAAAAAAATATCTCGATTCAGTCTGTGTGTAGTGCCAACATAGGGAGTTGGGGCAACATGGGGAGTTGTTGGTTAATTATAAGGAAATAACTTTTTTCCCTCAATACCCTGGGCATTTTAAATGCAGGATTACTGCATCGTCCCACCTCCCCACCCAAGCTGAGAAGCTGATGGAAGGCTTCTGCTGATGATTATGACAAAAAGTGTGGCAATTTTGTCCCAGATGCTTGACTAGAAGAAATGAGTAATAATAGTATGAGATTGGAGGAGGGGAAGAAGGCAAGGGCATGAATATGCAAGGAAGAGAGAGAGAGAGACTGATCGACTGACTGACTGACTGACTGACTGACTGACTGACTGACTGACTGAC
>BLBF01000020.1:52653685-52670582 GCA_015471245.1 Laticauda colubrina | reverse complement strand
GACTGACTGACTGACTGACTGACTGACTGACTGACTGACTGACTGACTGACTTGGAAAAAAAACAAATGAGAACCCCAGCAAGCAAAAGAGGGTCTTAAAAGTATTTGTGGGATATTATGAGTTAGAGTATGTATTTGAAGAAGGAGGGCACTGGGAGGAAAGCAGATCAGATAATCATGAAATTAACAGTCTGACTAGGGAGATTGTGAGATAGCTGTTTAAGGCAGTGCCTTTCAACCTTTACAACTTTTTCAGATTTTCTGGGCAGCTGGCTGGGGAATTATGGGGGCTGAAGTCCACACATCTTAAAAGTTACCAAGGTTGAGAAACATTAATAGAATGGCCTAGGGAAATATTTGGGCTGGCTAAGGCTGAGTAATTTGGACATATTTCCATGTGTCTGTGGGAATTTAACAACTCACCTAAGAAGCCATTTCTCTTTGTTTTTACATTTGCCTTGCCAAAACATTATGGGAAAACCATAGACCAAAGTTCTTGCTGCCTAAGCATTATTCTGGTGAGGTATTAATTTCTCTTCTGCTTCTGTGCTAGTCACAGAAAAAAGGGCAGAATCTAATTATGTAGGTACATTTTCCCCCATCTGTATTATATAACTTTCCATAGCAAATCTTTGCAGGGTTTGCTAGTATCAAATATAATTAAGGAGATACTGAAAGGCGAAATGCAGTCCCAAGTCACTTGAAAGCGGTATTGCTTCTTGCTGAAAGTGCTGACATTTAAGTCTAAACACAGGCCTCTGATTTTAAACGTAGAGTTTAACCTAGTTGCCTTCTAATTTAGATGGGTGCTTTTAGGAATTATGTTACAGAAATAGCATCAAGGTCATCGTGCATGGCATCCCCAGGCCCATAACTTTCAACTATACTCTGTCTAATTATTAGCATGTAGTTTTGAGGAGCAGAGGGTTTAACAGAATGTATGATTTTTGCCTGTCCCTACCATTGAGTCTCCATCACTGAGCTTTTGCTATCTTATCCTACGGGTTTTTTACTTAAACAAAGAAGCACCTCTTCTTGTCCAATTCCTTCTGATCAATCCAGCAAGACTAACCCCATGACCATTGACAGTAGAATTCTGATGAACTCCCAAGCAGGTACTTGGGAAAGGGGCGCACTACAAGGCCAGATGTGATTGTTGGAAAAGGGAGTACAGGAGGTTACTCCTTTCTAGAACGATTTAGAATGCACAGGTCAAAGCCTGCCACTATTTTCATGCTTGGGTATCTGTCCCACTTTAAATGGAGGGCTGTTTTTTTTTTTTTTTTAAGGTGCTGTAAGGAGACATTTCATCACAATGAAATGTTATTTTCCCCATAGTATTATTAGCATGTACAGAGGGGAGCCCCCAAAGAGACTGTGAAAAGTAGATGGGAAATTTCAGAATAAAAAAAATGTTAAAACAGATGAGTTGTGAATTTAGTTCATGGCACTGGGTCATAATATTCAGGTTAAACTTCTGCCTTAACATTGGTTATTCCTTCTTTTTTCAAGGGGTTTTGTGCTTGGGGGGGGGTCATTTTTGCCACTGTCTGTCTGTGTGTCTGTCTGTCTGAGAGGGTAGATAGTAGATTTGTTTTCATAAAATTGTGATCTGTTTTTCATAACTGACGTGGGCCTCATTTTCACTATTGGCCTGTATGACCACTACATTACTGACCTAGTACCCTTTTCACTACCTGAATGGTCAGCTTTTGCTGGAAGGACCAGATACAAAGGCACTGGCTAATTCAGTGTTTGATCAGCAGAATAAGAACGTTCCTAAGAACCTTTGAACTGTCGTTGAATGACACATGCAACTCCAAGGTGGCAACATAAAAACTGACAGAGTCATTTCCCAACCCTTTGAAGGATGTTTTAAATTCAAGTAAGATTGTGGGGTTTCCCACCCCCCTTATGAATTGATTGTAATTGATTCTACCCAAAAACTTCTGGATAACTCCATTACAATGTTAGAACAAACACTCCTTTCTGTATTAAGGAGTTCCCAAGGTGGTCACCCAAATGGAATGGTACACAGAAATGGAATTTGTAGAGAACCAAGTCACAATTTGCTCAGAACTGTGCCTTATTTTGCAACGTGTTGTGTACTGAAGAGATGAGCAACATGTGCTGAAAATTCTATCAAGCAATGCCAAGTGGAAAGTCATGCTTCTCCTTTTCTCCTCACCTCATGTTAATTCTGTTCTACTGTCCTTGGTAAATTGAATGTTCGAAGCACAACTTCATGTGTTGTTTGGGCAAACTGGTCACTGTGATACCACAACCTTTGGTCCTAAATGTTACCTTAGGAAGAATTGACTGGGTAATAAATGCCAGCTTTAACATTCAGGTACGTTTTGAGATTCCTTAAGCATTTGGGGAGAGAGGTACAGCATCCTTGGTATCAAATAATAGCTATTACAGCTAATATGGGAGAAGGTAAAATCAATAGAGCCTGGGATGTTGAACCTTTTTGTTTCAGCCATCAGCATCTATAAGGACAGGAGTGCTGGTTGGTTTATATGTAGCATTTTTCATTCCTAAATGAAAAATTCTAGGAATTACAATTAAACTTTCCCTATTCTCATTAGCTCATGTATAATAAAATAATCTTCTGTTGAAAAAGATGTGGGGAGAACAACAAAGACCTTTATGTAAATGCAGGTTCTTGTATTACATTGACAATCATCAGCTAAAGCCTTTCAAATAGGCCTCCTCTTAAACCGGACTGTTACATTTCTCTTCCTTTTTAGTCCTCCCATGCCATATTATTAGATTTTCCATCCTCAGCTTTCCTCTCCCCAGATTCCCCTTCACCCTTGGCCTCAACTTTCAGGTAGATTTATACTTATAAATGCCTATTTGGTATCCACAGATAGTGACAGCAAGCTTAAGGAAAGAATGTTAAGAATGCTTCATGAATGTTTCTTAGTTGGATATACCACAAATCTCAACAACCAACTCTCCCTCACATCCTATGTATTTATGAATTTCACATGAAGTACTGTTTTATTTTTTTAAAGACTTTGTAAAACCTACCAGGGTTATGGTCACCATTTTTTAGAGCTCTGTCAGTCCACAATGTAAAACCATTTTTATGTATTATATTTTGTGTATTTTTTTAATCCAGTTGTGATGGGTTGTATCATATATTATTGTGTTTACTGTATGTCCATCTTCAACTAGATGAGACAGTGGAGCTTCTAGAAAGCTATGGTCTGCTGAAAACTATTAAACTTATTGTTCATGGGTTGGCTCAAAAACCTTTTTGCATTTGTATTTTTGCTTTCTTGTTTGTTCACAGCATGTTTTCAAGAGGCAGCTTTAGTCTGACACTTGATTTAATCCACATTTAGCCATAACATAATTTAACTTTGTGTTTTATATGTTCCATTGATTTCAATGGGTTTGCTTTTATATATAAGTAAGACTCAAGCTACAATTTTATCCATAATGTTCTATCGGGCACATTCTTTAAAATTCTGTGTGTATCCCATATAGGCTTCAATTTCCTGCACAAGGGGGAAAATGCACTGCATTCAGAATTCAGTTCTTGTAAATATTTACTTGTAACAAAAATGTATATGATAACTTGTGTGAAGAGATTACCGAAGTTTTCATTTTCTGGGAATAGAGCTGTTTAACTCCATCTGGAAGCAGCCTTACAACTCAAATATTCTTTCCTTTCTAGTATCAGACTGTGCCAAAATTGTCTGTGAAGTTTACTGCAAAAGTAAAATACTGGCTGACGAGCATCTAATTGTTTCATGTCCCTCCCACCCCCATATTCTCAAAACAAATGCAATTTACATTATTAAAGTTTCTGAATTTTGTTTTATTAATATAGCAATTACTAATGGTCTTTATTTTAAAAATTAACAGACAAGTAGAGGAACCAGAGCATGGAAGAACATGTACAATACTGAATCTCTTGTGAATTTTCGACTTATATTGCATAAGGGTAGCTACATTAATCTATTGCAGCAAAACTAACAAAGAATGTTTTAACATTTCACAATAAATGTGTTAATTATGGCATCACTTCATTAGTGCAAGAAATTTCACACACACACACTTGTATATGACGGAATTAACAGCTAAAGCAAGAATACAATGGTAATTGCATTAAAGTCAAAGTGAATCTGGTTCTTGCCCAAATAAAATTGTGCTAATTCATAAACTACTTCAATAATTACAAATGGAAGAATCCCTCTCAAATAGATTTATATCAAAATAGTCACATAAAGTCACCATTACATCTGGGAATACTTGTCTTTTTTAGTGTAGTCATTTCTGATCTCAGATTTTGTCATCCTGTTGTCCTTCTGCACTGTATGTGGCATGCAGAAGACAAGCTAATAAATGAGCCTGTAAAAGTCCATGGAGATTCTCAATCAACCAGGTCACAGTTGTCCAAAACGTACTTTTCCAAAAGGCAATTGGACTTTCTTGCTTTTTTCCTTGAAAACATTTTGCTTCTCATCCAAAAAGCTGCTTCAGTTCAGTTCTTCGGTCCAGTTGTCTTTTGTAAAAGTACTTTTGGAACAGCCCATAAAAGTGTACACCATAATTCAAGTTCTGTATGACACTTTTTTTGTTTGATATGGTAATGGGCAATGCATATAGGCATGCTGTCATCCACTGTGTAAATTATGGCGTAAAATAAATGCATATATTTCTGCAGTATGTATTCGGACAAAGTTGATAAAGACATTAGAATGACTGCATTCAAATGCTGTTTCACAGTTCATTCTGCTCATGGCATCTGCAACTAATTGTTTTGTGGTCTAATAAATTAATCTTCTGAATTCACAAATCATAATTCGGGCAAGCTATCAATAAAATTGTATAAGAGGTTGATATAAACCTGCTTTTATGTAAAACATAAGACAGTCACATGATCGCAATTTGGGTGGTTGATAACCAGCTCGCATTTTCAAAGATTAAAACCTCTTGCAGTCATATGATCGTGATTTGTGATGTTCCTAACTGGCTTCTGACAAGTAAAGTCAATTGGAGAAGCTAGATTTGATTAATAACTATGTTATTTAGTTAACAGTCATATAATTTATTTAATGACTGAGCAGTTCCATTTGTAGTTGTAAGTCAAGGAATAACTATAGATCATAGAAACAGTTGGAAGGAATGAAATGAAAATGAAGTGACTGAATAATTGCAGGAAAAGGATGTGCAAATTCTGAATGAAAAAATTCTCAAAAAATTATCTATCTTCCAGTGAAATGAATGGCATATAATTCTGGGAAAAGATAATATGGAAGCTACTTGGACACAGTAATAGTAATTATATCATAGAGTGCCACAGAAATGCGGGAATTTGCTAATTGGAAATATGAAAAAATATGCTTGGTGGACTGATGAAGAGGATCTATATGAGGAGAAATACATTTAAAATTAGAAAAAAATAGAAAAATATACTGCATCATAGTGAAAAATAATTGCAAAATATAGTTAAGAGAGAATACAGAGAAATTTTGATGGAGATTTCAAACGACCAAGTAAATATATTGTTGACTAAATTGAAAACAGCTTTTCATCCCAAAGCAGAGTGAATGAAATTAAAGATAAAAATACATTAATTTTTATCTGATTTGTAATAAAACTGGATAAATCCTGAATTTGTTCTTTCTGAGAAATTCAGAACGTTCTAAGAGAATGCAAGTAACCCTACTTTTACAGGTAGTTCTCACTGCAGGCCCCAACAAGTATTCACACAAGATTCAAAGTGCCTACACATGTTCTTCTCTTACTGTGATATATGTCCTCTGCAAGCAACATCTCTCCGGATTCCACCTAAGACTAATGAGACAAGCTTTACGCAAAAGAATCAATCAACAAAAGTCAAGGACTCGAAACATCAGAGCAGTTCAGTCGTCTGAGGCAATCTATTGTAAATAAAATGGTTATGGAACAACAAAACTTTAACAGCACCAGGGAATGAAAGTTGGACACATCTGCAATACATCAAAAGATTTTCATGCTATCTCAAAGGTCTCAACAGACAAGGATTTTCACATATTGCAATTATTAAATAGGAACATAATTGTCATCTATCTCACAAATAGCCTGCATCTGCATGACCATCCTATCTCCATCTCTCTTCCTCTTTTCCTCTCATCCCAGTTTAAACTCTACATCAATCTAACCAGTCTATGATGTGTATGATGAAACTTAAATTTAACCTAACAAGACCAAGGGAGTTGTGCTTGACAGAAGAGCACTGAGAATGAATTCAGCGTATAAATTTTAAAGAGGAAGCAGCAGATGAATTTGTGTACCTTGTGGAATATTTACTGAAGATAGGGAAATGATTGGAGAGCTATTAAGGCATGTGCTGGGCTAGTAGAAAGATGTGAGTAGTGTGCTCTTGTCAGAAATGAATGCTTATCAAACGAAACTAAAATGGCTGTGTATAAGAATATGTTATATGGAAATAAATTTTGGATAATTTAGGAAAATCATAAAACTACTTGAAGGTACACTAAGCCAGTTTGGTGTGTAGAAGTTAAAGTATCAGGTTAGAAACCAGGAGATTGGTGTTCTAAACCCCCCTTAGGCATGAAACTAGCTATATGACCTCCGGCCAGTCATTCTTTCTTAGCCCTAGGAAGTAAACAATGGCAAACCACTTCCAATATTTTGTCAAGAAAACTGAACTGATATGTCCTGAGTGGTAGTCAAGATGATTCAAAGGAACAAGCGATCCCTCCACCCATATAAGTTGAGTGGAATGGGAACAGAGCACCTGAACAACATGTATGGTTAAAAGAATAAAAATCAGGATCAGGAATGAATAGGTACTGAATGAGTGTGAATTGAATACAAAGAGATTGATCAGTAAGAATGTGAGGCTTTGAGGTATCTTAGTCACACAGAGGGAATGTATTTGAATTGCCAAGCAAATCTATAAAGGAAGGGCGAACATGTTGAAAGGAAGAAGAAACTGAGAAAGATGTTGTTGGATGGAACTGGTGAGGTCCTCAAAGGAGAAATGTTTAAGCAGCAAAAAGCAAAAGGTAGATGGATCTGTTAAGTATGCAGAGGGAAGCAAAGATGTTTTGCAAGGTTGAAAGAAATGAAGACATGGAGTGAACTTCCCCGTTCTCTTAGACTAATAGAAATTAAATGAAAACTTTCCTCTTCTTTTTGCTCACAATTGATCACTTTTCACTTTTGCATAATGTTATTTATTCTGAAAGGAAAGAGCACCAATGGTATGTATGTGTGAAGCTCAAAAATCAATTCTATTGATTTCCATACACAAATCTCAGCATACTTTATGGAAGAGAAGACATGTTCTCAGAAACCAGAATAATTATGTTGTTGCATGCATTGCTTGGTAAATGTGCATTATTTTTGAAAGTATAAATGTATTGCAAAAAAATTAAGATTCAATATATTATATATTAGACATTCAACATAGTAAAAGTAACAAGTAGCAATGTAAACTAAAATGAGTAAATTAAAAGAATCAGTCATGATATAATGAATACCAGACTATGTCAGTACAAAATGCATTGTACTCCATTTTATGGTAAATAAATCTTTATTGTAGTTGGCTATAAGCTCAGTGAGATCTTCTTTTCATATTTTTTCTGCTATGCAGCATTCAGCGATCCCCTATAGATGACATATTTACCAACCTGAGGGGAAAACATAATCTGCACTAGGTTGTACTAACCTCTATTAATCATGAGGACATCTTTTCCAAGGTTAAGTAAGAGGCAACCGATAGGATAAAACAATTAAACAGATATTTCACCTATTTTATCATATCTGAACTACATATGCAAACTCTTTATTTGATTGACTCTTTTCTAAAACTTCAGGAATTGTTTCTGCAGAAAAGCATTCCTTCATGTAACAAAAAATATCACAGCTAAATGACAGAATTTGGAAGCCAATTTTTTCACAAGAATGTTCCTCCAGAAAACCATTAAATATGGTTGTTATTTATTTTTGATCCTGAATCCCATGCCAGCTTCCAAGTTGTTCAAAAGATGGGTCAGTATGCAGAAGGATTGTGTGTAAAGGGATCTAAGGCATATTTGGACTGTGCAGTATGCAAATCATCAAAGTCCAAAGCATTCCCAGTAAGCAAAAGTAGCACAAGGCAGACAACAAGAGCTCGAGAGCTGGTACATGCAAACTTGGTTTGTGCCAATGCAAGCCAGTTTAGAAGGAGATAAGTATGCACTGGTTATTGTTGATGATTATTGCAAGTTTGGATTCTGCTATTTATTGAAGAGTAAAGTAGAGATGCTACAGAAATTTAAGCAATGGGTAAGCTATGATGGGTTTGGACCATTTATGCCAGGTTTTGAAGTAATTCCCTCCAATGATTTGCCTGCTGTTGAGCGTGCACTTCAAGATCCAAATGTTGCAGCTTTTATGGTAGAACTGATTCAAGGTGAAGCTGATGTGGTTGTTCCTGATAAAGGTTATCTCACAGGAGTGTGAGAACTTTGCACAAAGCACAACATGTTCTTTATTGCTGATGAAATTCAGACTTGATTAGCCAGAACAGGGGAAATGTTAGCTGTTTGTGGAAAGGGCGTTGGTACTTACCTGATACGCCCATTCTCTTTGAGCTGTGAAGAGCATCCAGTAGTGGGAGGTGCTTAGTCTCCGCATTCACAGGCTGAGCTTGATTTGTGGAACGCTCCTCCTCCACCACGTGACTCCTCAGCGTTCCCCAGTTTTGGCGAAGACGTGGGAAAAAAGCGCTCTCAACCTTGCATACAAAAAAGTTCATTGGCCGAAACAGGACCCCACCAGATGGAAAAAAAAAAAGGGTGGGGCTGGATGCTCTTCACAACTCAAAAAGAACGGGCGTATCAGGTAAGTATCAACACCCTTTCTCCTATGAGCTGCTCAGAGCATCCAGTAGTGGGACATACCAAAGCTTGGCCTGTCCTATGGGAGGGACTCCGTCTGGTCTGGAATCTCCTCCTGATTTCTGTGGACCCGTTGCAGAACTCTTCTGCCTAAGGAAGCCTCAGCAGAAGCGAACACATCAATTTTGTAATGTCTAATGAAGGGTGATGGGGAAGCCCAAGCCACGGCCCGACAGATTTCAGTTATTGATGCCTGTGTGGCCCATGCTGCCGAAGTTGCTGCACTCCTTGTTGAATGAGCTGTTATGCCGTTAGGCACCTGCAGAGATTGGGTCTCATATGTTTTTGCTATTGCCGCCCATACCCAACGGCCTATCGTAGATGGTGAAACCTTGCAACCCTGAGAATTGGGCTGAAAGGACACGAATAAAGCCTCTGATTTCCTGAAAGCTGCTGTACGCTTGATATAGATTCGCAGGGCACACCTCACATCAAGCTTATGCCATTGTCTTTCCATCCCCTGTGATGGTCTGGGACAAAAATTTGGAAGAATAAGCTCTTGAGCTCTATGAAAGGCTGAATTGACCTTGGGCATAAATGTGGGATCGGGACGAAGGACCACACGATCAGCATGAAAAACGCAGAGATCTTGTCTGACAGACAGGGCTGCAATTTCCGAGATACGATGAGCGGAAGTGATTGCTACCAGGAAAACTACTTTGTACGTGAGAAATTGGAAACTTGACATTTCAAAGGTTTGAAAGGACCTTTAGTGAGAGCGACAAGGACCTTGTTAAGGTCCCAGGTGGGATAACGGTGCCCTGCTGGAGGGCGTAAGTTGGTGGCTCCTCGAAGGAAGGATCTTATGTGTGGGTGATGTGAAAGAGAACTGAGACCCTTGTGACCAAGAACTGATGCCAAGGTCACCACCTGCCTTTTTAACGTTTTAGGTGACAACCCCTTATCAAGTCCCTCCTGTAAAAACTCTAGAACCTGGGCGACAGAGGGAGAGGCAGGATCAATTTGAAGTTTACTACACCATTTCCAGAAAGTTGACCATGTAGCGTTGTAAAAGCGAATTGTTGAGGGGCGTCTGGCGGCTAAAATAGTGTCAATAACTCTGTTGGAGAGCTTTTCGTTCTTCAACCTCCAGATGGTCAACTGTAACCATTGAGGATCCGGATGTTGAAGAGGCCCCTGAGTTAATGAGATTCTGTGATGGGATACTCCGGGGGGTGGCTACTGAGAGACTGCGGAGGTCCGCGAAGCATGGCCGTCTGGGCCTATAAGGCGCTACTAGAAGTAATTCCGCTCTCTCGTCTAGAAACTTCTGGATGACTTTGGGAACCAGCGGAAGTGGAGGGAAGGCATACACGAGCCCCGGGGGCCAACGACAGCGGAGCGAGTTGTAATTCTCCGCCAATGGGATGGGTACCTGGAAGCTGAGTGTTGAGAGGGGAAGCAAATAGGTCCACCACCGGCTGACCAAATGACCGTGTTGCTTCTTGGAACAGGGATGGGTGAAGGCGCCACTCCAATTGATCTATGGTGGCCCTGCTTAGCAAGTCTGCCTGTGTATTCGACAGACCCGAAATGTGTTCTGCTTTGATGGAAAGTATGTTGTTCTCTGCCCAGCGACAGAGGCGCTCCGCTTCCCACATTAGCTGCTTCAATTGTGTGCCCCACTGCTTGTTTATGTGAGCTTTGGCTGTTACATTGTCTGTCAGTATCAGTATGTGCTGACTGCGTACCCGGGGGAAGAAATTCCAAAGGGCCAGGTGTACTGTGCGAAGTTCCAACCAGTTTAAACTGCATGACTGTTCTATGTCAGACCATCAGCCTTGGGTTGTGAGCGACTGTACGTGAGCTCCCCATCCGAACAGACTGGCATCTGTGGTGATGGTGAGCCTTTGTGGTTCCTTGAAGAGACAGCCTCTGTTGATAACCGGTTTGGACCACCAGAGGAGACCTGAGAACCTTGGGCGGGACCCTGACTTTGTGTTTGGAGTTGCTTCGGCCGGATCGCTGGTATGGTAGCAGGAACCACTGGAGGGATCTAGTGTGAAGGCGAGCCCAAGGAATAATAGAAATACATGAGATCATTTTGCCCAACAATTTGGATAAGTCCATCAGAGACACCCTCTTAAGCGCCCTGATTTCCTTAACCAATTTTTGAATGCTATTTAGTCTATCTGGTGACAGATAAACTTTGCCTTCCACTGTATCTATGACCGCCCCAAAATGGATTATCCGAGTCGATGGTGTTAATTGACTCTTCTTCCAATTTATTAAAAAGCCATGCTCTTGTAGGGATAGTAATGTGTCCTGAGTGTCTATGACTGCCTGATGGGCGGAAGGAGATAAAATCAAAATATCATCAAGATAACACTGGAGGCGTACCGGGATGTTCCTGAGGTGTGCAGCTAGCGCTGCGAGGACCTTGGTGAAGGTCCTGGGGGCAGAGGAAAATCCAAATGGAAGGGCCACATATTCAAAGTGGTGGTTATTGTAGCAAAATCTCAGAAACCTATAATGGGAGGGCTGAATAGCAATGTGCAGGTACGCCTCCGTCAAGTCTATGGACATGAGCACGTCCCCTTTCCTTTTTTTTTTTTGAAATTTTTTTTATTAATTTTTAACAGACAAACATATACCAACAAAACACAAAACATAAAAAACATAAAATATCTTTTTGGACGGCAGTTTGATCCTGAGTTACATCTTTTTGTACAGACATAAATTCAAGTTCATGCTTACTTTTATATAGCAGTTCCATTTCTTATTTCTTATTTTACATTTTCTATATAGCTTCTCCCCTCTTTTCACTCTCTTAATTCTATTATATTTATTTCATCTCAATTTAAATCATTATACTTATATCTTTCGTCTGTCCTGTTTCAGCTATCTATTATTTTTTCTCATTAAAACAAAATTTCTTCTGTAATGACTAATTGGAGTATAATGCCTTGTCATACTTATCCTTCCCCTAGTTTTAAAGCTTAACATAACACATAATTTTCATTCGGATTCTGCGTAATACATTCTAAAAATAAACTCAATATTTTAAAACAGGAAAAAAAATTTTTTTTTAGATATATAATATAATTAAAACAACAATCCATAGCAATTGAAATTATATCATTAAAATTAATATTCATTTAAGTCTTAAACATTTTACACAATCCTTTCTAAATAAATATCATACTTCTATGGGAACACTTATAGATTTTGCTTAGTTACTTTCTTTAATTCAATTCTCTCATATTTAATTTCATTTATTTTATTTAAAAAAAAAAATTTCGCTAAGTTACATTAAATATTTTGTCCCATTTTATAATCATATATTATTCCAATTTTCTAACATTATTTCAAATACAGATACAACAACACAATCTTATGTACCTTTGCAGAATCTCTTTTTCAGTTATATGTTTACCCATTATCTCTAAATAAAATCTGTTTCTTTACATCTAGTTTCAAACCTTTGTAGCTTCTCTTCCCTTCTTTCCTCCCTTGTTTCTCCCCTCTACCCTTTTTACTCCCTTGTCTCTTAATCTCCACCCTCTTGTGTATTCCTCTTTTCTGTTGCTTTCTGATATTGTGTCCACTTTTCACCTTGTTTTTCCCTTTTTTGGTTGTTTTTTTAAGTCTTAAATTCTCCATTCTCTTTCTCCTTTCCCCTTTCTTCCCCAAATAAAGTTGCTTGTTCATTAAGGATGGTTTCTTCTTCATCCCAATCTTCTTGTTCTTGTAGTTTCTCATATGTAGAAATTGCCATTTCTAAAAAATGAAAAATAGAGCCAAAAGAATCCTTCCCTTCTTGTTTCTCTTGATTATATTTTATAAATTCCATTTTCAGTTCATCCATAAGTAATGCCATTGTAAAAAAATAATAATAATTTAAACGACCCAAATGATTTTAATCATTCAAATAAGAATTTCCAAAAGTCCCAAAGTCACCAAGCAATCCAAATACACACAGTCTATTTCATTTAACACTTTCTTCTTTTTCTCACTTTTTTTTTCATTTTAATGCTTCAAAAAACTTCAAATTCTTTTTGACCTTCAATCCATCTGATAGAGTAGTCAATTATGATCCAAAATGGAAAAATAATAAAAAGGCCCAAAAAACCAAAGAAGAAAAAGGATCAAATAAAAAGCAAAAATAAAAATATTACTAAAATTGAAATATACAAAAAGGCTGGCGAGTAGAGGTTTCACAAGTATATATATATATATATATATATATATATATGGACTGCACACTGCACTTTATTTATTTATCCAAGGCTCTTATTATGACTCTCTTCTCCAGCAGCTTCAAAGCCAAGCCTCAAGTGTTGAAATATTGATAAGAGTCCAGGAAAACACCTGTAATAATATTTTTCTGTGCTCTCCCTCCATCTTATCACATTAAAATGTCCTTGAGAAGGAGTGTTTATACATTTCTCCCCAATTCAAATAAAGTACTTTCAAGCCTCTAGTTGGCAGTGTTGCAAGATCTCTTAATACTTTTTTTCCCCCCCAGCCAGAAAAAAGAGTAATGTATACAAAACTCAGAGGAAAAGAAAAAAATCAAAGGGGGCCTCTATCCTAAAGAAAATTAAAAAATCAAAAGAGGCATAAAAATATATATAAGAAAAAATTCAATCTGGTTACCTACAAAGTCACATTAAATTCCTCAGAAAAAGAAGTAGTAAGGAAAGAATCCAAGCCTCAATTTGACATCACTTTAAAAAATGCCGCTCAAACAGATTCCAGTCAAACAAAAATAAAGTCACAGGTTTCTTCTTTGTTCAGGATATCCTTTCAGGTCTCAACCAATTTGCAATACAAAAGAAGTTTCTCACCCAACCGACACACACTCGCTCCAGCCACTTTCTTTTCGGAGCTGTCCCGACTTCAGCAGCTTTGGAGGCTGCCTTTCCACCGCCAGCAAAAGGGCTTCTCCCGGATCAAACCAGAGATTTGCAATATCTCTGGGATCCTGGGACTGTGCCCTTCACAATCCCCGTCTCTACGGGACGGTTTAGGTCCGTTAGGACCGACCAGGGGTGAAAATATCAGCTGAGATCTCAGAGCCCCGAGATCTCAGCTGTAGCACCGAGACGAAGCTCCGCCTTCTCCCCACGTCCCCTTTCCTGATGCCCTGCAATATTGATTGGAGGGTATGCGTTTTAAATTTGCGATATACCAAGAAACGGTTGAGACATTTCAAATCTAGCATCACTCTCCACCCCCCTGAATTTTTTGGCACAACGAAAAGATGTGAATAAAAACCCTGCCCTTGTTGGCTGGTCACTACTGGTTGGATGGCTTGTATATCCAGTAGGTGTTGGATAGCAGAATCCATGAGATTATGCTTGACCGGGTCCCTGGAAGGAGGGTATGACATGAAGGAATTTGGGGGAGTGGATCTAAACTCCAGTGCGAGTCCAAATCTAACCGTATCTCTGACCCAGGCATCAGAGGTAGAGGAGTCCCATTGGTCAGCGAATAACTTAAGACGACCGCCAATGGGAATTGGGTCCCAGGAGTTATCTTGGTCGCCGGAAGGACCTGTTCCCTGTTCCCCGAAAGGATCTTTTGGATACTTCTATCCACTGAGTCGGACCTATCTGGTTGTTGTCCTGGTCTAACTGCTGGGGGTCTCTGGTATCTGGAAGAGAAGGATCCCTGATAGAAAGATCGAGAGGATCCCCTCCGAAAGGACTGGGGGCTTCTGAAATCTGACTTCCGAAAAAGGGGAGAATTTTCTTCTTGTTGCGTGTTTCAATTAGTAGTGGATCCAGGGAAGCACCAAACAATCTATCTCCCGCAATGGGGGATGATGCCAGCTTGGATTTGTGTTTGAAGTTGGCTTGCCAGTGTCTTAACCATAGCAAGCGACGCGCTGTGATATGCGAGGTAATAGCCCTTGCTGAAAACTAGACTGCGTGATAGGTAGCATCGGCAGAGAATTCAGCAGCTGCCGTAAGTTTGGCGATGTCTTGGTGCGCCCTGATGTTAGAAGGAACATGTTGTTTCAAAAGACGAAGCCATCTAAGAGACGACAGCGTGATGAAGGAGGCAGCCGTGGCTGATCTGATCGCCCACGCATCAGACTGATAAGCTCTGCATAGGGCTAGCTCGACCCGTTTTTCCTCCGGCTTTAAGGCCTCCAGTGCCTCACTGGGAATAGAGGGGGACGCTAACGCCACTATGGGCTCATCTACCTCGGGAGTCCCCAGTAACTTTGCAAAATCAGGGTCCAAGTTGAAGAATTTCCTATCATGTCCAGTTGGGAAGGTATATACTGCTGCAGAAGCCCACTGCTTCTGCACCAGGTCTGAAAATATGGGTGGGACTGAAATTACCTCTGCTTCAACTACCAGTTGGTTGAAGATCATGTCCTCTGGTCCCTCCCCTGAAGGGTCAGGTGTGTCAGAAGGTTTTGGCCAAAATATCAATTCACGATAGTGAGCCCCTATCAGAGGCAGACCCCTTAGAAGGGGAAATGTCTGAGGATGAAGGTCTTATTCCTGACCAGCCTGCTTTTACAGGCTTATTTCGGCCACAGCTTTTCAAATCTCTCTTGTTTAAGGCAACGTTCTTCATCCTCAGACATTTCCCCTTCTAAGGGGTCTGCCTCTGACAGGGGCTCGCTATCGTGAATTGATCCCACTTCAGACTTGGCCATTTGAAAGATTTGATCTACTTCCTCCTCCTCCTCCTCCGGCTCTTGGAGAGGAATCTCCCCCTGTAAGTGTACCTGGGACGGGTGTTGTTCCGACCTGGTCAGTGACCTCAGTGGTTGGGGCTCTTGGTCAGTAGCAAAAGGGTAAGGTCTGGACATTACCGCGTGTTGAAGCCCTGCTGCAATCCCTTGGCGAATAGCCATCTCCATCCAGGCTTTCATCCTCAATGAAGCTGTCACCCTGGCAAAAACCAGCGGCTATCGGAGTGAATGTGGCTTCAGGGGCCCGTCTGGTTGGTGTTCCAAACACTTGGGCCTGTTGTCCTTGTGGAGTTAAGCTGCGCCTGGATGAAAGGGAGAGATCTAGAGGAGGAGGAGAGTGTGAAGAAACTGACGGACTGGAAGAGGGGGCACCCTGAGATAGTGTGGACCTCTCGAGAATGCCTGTGTATTTGCTTTTGTAAGGCCTTATGGCGCCTTAAGGCGTCCCTTTCTGAGGCTTTAAAATTTCCACTGTGTTTAGATTTGGCTTTTGCCTTCAAACAAGGTGCCTGAGAGGTGCTACCATCTGCCATTTTGATTAAAATTAGAATAACAGTAGTTGAATATAATCTGTGTACAAGGCGGTTGGCACGCCCAGGATCCGATCTGAGTCAAAAACGGTTGACCTGATAAAGTTCTTATTGCCCCCTTTTATTTTTTTATTCTTTTTATTTTACTGGTGTCTATATACATATAATAAGTCGTATCTCAGTAATAATATTTTATTGAAATTAAAATATTATACTGTTAAGTAGTTTGTTACCATGAGTGATTATTATGATTGTAATAATTATTATAACATTATTGCTATGATTGCTTTGTAACTGCTCCTTTGAATAGTGATATATGTATATTCCAATATTAATAATAGAACAACCAATGTTAATGAGTAGTCCAATTAGCCAAATAGCGAACGCCTAAGGCCCGGACTGATGTGTCTGCACAGGCAGACACTGGCCTAGGTGCTTGCTGCTGTGCCACTGAGACTAAGGCTGTGAGCCAACAATTTTTAAAAAGCAAATTAATTATCCTCGAGTGCAGGTAGCCAAAACGAGGGTAAGACAGCTCTCAGAATCTTGAAGGGATTCTGCTGCTTTGAGCAGAAAATACCTCACACAGCTCACAAAAGATAAATAGGGTGCGCAGCCACGAGGTGGCACTCAAGATGGCCTCCAATAGTTAAAGTCTTTTTGCGCGCTTCTCAGCAGCAGCTTCCTGCCAAGCCAGAGCTCAAACGAAGCCTGAGCTCTCAAATAACAGAATGGCAGAGAAGGGAATTAATCCTAATTAACTTCCCCACTGAAGAAATGGCGTTTGGGGGGGG
>BLBF01000020.1:52488113-52627785 GCA_015471245.1 Laticauda colubrina | reverse complement strand
TGTGTGTGTGTGTGTGTGTGTGTGTGTGTGTGTGTGTGTGTGTATGTATGTGCTGTTTAGCTTCCTTCGGGTATTATCCCACGTCATTGTAGTTCTATCCCTCTGATAGCTCCAACCCAAACACCCCCCCACCAGGCACCCAGGTGAAACCCAGCTTGCTAATGAAGAGCAGCCGTCCCTTCACATGGAGCCAAGCTGCACTGAAAGCCTCCAACACAGGAACAGAGTGTTGCCAGCCAATCAAAGCCACAAAACAGACAGAAGAAACCAGAAACACCAATCAATCAAACTCCAAGTCCAATGAACACAGATCCAGGCTCCCAGCCAATAAGAATGGACCAGCCTCAAATTTTCAAACCAGAAACTAACTCTATACAGAAGCCTGAGGATGGCAGATGAGATTCTGCTGAAACGTTGCTACCCGAAGGAAGCTAAACAGCACATATATATATATGTATATATGTATATATGTATATATATGTATGTATATATATGTGCTGTTCAGCTTCCTTCGGGTATTATCCCACGTCATTGTAGTTCTGTAAAAATTGTAGCAACGTTTCAGCAGAATCTCATCTGCCATCATCAGGCTTCTGTATGGATGTGTGTCTCACAGTTCCTGGTTTCAAATTCGAGGCTGGTCCATTCTGATTGGCTGGGAGCCTGGGTCTGTGTTCATTGGACTTGGAGTTTGATTGATTGGTGTTTCTGGTTTCTTCTGTCTGTTTTGTGGCTTTGATTGGCTGGCAACACTCTGTTCTTGTGTTGGAGGCTTTCAGTGCAGCTTGGCTTCGTGTGAAAGGACGGCTGTTATTCATTAGCAAGTTGGGTTTCACCTGGGTGCCTGGTGGGGGGGTGTTTGAGTTGGAGGCATCAAAGGGAGTCTTGTCTGTGCTCAGGTGTTTGTCTGTTTTGTGGCGTGGAGATCTTTCTATTTGAGAGTGCAGGTTTCCAAATGATTGACAGTCTGCTGGAATCATCTCTTCTCTTCATGCTGTCAGGTCTTTTTTCAATCTCTATGGCTTCTCTGATGATTCTGTGGCTGGGGTTTGCTATAGTGGCCAGGGTTTTAGTGCCATTGAAGTTGATGTTGTGACCTGTGGTTTTCATGTGTTGGACTAGTGAGGAGGTGTGTTCCAGCTTTTTTACTGCATTTTTGTGTTCCTCTAGGCGGGTACTTATTCTTCTATTGGTCTGTCCAATGTATGTGGCCGGGCATGATGTACAGGGAACTTCGTATATGCCTTGGTTTTCCAGGTCAATTTTGTCTTTGGGGTTCTTCAGGATGGCTGCTATTTTTTTGTCTGTTTTGAAGGCAGTCTTGATGTGATGCCTGTATAGTATCTTACTGGAACAGCTGTCTTGCCCTACATAAGAGGTACTACAGATAAAATCAGTAAGATACTACACAGGCATCACTCATATGGTGGGTAGCAATGGAGTCCTTGTTCTCAGCCAGAGATATGAAAACCCCTTTTTACTTTCAGTCCTAAGAATCAACTCCACCTGCCAAAATTTGATGGCAAACTGACAAATAACGGTAAAATTGTTTGCAAAAGGCAGATAAATTAAATGCATACAGCTTCCAGTAGTTTTGGTGCTCCTGTTTAATTTGGAAAAATCCAAGAAATGAAAGTCATGGGGATTGTTGCCTCACCATTTCCAGTGACAATGTCACCCCCAGAACTTTAGCAACTGACAAAAAGTCCCAAACTCTCAAAGACTGTGCCCACCATAGGGAAAATAATAATAATTTGGCGTTGATTCTTCTGCAGTGGGGTGTTCGGCAGTGGGCTCTGCATCTTCTCCAAACATCAGATCCTGGACACCTTCTTGTTCCAATATTCTGTGAACGGTTACCCATACATGGTGAGTAAGATGCTTAAGGAAAGAATCCAAGGCACTGGTGAACTCATTGTTTTAGTTTTGCCCCTGTGTTTTACATTATGCTGTATTCTTTCACAGTTCCAGCATGGAGATTGGTTTGGTGGCAAATCTGTTGGTCTCATAGTGCTAAAGATCCGGGGCATTATTTTCAACATTTATGTGACTCATGTGAGCATTTCCATTTGTTTTATTTTGTTGCACTTTAAAATTATGAACGCTTCTCTCAAATCTATCATTGAGTACTTAGAGCAAGCTATCAAAATAACTCAATCATATGGAAAGGGGTGAAGAGTCTGGAGCAAGGACCTTCAAACTTGGCAAGTTTAAGACTTGTGGACATTAACCCCCAGAATTCCTGAGCTAACATGACTGGAGGAAGAATTCTGGGAGTTGAAGTTCACAAGCCTTAAAGCTGTCAAGTTTGAAGACCCCCTGGTCTAGACTTTCATCTTTTGACTTGAGTTAGGAAGATGGCATCTTGATGAATTCACACCATCAGTAATACCTTGCTGTCAGATTCCACATCTTCCTGTCCAAGTGGCTGTTTTGCATCTTGACATCTAGGTGGGCAAAATCAGGGCTTTTTTGTATGCCTAGACAAAGGGCGGTTAGTCTTTAGAGCTACAGATCAATGGTTTTGTACTGCCATTAGAAAACTGGAGCAAGATTTCTGAAAAAGAGGAAGATTGAACAAATATTGTGTTCACTGTGCTGGGTGTATATGAATTGGACCAGTTTGGTATAAGTGGTTTAAGGTACCAGGCTAAAAACTGGGAGACTGTGAGTTCAAGTCCTGCTTTAGGCATGAAGCCAGTTTTGGGCCAGCCACTGTCTCTCAGTCCTAGGAAGAAGGTAATAACCAATCACTTCTGAAAAATCTTGCCAAGAAAACTGCTGAGACTAGTGTAGTGGTTACCACGAATCAACACTAACTCAAAGGCTCCCCTCTCCCAAAAAAGCATGAGTTCAGGTATTTGTTTCTGGTGTGTATAAATATTCACATTTAGATTATTTCTGATTAAGGAGACAAAGCAGTCATTAATGCTAAGATTATATACCTGTGATCTAAGATTAATCAAACAATTCTATGCTATACCTATCAAGAAGTCTATTTTTATCATGAGACTTTTGGGAAGAAACTCATGTTGTAACTTCTCTTGTAACCATGAACCAAGATTTTTTTCCCCGTTACTTTATATTTAGCAACTAAAATGAACGTAGGAATAATGGATGTGTAATTTCATAGATAATGTACATGTATAATTTTTATATATTCATTCTCCCCCCCAGCTCCATGCTGAATATAACCGAGAGAAGGATACATACCTGCCTCATCGAGTGGTTCAGGCCTGGGAACTTGGCCAATTCGTACAGTAAGAACTATATAGCTATAGGATTTTTTTTAAAAAATGTGCTGTATTGGAATCCAGTAACAGATGCTGTACCACCACTTGTTGTCCCCCCCCCGTGTCCCATTAAAGTTAACTTTAGTTAGCTAAAAGTTAAACCTTTTAGTTCTGGAGAAGCTTGGTTTATTTCACACCAGTCTCTCCAGTGGGAGAGAGATTGAGAAGAATGTTTATTCATTAGGGATCATTTCATATAACACTGTTTCTACCTCTTCCTTCCAAAAGCTCTTTCTTGTTTTGTGATTCTCTCTCACCTTTCCAGGCATACCTCGAAAGGAGCTGATGTGGTGCTGCTTGGAGGGGATCTGAACATGCACCCAGAAGATGTCGGCATTCGGCTATTGAGAGGATGGACAGGGCTGCAGGATTCCTTCTTAGTCGCAGAGAAAATTAAAGTGAACTTCTTTGCATGCACATTAAGCACATGAATATGTCCATGTCTGATATTGTCATAGAGGAAGGGTCTTCAAACTTGGCAAGTTTAAGACTTGTGGACTTCAACTCCCAGAATTCCTGAGCTAACATGATTAGAGGAGGAATTCTGGGACCCTGCCTTAGAGATTCAGAAACAATTATTTCCATTCATTCAAAAGCTTAAAGTACCTCTGTTTTATCCATTTCACTGAGCTCCCTTTTTGTTCCCCTAAATTAAAATTTCTGCGATGGAAATCCAGTTTACCTCTTGCATTCTTGCAACTACTCTAAATGTTGTGTTAAGAGTCCCTTTTGTCTCTGATCTTTCTCAGGGCTGTGAAGATGGCTGTACCCTTGTGCCAGCCAACTGCTACATCAACAAGAAAGAACTGCAGTGTTATCCCCAGGGGATTCGCATCGACTACATCCTGTATAAAGTACGTGCAAGTTAATATTCTAGAAAACAGAGACTGGGTAAAGTGTTGTAGAGAGAACTTGGGAAACAGGTGAGAATGAAAGCTCAGTTTGAAAAACACTTCCCACTGAACAAGGCAACTGCCCCATGTTTTCATCTTTCTCAGTTATCGTACTTGTTTACTGGTGCAGGTTTCTCCAACCTTAGCAACTTTAAGACTTGTGGACTTCAACTCTCAGAATTCCTTAGCCAGCTTTGCTTAAAGTTGCTAAGGTTGGAGACCCCTGTAATGGTGTGTCCATTTGACAGTTGCTCTCAGAAGCGTGGCTTTTCAGGCGAGGAAGGTCCAGACAGTGCTAGTATGTGCAAAGCTAAGAGCAGAAGGGTTGTGCGGCACTTCAGCATCAAGGACAGATATCAAAGGCACCTGTCTGAACTGCTTAAATTGAATGCACCTTTTTTAAAAAAAACCAAGGCATGCGATTGGTGTGGGGGGGGGAGCAGCTTCCTGATCCCAGGGAAAAACTGACTTAGGAAGTTGCAGAGAAACGCTATCCGAGCACCCGTCTATTCTGAAGCATTGTGCAGCCTTAAAATATAGGTCTGAGCATTGCTATCCTGAAGCATTGAAATAACCTTATTGAACCCACAGCAACAATACCTGGCCCACAGCTATTGTTCCTTCCCATTTCAATCCAATGTCTTATGTTGGAAAGATCGCCTTTAATCCGTTAACCTGTTTTTCTAGCAGGAAGGGAAATACAATTACAGTTGCTTTCTTAGTCTGAATCTGAACACTTCTAAGTAGCCTCTTGAAATACATTCAGGAGACTAAAGTGAAGTTTGTCAGAACAGAAAGACTGAAAATACTTTTCAAGTTCTTTAATTTGCTGTTCTCTAATTTAACTGAACTTTATCATTAAAATGGAGGTTCATCTTAGATTTGTGGAGAAAAATATCAACTGTTTATTGTCTCATCTTTTGGGGGCAAGATAGGATTACATTAAATCAGAGTTGTCTTCCTTTCAGAGGCAAGAAGCTACATATTGCCTAAATCTGTATATAGAGTAGGGGATTCTAAATGGCAATTGTTGACATTTAAGATTTAATTACAGTAGATAAAAAATTAGCTAAAGAAACAAACTACCAGGAGATGGTATAGATCGAATCACATTCCTTCGTGATACTTACCTTTGTGGACAGATTATATGGCAACAAGCTTCAAGTAGAGTGAAATTTCTCCTAGGGTAAATCTACCGGTAGTTCCTTTTGGACATTTCAAAGTGCTTCTGTTTTTCTAAAAAAATAACCTTCCATTTTTTTTTTGGGCATGATTTGTAGCTCATAATCTAGCTATAACATTTGTGGGGGAGGAGTGTTTCTTTAGTTATGCTGTCTGCAGATAACAAAGTTTTCCATCTTGTCTGTCCTTTCTTATAGGGCTCATCTCACTATGATATTAGATGCAATATTCATGAAACTACTACAGGAACCGTTCCCGGCAAGGATTTCCCTTACTCTGACCATGAAGCTGTGAATGTGACACTCTCTGTAGTTCAATCAAATAAAAGTGAAAACAATCTTCCAGTTGGTGAGTGTTCAGATTTCACTGGTTTCCCACAAGTGGAGCAAAAGCAGCAGGAACAAAGAATCTGTGGCCTTCCAGTTAATGTTGAACCACAGTGACCATCATTTCTAGAGAGGGAGGCCGCTATTGAGAGATTCTTGGAGCTGTAACAATAAGCAGCATCTGGAATCTCCAGATTCCCTATGGTTCTGCAAGAGGGTTCATAGGAACAGTCATTCAAAAAACAGCGTGCAATGACTTTCTGGCAAATTAATTCACTTTTTTTTATATGCAACATAACAAATATTCACATTTCTCTTCGGCAACTTCAGCTCTTCTCCTTCTTTTGGTTTCTGTCTTCAGGGGAATATAATGAATTGCATGATGGCCTAATTGCTGTAACATTCTGGGATTAACTAGCTCCCTGCCTGCACTGTAGCAGTGCTTCTGCTAAAATTGACTATACCTCCTTTAAAATGTAATTGTTACTAAATTCCCCAGAGAGTTCATCAAGGACTTTAATTAAAAGTCTCGCTGGCAATCTCTTGCAATCAACACAGACTTGATTTTCTCTCTGGTTTCTTCTTCTGGATGTCTCTGCTGAGTATATCGATGCTTTGTTACATAATTCTCTTTTTCAGTGATCATCAATTAGTCTGCCTGGGGCTGCTAAATCTTTGCTTGTTTGCCAATTGTCTTTTTCTCTTGCTTGGAATCCGACCAGAGTGCTATTAGTCTCTGCCAGGTTTTTCAGCTCATTCAATTCTCTGCAAGTTTGTGTATGAAAAGACTCTTACCATATCTGGTGTTTAGTTTGAAGTGATCACTCTCATCATTAGAGTTTGTGTATCTAGGACAGTGATTTCCAACCTTTCTGGCTCGGGCAGACCGATGGAAGCGGCGGTGGTGGGATTGGGAGGGGATGGTTTGCATGTGTGTTCGTGCGCTGCTTTCACAAATGCAGTTTCGCATTGCATGTGCTCGCCCACCACTTCCCCTGCTTCTGGTTCTGAATGGGCTGCATCCTGGCACTGGGCCACGGACCAGAGGTTGGGAACCCCTGAATCTAGATCACGTCGCAGGATAGCAGATGCTATTTACCTTCTTTTATTTTGTCACAGCCTATATCATTATTCATTGTATAATTTTCTACCTAGGCACTTTGATAAAGCTAAATTCCCATCCTGTTAAATTTCAGAAAGAAAACTGTCCACTGGAGTAGCCCAATAATTCCCTCCCTCTGTTGATAAAATAGCAATCAATCCAGGATATCTGGATCTCACTGTATAGAATTAACAGCTTCGTGTGGTTGAAGGTCACCCTTCTCTTTGCTTCTAGAGCCAGTTCTGGTGGATGTCTTGAATGAAGCCCGTCTGGAGGTGCAAGTGGGGTTACATTCAGCAAAACGGCAGCAGTACTTTTGTGGCCGCATGGCTGTCCTGGCTCTTCTCCTGCTGGTTATACAAGGAGCCATGGCCATGAGTTCCATGTTTGGTGGAGCTCTCCAGCAGCCCTTTCCCAAGTTCTCCTTCTCTTTGCTCAGTCTGCTCTCTGTGTCAGTCCTGCTTATCTCAGCTGTGCTGTATCTCTTCCACATCATTGAAGTGAAGATGCTGCAGGGAACAGAGGAACAGATGCGGGTGGGGCTGCAGACGCTCCAGGAGAAATTCAATAGCAGATGAAACATTGGATGGATGGATGGTATGGACCAACAGATTGGGTAGAGGTGGGAATAACAAGTCCCTTTGGGATTCTCAGCAATAACAGTCCCCTGGTTTTTAAATAAGGAATGGCAATTCACCTTTGATACTGTAAGCAGGGAGGGATTAATAGGCTGAATTTTTGAGCAATAATTTTTTAAAGATCTTTTTTGTGCTGAAGACATGGATGGATTTTGAAATGAACCTGGCTGTTTAAAAAACATTTTTTATCATAAAATACTGTTTTAATAGAATTAAACAAATAACGGGCTGTTAACTTTGTACTGAAAAAGCAGATAAGAATAGATCTGTAAAATAAAACATTACTAATTGTACACAGCTGCTTTTCCTACAATGTTTTCAGATGTACGAAATAAATGGCAACAATTATTGATGGAATGTTTTTCATATGTACCTTGCTGTGTAACACTTTAGCATGTAATTATCTTTGACCACTGTAGCTCCCATTCATTGAAGGGGAAACAGAAATGGAAGAACTGGGCTAGCAAAGCTGAATAAGTTTTACAGTCTTTGAATTTCAGTCACAACTGGGTCTGGAACTTCTATCACTAAGCAAAGTGGTCATTAAGTGAGTCACTATGTGGCCAACCAATTTTACTTTTACCATGACATGGTCGTTAAGTGAACCAGTCTTAAGCCAACCTGGCTTCCCCGGATTTGCTTATTAGAAGCTGTCTGGGAAGGTCAGAAGTGGCAATCACATGAATATGTGCAGGTTGCCTAGTGCCTGAATTATGATCATGTGGCTGTGGGGATGTTATGACAGTTATAAGTGTGAAGACCAATTGTAAACAACTTTTTTCAGGGCTGTTGTAATTTCCAACCATCATTAGCCTAATGGTAAATCAAGGACTACCTGTATATAGATTAGTTGTATAACAAACCAGTCTATTTATATTAATGTTTGTTCACACTCTCCAAATTCTAGACAGAAGGCTGTTCTCCAGCACTATTAGCTGAGTTACTTTAATAAAATGTATGTAAGGGATTCTATCTCAACTTACACATGAAGTTTTGTTTTGTCTTTCTCAGTCTTTTAAGCTCACGTATGAATGTCACTGCAATTGGAATATGAATCTTTTATAGAATTGCAACTAATAATCCTAATGAATAGATTGGGGATATGCCTCACGGATTAGGTACTATCTTTAAAAATCGGGGAGAGTTTAAGGGATGCAATGGGTTTGTCTAGTTTTCTCTTTCTTTTGCGGTAGGAAGAAATTATTTGACTCAGTTTTTCGTGGTGTTACTTTGCCTGAGGAATTTCAATAGTCAGGCTCCAGGAGCCATAAATTGCTCCACCTGCCCTTGTGAAAAAGAAGAGCTGTATATCCAAGAGATATTTTGGATTACAACCCTGAGGTATTACATGGCACTTTTCTATTACAACCTGAGGCATTACATGGCACTTTTAGCCTTTCCGTGACTCTTCCATCACAGGTAGTCAGATGTTATTCTATGTGATTCAAACATTTTACTGGAATTGAACACACAACTCTTTACATTTTGGGATAACTGTGTACAGTGCATTAGCTTTAGGAGCTGTCCAGCTCCTGGTGCTTAATTGTTGTAGGAAGGGATATCTTCAGAATCTATCAGAATATCATATATAGTCCATCTTTCCTTAAGTTCACAGAGGAGAGCAACACATGTTACCTTAAGTCATAACTTCTCTTCTCCCAAGAGTGTGAGTCCAGTGTAACCAAAATCTGAAATACTTGGGTTTCGGTCAAGACAAATTTGGCGGAGTGTTATTTGATGTGTAGGGTAAATCTGATATACCCCACCCCTCCCTCCTGTCTCCTCCTTATGGCACATGCACACAGCCATCCCGATTTTTCCGTTTACCTCCATTTAGTCATTGCTGCTATTTCCCGTCTTCCCTTTATTCATTGCTGCCCTCCCCATTTTTGCCCAGATGATACATGCATATTTTGGACCAGGCGCAGACCGGTCAGACCTGGATCTAGTACATAGAACAGTTAATGACTGAAATATTTGCAAACCCCTGTTATATGCATGCTAGGGTGAGGTTAATCAGAACCAACCAAGATAAGAGAGGAACTTGATTGGCTGAGTCAAAAAGTGATTTTTAAAAGACACAAACCTGTGATATCCAAACTGATTAAACTACTGCAAATATAATAGAAATAAGGTATAAATCAGCCAGCGTCTGTAAAGAAGTAGGCATCCAGCTCGACCTAGAACAGCATCTTAGGTACATGTATTTCTTTCATCTACTAAATTTCTTTTTCTCAAAAATATTTGATGTGAAAATTATTTTTAAACTGGTTTCAGTTCAAATTCAGGGTCAGGTTTGGCTTAATTATCTCGAGCTAAGAACTGTATTGTCTGCCTTTGCAGCCATTTGCAATCTTACTTAAAACCAAATAACATAATCCTGGCTACTTCTTGGAGGAAATTGGGTCAAGACCAAGAAAACTTTGAAAAGGTTTGATGGATACTTCCTCTATTGTGAAATTAACTTGAATGACAAAAAACAGAATTGCATTTTCACTCCATTATGTTTATTGGAGCAAGTCTGGGAAAATTAGTTGGCTTGTATCCATCCAGGAGTAGCAACTTTCAGATTGTAAATTGACCTTAGTTACCAAATAACATCTGTTCACTTGAAGTTTTTCCTCAGAAGCAGTGTATTGTGATCTGCATCCACATTCATTGTTTATTTTGCAGGTAGTGCATACATTTTCCAACTGTACTGCTCCAGCTTCAAGATATTGCCCCAAAGCATCTGTTTTGCTTGAAAAAATGTGCAAGAGATGTATATTTCTCCTTGCACATTTATTGTGCCACATTTATGGCAGAAGTCCTTTGATGATGACATTTTTAATTTTTATTGTAGGGCATCTATTTCTTTCCTCTGAAATATTCTGCTGATTCTGTATATTGTTCAAGAGATTTTAGCTAATTGTCCTCTTCTAGAATATAACTCTGGACAGTTTGAAGGCTTCTCTGAACTTCATGAAGGGATCATGCTTTTTTGCTTTTAGAATACTTCTCCACTTAAACAATATATTCCGTCCTAATTTACCACATCTAGATCACATGCAGCAGTTGGATGAAAGAAATCTTTTCTGTTGGATGAGGCCCTGTGTAAAAGTAGAGCATGCTAACTGCAAATATATACATCAATATCTAAATAATATGTACATATTCTGAATATTATTTTCCCTCCAAATGCTGCAAATAGATTGCTTTCTTAAAGCCTTCAAGTTGTATCTGCAAACAATGAAAAGCAGTTCTACATAGTTTCCTTATTACTCCTCAAAAATACTTTTTTAAAAAAGTAGTTGCATCAGATACTTCAAGCTCCAAAAGATTAGGCTTGTTCATCAGAGTCTAGAATAGAATAGCTTCCCCAATATGAACGATGTTCAGCAAATTTATCCCCAGATAAACCTGACCTCAAATATTCTAGGCATGTTCCATCACTGGAGCATGCTCAGAAAGTTCACTGAGCCGCTTCCTCTCTTGCATCTCGATGAGAGCACTGCGCTGATTCACAATTGCAACCAGTTGGGACAAGATCATCTTCTCTGCTTCATGGTCCTCAGATGTTTTCAAATAATCTTTAAAACAAAAATTACATGCTCATAATAAGGAACCATCATAATTATAATTACATAGTAAAGGAGAAAAAGAACTGCTAGGACTGTGAGTATCTGGATTACATCTTCAAACTTCTTTGGTTATGCAGAGGCTAACCATTTCTGGAAAGAGGCAACGTCTGAAGAGATGCAAGTTCCCTAGTCTATTATTTTGTCAAAGTGAAAATATATTGCGTGGAAAACTGGGATTAAAGTTTCATCACGAATAGATTTCAAAGAATTATACTTTCATAACCCAAATGAATGAATAAATAAATGAATATAAACTTTCCTAGTTTTTCTGCCCCAGCATGGCATCATTCCATGAACACAGAGTGAACATACCTAAATGCTGGGTTGTTGTTTTTTTCATTCAAAGGATGAATGCCTGCTGTTTTTAGCTGTACGGAACCTCTTATTAAATGGGCTATTGACTATTGTCAACCAAATTCTTTTATTATTTAAAAAGAAAAATCTTAAGACCAAAAGGTGAACATATACTACCTGTTTTATTTACATTTCCTATCTTGAGAATACCAGACTACATATGGCGATAATAAATATGCTGTTGAAGCCAGACTTTGACAAAACATATGGGCAAAACAAAGGCAAATGGGAAACTCCTTTTGGCAGAGAAATATTTTCTTTCGATTTTGTGATGTGTGACTTATGACCACCAAACTCCTGGCTTTTCACAATCTGCTACATTGGTATTTTTGAGTATAAATTAATTGAGCTGATTAAATAGCAGCTATTTTCAGGGCACAAATTATAGTTCATCTCATAATGAGCTTGGGCAGCTCTTTACTTATTTATTCATTTGTATCCTACTTTATTATTTTACAAATAACTCAAGGTGGCGAACATATCCAACACATCTTCCTCCTTCTCTTCCCACAACAACCTATTATGTTTTTTCTTACCATCCAGATTATAGTAGCGCCGTAGTTCTTGATCCAGCTGGCACTGCTGCTCCTCCAGCTTCAGCTCTTGCACACTAAAAAAAAATGTCATTGTTACTATCCAGAACTAAGAAGATTCCTCATAATATAAGGAATTCCCTTTCCTGGAGTTTCTGCATTGATTTTCTCATTGCAACATGTTGTCCTCTATATATACAGTATGTACACACACGTCTCAAAAACTCCATACTAAATGAGATGAGGAAGAGCATAAATGTAAATGACATCACTATACCTTAGGTATATTTGTCTTGCTAACAGAAGTATCCTAGTGAATTGACTTCCGGTTAGAGCCTCTTCACGGACAGACCAAAACCACGATCGTGCACGGTTTTGGTCCATGCTCACCGCTGGAGCGCCCCGAGCTGGCTGGTTTCGGGGCTAAACCACCCCGTGGAGGTGGTGAAGAGGAG
Source organism: Laticauda colubrina (assembly GCA_015471245.1). Classification (NCBI taxonomy): domain Eukaryota; kingdom Metazoa; phylum Chordata; class Lepidosauria; order Squamata; family Elapidae; genus Laticauda; species Laticauda colubrina. Next base: position 52,615,389 of record BLBF01000020.1, on the reverse strand, counting down.
GGATACTGCCAGCAGGGTTGAGGAAAGCCGCATCTCTCCCCCTCAACTGGCCATTACTCCCTTTCCTGAAGGTGGTTGCAGCGGTGGTCAGAAATGGCCACCTCAAAGAAGAACCCGACCGGAAAAGAATGTGCAGGAGGAAGATAAGAAGAGAAAGTTTTGGTTGACCAGGTTAAACTGCAAAAGCAACAAATATGGTACCCTGGAATTTAAACTAAAAAAAATGTAACATTGTTCCCAAAGAAGACTTTGAAGCAGTGAAAGAGAGAGAAAAGGGAAACAATTTGGGTTTTTTTCTTCTCTCCCTTTCCCTATACTGACAGCTAAGAGGTTTAAATAAGAAATTGAAAAAAAAAATTGACATCAATAGGCATTGAAGCTGAAAATAAAATGTCAAAGGGATAATAAAGATTTCTGGATACTTAAAAGCTTTTAAAAGCAGGAAAGGAGAAAAAGAATAAAAGGCCAGGATCTGGAAAAAAGAGAGGAGATTGCCTGGAATTAAAAGGAATTTACAGTAAAACCTCAACAAGACTTCTAAAAGATACATTTTAACTGAAACTTGATAACAAAATCGTAGAACCCCAGGAAGAGAAAGTGAAAAAAGAAGCATGAAGAAACAGCTTGGGAATATTTGGATTATTTGGTGATCTCTGGATTTTTGATTATTGCATTTGAATGACTAAAATCAATCGGGTGGTTGTTTAAAAGTGTTTAAAATGGCACTACTTTTAGAAGAACTGAAAATGGAACTAAAGTACAAAGAAGATGCACAAGAAGGGAGAGGTATTTCATATTTCAATTCTTAGAAATGGAGATCTGGAACTATGACAAACAACAAGAAATGCCTGCAGAACAAAGAAGATTGGAGCAAAGAAGAAGCCATCTTTAATGAACAAGTAATTTTATGTGGGGAAAAAAAAGGAAAGGTGGGAAAGAGAATGAAAAGTTTAAGATTTGAAAAAACAACCAAGAAAAGGAAGAATAGTTTGAAAAATAAGTATAATATTAGAAACCAACAGAAGAGAGGAATACAGAAGAGAGAATTAGAAGTAGAGAGACAAGGGGGTAAAAAGGGGAGGGAGAAGAAGAGGGGGAAGAAGAAAAGGAAAAGAAGTTATTAAGGACAGAAACAAGATATGGAGAAACAGAGCCTTTTTAGAGATAATGGGGAAAAATTTAATTGAAAAGGGGATTCTGCAAAGGTACATAAGATAGTACTGTTATATGAGAAATAGAAATAATTTCAGAAAATATGAAACAATGTATGATTAAAATGATGGATAAAATAGTTATTGTAATCTAGAGAAATGTTTGTTAATAAATAAATGAAATAAAACGAATGAGAGAATTGAATTAGGAAAGGATGGGAACATTTTAATTATTTATTATTTTATAAAATATAAGGGAAGAGAAATAGGGGGGAAAATTAATTACAGAAAGCTTATAAGTGTTCCCAAGGAAGTATATTTAATTGAAAAGAAATGTTAAAGATGTTAAGATTTTAATGATAGAACTGAATTGGAATGGAATGAGTGTTTTAATTACATATATTTATAATCACTTTTTAAGAATATAGTGTGTATTTTAAGAATGTACCAAGCAGAATTCGATTGGAAGTTATGTATTATATTGAATGTTATAACCTCAAGGGGTATATTGAAGCTTAAATAAGAGTTGAATGGATAAAATGAAAAGATATAAAGGTGTCATACTCCAATTAGTAACTACAGGAGAAAATTTGTTTAATGAGAAAAGAAAATATGAAATTGAAAGAGGACAAAAGTATAAATATAATTATTTGAATTGAGATAATTAAAATAAAATTGAGAAAATTAAGAGAGGAGAAAAACTATGTAGAAAATGTAAAACAGTAATAAGATATGGAATAGAACATAAAAGTAAGCATGAAACTGAGTTTGTGTCTGTATGAAGAAGTGTAACCCGGGACCATGCTATTTTCAAAAAAAGATGTTTTATTTGTACTATGGCTGTTTTTTTTGTGAAAACCCAAATAAAATTTTCAAAAAAAAAAAAAGTATCCCAGCAAGATCATCACTATTTCCAAGTTATTTTACTAACCACTGTTATTTACCAGTAGAATATTTTATATTTTTGAAGATTTTTCACCCTAAGGGTTTCTCTAGTATAGACTGCTTGTCCACAAGTTTCCAGGGATTCACATTCGGAATTTTCATTTTTAGTCTAAGTCATATTCTGCGATTTAGTCATGTTGCAATAGGTCATTATGTAGTTTGTTACATCTTGGCTTAGTCCAACATACTGTTGTTAAATCTGGGCTTAATATTCAACTACTGTGGTTTGGAAGTCATTTATGATTTAGCATGGTATGCAAATCTCGTCACCATTACAAATGACAGAACTTATTTAAATTCATTCTTTGACTTACAAGTGGTAGCCTTTGAATGCTATTAACAGTCCAGCTTTTCTTTCTTTTTTATTTTGCTTTGAGTTAACAGGATGAAAAGCAGATGCCTATTTCCTATTTTTGATTCTGATTCTCATAATTTCTAATCCTAGGTTGTGTTGGTTCTGGTATTTATTATTTATCACATTTGTCGGTCACCGAACTCCAAAATGATACTAGATGGCTTCACAATGTTAGAAGAAACAGTATTATAAAATATTAAAGGAGCTATTAATCCAAAACATTAAGAAGGCTGTTTGGAATTAGGTTAAGGGGTAACAGAAATAATAAAGGACAATGAGCTGATGTCAAGTATATTTTTTCTCTTGTGGGCAGAATGCTTTTATTCATACTCCATGATTATCTTATTTGGAGTATGAAATTACATTTTTAACATTTTCTGGGACGCAAGTGGGGTGTTTATACTGTTCATGCTATCTAGGACTCATTCTGACCATTTTTTGACATAAGCTGAGAAGCTAGTCTACTTGCTTGCTTGAAGGTTATGTTAGGAGAAACCACAAATGGCTTGTGGTCTCCCTTACAATTCCTATGGCACATGAAAGAGCAGCACTGGATCCATTTTCTATGGTCAAAATGAGTTATGGATCTTAATTGACATAATTTGTAGAGTTCCTTACTCAATCATGAGGTCAGACTCCTCAGACATCAGGCTGTTCTTCTTTTGGATCAACGCGAGCAACTGGTTCATCCACTGCTTCTTCAGTTCAGACTCTGTTCCTAAAGTATATGAAGGGGAGGAGGGGAGATGTGAGAAGTTAAATCTGACACGTTGGCTTAAAGAAGAACCATATACCACTTGTGGCACCCATTCTTCACATATGGCCATATTCAAACACTATTCCTATTCAAGGAAACTTCAGATTCTTACCTGCCTCTTCTCGCAGAGATTGTTCCACCTTTATGCCCTGTTTCTCAAGATCCCGAAAAGTCACTTCAATCTCTTCTAACCGCCTCTGGATGGCCTGAAAAAAATGTTGGGTCAAAATAAACTTTGATAAAACAAAGGTTTTGAAATGCAAGAAGAGAATCTGCAACCAGATTCTATAGCAAGAGGGAATTTCAGGAAAAGGAACTCTTTTAAGACAGGTCAGTGAAATGCCTATCATAACATCACATTTAAGTCTTTACTAGGATCCAATGACATCCAATGATGTCATGAAAGAATTTTTACAAAATCAACACAAAAAAGCATGGATAACACAGAAACATCCTTATACATTTTCAAACCCAGGTATATAAATATCTGGGAATATCACATTCAGAATTTATATCTTCCTTATGATACTTATTACAAGAGCCATGGTGGCACAGTGGTTAGAATGCAGTGTTGCAGACTCATTCTGTTGAGTGCCAGGAGTTCAATCCTCACCAGCTCAAGGTTGACTCAGCCTTCCATCTTTCTGAGATTGGTAGAATGAGGACACAGATTATTGGAGGCAATATGCTGACTCTAAGCCACTCAGAGAGTGCTATAAAGCATTATGAAGCAGTATATAAGTATTAAGTGCTATTTATATCCTCATAAGAGAAGGTTTTACATGCCAGCCATGCCCCTTCTTCCTTTCCCACTTCCCCACACACAGCTCTAATGACATGGAAACAAAGCAGCCAAACAAGGTTGCTGTCCAAGGTAATAGGTATCACACTTGTGAAAGATGCTGCTACACACATTTGCAGTATTAAACATACTGTTTGGATGTAATATTCTTGATAGCTGCAGAGAGCAGGAAGTGAACCTGCAAATCACATGGTGCCTGGGCTTCTCTATTTTTTCAGATCCCATTTCCTTATTTGAATAAGCTCTGCATAAATTTCTTGACAGAAAATCACCTGAGCTTTACAAAACCTCTTCATTTCGGCTTCTTTGGCTCGTCGCAATAATGTTTTCTTCCAAGTTGGATACTGAGTGTCTTCAGTGAAGCTGAGGAAATGCTGAAAACCACAATGTGCACAGGTAAAAACAAGAGAAGGTCATGCCAGAGGACTTAAAAGCTACTGTCTATCTGCAGTGATTGACTCAGACCAGCCATCGCTGCTTACATGGCTACTAAAATCAACTGGACTCCTGCATATCAAACATAAAACACTCTATTGGAAATGCTCAATTTTCCCCCCAAAATCAGGATGCCTGATGAACAAGCTGAAGTAAAGTTCCCAACCTATGCAATACAACCTCCCCCCCAAAAAAGTGATGAATGAATAGATACAATGCCTGCTTGTCCCACAAATAAAACTTGAACAAGAAATAAATATACTGATATGATGATACAACTCATCCTGCTTTTGTGATTTAAGCTTATTTTGTTTCTTAACCTCACAAAATTTTTCCTATTCTAAAGGCCAAAAGTTGAAAATAATGAATAAATATAGCAAACTTCACTAATACTCCAAAAACTACAGATATATTACACAGCGGGCAAGAAATTACTCAGTAATAGGAACAATGCCACTTGCTTTAAATGCATAAGGATCAGCTTTCCAAATAAGATGCTCACAATCTAAATTGTAAACCATGATTTGAGACCACCTGATCTGGATCACTGAGCAAAAGATGAAAGGCCTGTCAAAGATTCAAGAATAACCAACGGTTCCAATCTATACCTTTTAAAGTTACACCTCTTAAAGAGTCTGTTAACTACAGTCTTAACTTGTAAAGTGCATGGAGGCATTCTCTGTTTTCACAGTAGATAGCCTGATGAACTTTGTAAGAGTCTTATGAATCAATATTTTAGTACAGAAACATTTGCATTTATTTCAGAGACCTAAAAACTTATTCTAAATTACCTGTGGCCATTTTCTAACCCTTACTTCCCCATTAAGGAAAATTAAAGAATGGTATCACCAACTAAAGGGATGTCAAAGCTCCAAGTAACTGTTTCTCACATTACTTCTATCCCCTATGGATTTAAAGAAGTGTGTTGAGATTTGTATTTATCGCTTTGTGAGCCTTTTATTGAAAGGAGTTACTGGGCGTTTCAAAGTCTTGATAACAGTTGTAAAGAGAGGACAATAAAAGAACACCAGGGTGACCAAAACAAAATAGCAATCATATGTAAAAAAATACAGGGAATAGAAATGGGTCTTCTAAGAACCTTGTGTTAGGAAGAAGAAAAAAGTAGGTGATGTAAACAGGGAAAACAGTATTCTGGGATCACAGAATGACAAGACATTTACTAGAAAAAGTAGTGAAAGGATGTTTGGCAGTTTTCCTTAATTTTGTGTTCTCCCTTTGCAGATGTTCCCCAGAATTCAGTACTGTTGGAGCTAAGAATTCTGCAAGCCAGAGTCCACTCATATGGAAAATACTCAGGTTGAGAAAAGAAATACATACATGATAAAGAGAAAAGAAAGGCAACCAAAAAGCTTATAGACAGAAAAACCAGAAAAAGAAAGTAATTAGAAAAAGAAACTTAAAACCTTTGATGGCATACAGAAGAAAGAGCATGCATAGGGGACTTTTTTTGTAAAAGCAAAAAATAATAAGAAAATATGACAAATATTTTTTACCTACTAATGTAGTGACAATATGATTCGCCTAGATTATATAAAAGCAACTCTACATAATACATAAAAGCAACTCTGAGAAATATTTGAAGTATGCATCCAAACATTGTTTTGTTGGAATTCAGGTGTCTTAACTCACCATGTTTCTCCCAAGATCTAAGTTCCGTCCTTCTTCTTCCTCCTCCTCCTCCTCACTGTCACTGGCAACCTCCAGAAAATCTGCCAAAGAAAAACAGCTATGAGGAGAAATATTACTGTATTCACTTTGCATGTAACAGAGCCACAGGGGTTCTTTAGGTTAAACTTTCAAGTTTGAACCTATGGTAGTACTGTTTTCTCTGTCAGAATTTAAAAGAAGGCTTGCTTTTATAATATTAAATGTGGCAAATACTTTGGCATTTCTGCATCATTCAAAATCAGAACCTAATTCTACAAAGGGGAAAACTCTTCAATAGTAAATGGAACACTAGATTTTGGGAGGCAAACTTTAGTTTCAAAGGATGAAACCCATCAAACTTCAGTGAAAGATGAATGATTCCTTGACTGAAGTGATCATTTCTGTTTTCTAAAGTGCAGAAGGTGGAGGGATTTTTTAGTTACAGATGAAATGAAAATTTCTTTTAAGAAATGGTAGAGGATTTCACCAATCTGAAATGCAGAGGCAATCACATCTCTGGCCAGGATTGGTCCTGGACAGCCTCCTCTCAAGCAGTTATTTGGTTTTCTGAGGAGCTCCAAGAAATGAAGAGGGTAAAGAGATGCTACAGGATGTAGGGAATGAGAAAATTGCATAGTAAAAAGAAAAAAATCAAAGAGTGCATAAAAGAGCTTGGCAAACTGCTTGAACTAATATGGGCAAACTGGAAACTGCCTCAAACATCACCGCCTATTGTAATTTTCAAAGAGATTCAAGAGCTAGAGAACAACTTTCTGTGGTTAATGATGAGGGATCTTTTGTTTGCAAGGAACACAGAGTTCATAATCTTTTTAAATGGCAACAAAGAAAAAAAAAGTCCCATATGTTAACACCATGACAGAATTTGCCTTGCATTATGGAAAATGCCACATAAAATGGATTAAAAGTATGTAAATCACAGACATCTGATTTTCATTCATCCTCTTTTGTTGAGTCTTTACTCCTTCTCTCTTTTACCATCTGCTTGGAACATTTGAGCTTTAATAAAAAAAATAAGCAAGGAAAAGAACCTGATTCTCTGCTGAAGCTGGATTCTTCCAGCCCTGTATCTGAAATATCAAGTGGTTTTGAAATTGGACTCAGTCTGGATAATTCAAGTTTTTCCAAGTCTGACAAACAAATTTTCTTCTTCTGGATGATTTCACATTGCATTTGTTCTAGTGTGGGGTTTGAACCTTCTCCCAAAATAGTAAAGCCTGGTCCTTGTGAAAGGAGATTTAGACAAGGTTCTCCCTTAGAGTGACCACTCCAAATTGTTTGGTTCTGTGCCTTGTTTTCAGGTGATCTTCTGCTTCCCTCAATCTGAAAAGCTGAATCAGCCTTGGGAACAGAGTAACTCGGCTTCTTCTCTCCCACAAGAGAGGACAGTCGATGTGGATGCTGTGAGGAGCTTATTGTATCGGCACGTTTCTTTTCTGATGGGAATAGGCTGAAGCCTTCACTGCCTTGTTTCTGAAGTGGTTCAGGCTGGTGTTCTGGCAGCTGATCTACAAAGGGAGACATAATCTCATCCAGGTTTTGCCAATGTGGATTATTTTCTCTCTTTCTTTCTTTCATCCTCTCTTCTTCAGTAGTCCAGTCTAAACATTTTTTGTCTGATGGGCTGTCCACATTGGATAAATCCTGCAGAAACAAAACACAACAAGTTTGCAAATGAACTGCAAATTAAGAGATTAAGACAATTAAGAGATTTATGGTATATTTATGGTAGAGAATAGAACATTTGGAACTGAACGAATTTGAAATCATCATGAAAGAATTTGAAATTGAACTATGTGCAAATGATGAACATGTAACTCTCCAAATGTATAGTATAAACATTTACTGACATTTTTAACACAAGAAGAGCAAATGAAAAAATAGACTAATAATGCATGATAAAATAGACTAAGAACTTTTGACATAACATACTGATGGAACAGTGGGAAGATATATGGTTAAAAGGATTGAAATTAACATTAAGTTATAATCTAAAAGTGACTGTTTTCAAATGATATATCTATTGGTGCATGACTCCTGAAAAATTGTCTGAATGTATGAAAGAACTTCAAATTTATGTTGAAAATATGGACATCATGAAGTATCATTTTTATCATCCCAGATGGGAATGATAAAACCTCAAGCCTCAATCTCTTAAAACTCAAGTCCCAAATTTCTGGGTCCAAATACATATAATAATACAAAGAAATTTAAAGATCATCATTTAATTGAAACCATAACTTTTCTTGCTGGGATTAATGGATAGCCAGCCAATTAGAAAATACCCATGGAAGAACTAACATAGCAAAATTAATTTGTTTTGGTTAGAGTAACATCAACAATTAGATTTATCAGTACTGGGAACTCCTCATGGACTTTTTGTTTTTTTGCTGACAAAAGAGAAAGAATTGTGATTTATTGGTTTACAGTTTAGAAAGAGGGGACTTATAAAAAGAAGTGTATTATGATGTAACTTTAGAGAGAACAAAATATAAATATATTTATAACTATTACCAAGATCAAAAGCTACCTCTTTACTAATCTTTTTCATTCCCAATTCTATTTTCTTCCCCCCCAACTATTTATTATGTTTCTTTATTAGCTGTATTTTTTAGGCTATTTACTTTGTTTAAAAAAATCTTCAATAAAATAAATAAAAATTATTTAAAAATATAAAAACTCTGAATTTGAAGCCAGTTCCCTATCATTCTGATTGTTCTTTCTTGTGCTTTTTACAGAGGAAGAGAAAGCAGTGTTATAATTGTTCTCTCTCAGCTCTGAATGAAAGTAGGAGCAGCGTCTTACAAAACAGGATTCATCTCTGCATGCAAATAAAGAAGTATGGTTTGTTTTTTTACAGATGAGAGTCATATGCTACATTTTGTTCTTGCATTGATTCTGGCTTAGGAAGTGAAGCCACTGTTCACAGTTTTTACTGTTTAATGTGCTTGCTGTCCAAATTTGTTTAATCACACCCACAAGAAAGTGGAACCAAGCATGGGCAAACAAGCAGTATCAGCGGTAAACTGCTTGTCACAATAAATTAATATTCAAATCTTACATGGTGTTCAAACACAATCATTTCTTTTGACAGGTGGCAGGGAGAGACACAATGATCAGAATTACAGTAGATTTCAGTAAAGGGATTATGATGCCAGCTAATTTGCTTTTGATTTCTTCCTTACATATTTCCTTTTTTTCACATAGCCCCCCCCCCCCCCAACCACACACACAAATCATTAGTTTTACTTTGCTACCTACACACAATCAATTTCCTGGCCAGTGTCTTCCCACTGAGATTCTGTTCAGAATATATGGGAAATTACTGCTGTGTTGCCCAAGATGCAAATGACGTACATCTGCTTAGATTACATCATATTTTCATTATTTTCATGTTTTCATTATTGCATGTCTAAAGATATTGTTCTAAAGGACTTTGTTTTGTCAGCACTGTCAGCAATCTGAATGAAACATTGGTCAAACTCAAAACTCACAACCACAGAAAAGTTCCTTCTCATATATTTCAATCCTTTCAAGAATATCCACTTGTTCCTGCTCTGCTCTAACACTCAGCTAGATTCTGAAAAGGCAGCCATCCTACCTACCTCATATGCTTCTTTGAAGGAAGCTTTGCTTGGGGTAGTCATGTCTGATGAGACCAAGGAATGCAATATACAATAGAAGTTGCCTAGGAAGAAACAATCAGGTTAGTATGTGACCGCAATTCAACCAGAAATGCTATTGGAGTGCAGATTTAATCTTCAGGATTAAATAAAAGGAGGATGTGGCAATGGTAGAATCTGAAACAAGGGTAATTTCCAGCCTGAGGGCCACACTTGGCCTTTGAGTAGGGTATAACAAGCCAAAGAATGTATAGCACCAGAAAAGGACTAATTTTGATTTGATTACATATATCATTCATGAAAAATAATTAACATTACCCCTTTGCAATCAACTAATAGTTGTGTCGTGTCCCCCCTTCCCCACCCCGGTCAACTATATTGGGAGTCTCTGGGGATGTAATGGTATGTAGGAATGACTTAGCAGATGAAAGAGATACAGCCTAGGGAACAATCAGATCAGAGAAGGTACAGCCCATAGCTGCATAATGGGCAGAGAAATTCAAAAGGGAACCTTCCTTATTTCTCAGGCTGTAAAAAAGATGATGGGAAATTTGTACTGTCAGATTTACAAGATTATGTTAAAGTGGCTTTAGAATAAAATGCAATTGGCTTGCAAGATTTATGCCAATCTTTCCAAGTGGACCAGGCAGGAAATACAACCACTTAAGCTAATTCTATGTAATTGTAAGGCTAGATTAACATAATTTTGCAAATCTTACACTTAGTATAAATTTCTGTGGTCTTTTTCACAGACTGAGAAGGAAGGGAAATTCCTTTTTGAATTGTGGACTTAACCTCTCTTATCTTATTGTTCCCTAAGCAGCATCTCTTCTGTCTTCTAAGGTCATTCCCATACACCATTACAGGATATCACTTCTAAGGCTGCTGGGCATAATACCCTGAACTTTTGGTTGTACGTCTCTTTCATACTCTGTCTGGAGACAACAAAAGAAAACAGTAAACAATACAGACAGAGTTCAGACAACTCAAACCATTTCTGCTTCCCCTCTATAGCTGCGTCTGTCGGCTTGCCAATTATTGGCTCAAAGCTGTTCTCTCTACTTACCATCATCTTCATTGAAGACAAAATCTCCTAGTCGCAATGTTATTTTGCAGTAATGGCATTTGAAGCAACCTCGATGGAAGAAGCGCCCTTCAGCACTGACCCGCTCCAGGATGTAAATGTGATCTCCACAGAAATAGCAGGCATCACTGCTCCTCATCAGAGAGACAGGCAAAGTCTATCAGAAGATCAATAGTTTCCCTTAGGGTCATGAATTTTGAGCAGTCTTAAACCTCAAGCAGACTCTATCCTCAGGTCAGGTCAATGCTGACCTGTGCTATCAGGTTTCATGGATCACCCAGATCAGGAAACCAACAAGGAATGAGGGTGTGGCAATCCATTGGGTGTATGAGATGGTAGAAGCCAGAGCAATGTCCAAATGAGTATTTGCAATGAGTTGCAAAGTGAACACTATCAAGAGTACAATAGTTGTTCTATTTATCACCCAGAAATCCCAGTGCTGTTATCCAGAGAACAGAGGTCATAGTACAGGTGTTCTCCACAGCACAACTGTTCTCTTAATAAAATATATCAATTATAAAATATATCCAATAGAGGTGTGTATGAGAGAGAAATGCCCTTTGGATTTTTTAATCTGACTGTTAATCATAACCTTACTCATTTTGAATATGATAAGGAAGAATGAAATGTGAAGGAAGTCCCAGGTTTAATTCCTAGCATTTATGGAAAGAACTGAAAAAAATAACAATGTCTGAAATCCTAAAGAGCTGCTATCAGTCACTACAGCAATTCTAGATTAGATGAACCCATCATCAGATTTATGGGGGAGCTTCCTAGATTTCTGGAGACATATTTCAGATAGCATTATATGTTAAACTCCAGTAACTTAGCTCAAAATAAGGCAGCAAAATCCTTAGGGAGACAGACCCATTAGAGAGTCCCTGAAACATCCATCAAGGTAATCTTTTCCTGAGAATGTGTGAACCTGAACAATGCTGTTGAGCTTCCTGACAGCATGTAACTACAAATGGGACGTAATAGCAACTTCATTCATTGTTTGGTTAATCCAGCTTCTTCCTTATCACCTGGCCCAACATCTGTTTCAGAGAGCCTTTTGCAAAACAGGAAAACAAATGTCTTGACCTCTGGTGGAAAAACTAATAGTTTGGGCATCATCCAAACTTTTGGCAGCTGTTCTGTGCAATCATACAAGCACATCTCAGTCACAAGAATTTCCCAGAAGCCAAAATTTTACTGCAATAGTTTTGTGAAAGGGAAATGAATTGAACAAGTCTCAGTTGAGTTTTGAAAATGAATCTCTTACTGCCCTAGCCAAAACTTATTTGGAGTTGAGTAGCCAACAAGCTGGAGGATGAAATTTGTCAAATGACATTTGAATTCCAATATTTACAGGTGGAGCTTAACCACTGGGATTAGAATTTAGATGTAGGGTTCAACATATTAGTCACAGAAAAGCTGTAGTTCATACATTATGTGTCCTGAGGTTTCCATCTTGGTGTTCCAAAGTCAGAAAATTCGTACCGTTTACTACAATGATTTATACAACAAGGACTCATGTTTTTCATAAATTATCTATGAGGAATACTTATTCATTATAACAGAAGCGACTCTTCCTCCCTTCTCTAGACTAGATCTGATATATTACTTAAAACGAAACATCAGAAGGATTTTCAGGACAGATTGTAACAAAATTTACATGCAATCACAATATCCTTCCCTATGATAAATTCTATAGCTGATTAAGGCCCTGTCCCACTGGCCGACGGACGCAAAACGTATGCATAAAGGACACAGTGGATGAGCAAAATTTCAGGGATGGCTCCATCCGTTGTCATCCGCTCCAAAAAGTGGTGAAAATTTGCATAAACAGAATGGAAAAGAACGGAAAAGAACGGACGTGGGTAGTATGTAGCGGGGATGTTAAATGGATGTTCATAGGAAGCCTAGCGGATGTATATCGGATGCAAACCGTTTACTGCACATTCTTTCTATTTCCGTGCTACTAACGCTGTGTAGACGTTCCGTGTACCTTTTGTTTCCTCCCTCTTTCCGTTTTCAGCTGCAATAGATGTGAGTTGCGAGGATGCCCAGAGGATGCAGAGAGGATACAGCGGACGTTTAACAGATGATAAACGGACATAGAATGTTTGTTGCTCGGATGTCACAGATTTACATCGTACACAGCGGAAAGTTCATCCGTTCACAAAGTTTTGTGCAGCTCAAAACTTCTTGGACGGATGAAATCTCAGTGGACGGATGCTGGAGGGATAGAGCGTAAAAACACGTATGCAGTGAGTACACAATGGATGCATCACGTTTTCCAATGGATGGCAAGCTTTTTTTTAACATTTTACATCCTCTTTGCATCCGTTGGTGCAGTGGGACATGGGCTTTATGAAGGATTGTTGAAAGATGATTTGCACAACTGACAGCATAATCCTTTTCACGCAGAACTAATCACAAATGAAATAACAAACTTAGTTCATATTTTGGATGTCAATTCCATGAACCCAGATCATTCCAACTAGAAATACTGTGAACTGACATGGCGATCATAGATTCTCCATCCCTATTCTAGCTGACTGGTTTTAGGGTAGAATCAGCATGACATAGTGGTTAAGGCACTAAACTAGGATCAGAGGAACCTCCCTCAACCACGGAGACTCAGTCCATGGCTCACTTATTTGGGATGAATCTTTCTTTTTCAGCCCAATTTACCTCACAGGAATGTTGTGGTTGGGATAATAGGAGGCAGGAGCATTATGTATACCTTCTTGAGTTGTACAAAACAAAGGTGTGATATAATAATTACAGATCCTTAGGAAGGTAGCTAAAGTGCTAAATGCCAACATCGGGCTGTGTGACCAAACAAATATAATTATTATCTCATAAGTTTCCTGTTGTGAGAAAAAAAACATTTCTGTGGGGAAGAGGGACTCCTATGCATAGCCTCATGAATGGCAGGATATAAATATACACATAGTTTACATAATGACATTGAATATTTACTGTTCTAGTAACCTTATATCTTTTCAAGAGGAAGGATGATACTAAAAAATGAATTAAAAACTATGATGGGAGAACTTACCCCAGTCTCTTGCTTTAACTTCTTGGATTCTGCATCCCAGGTAGACTTTTCCTACAATCAAAGATTCAAAATTGTATCTTTGAAATGTTAATAAAGAGGGAAAGTTCAGAACTCTTCCAGAGCATACTTGACCCCCCATGCTCCTTCTCTTTAATAAAGATAAAGCAGAAATAGAAGAAACTGGGAATGTTTGGTTATAGTCCCACAATCTCTGCTGAGAAAGACTCACCAAATTCCGTTTGCGTGAGAGAGATAAAGTCTTCTGTAGCTTGCTAAGAAACAGGATAGCACTTTTGGTGCCACATGGGACAAGAGGTTTCTCTGTTTTCTCCTTCCATTCTACAAGAGAAAATATGATACTTTTTGATACTGAATCAAGCCTGAGGTATATAGTTTCATTATTAAACCTATTAAAGTGGGGTGTGTACTCTGAATGATAATGTCTCTATTTCTATTGCAGGGGCAATATAAAAAATAACAGGCCTAGGAACAGAGATTCAATGAATGAACCATTGTAAACTTGTTATTTTATCTGACCTTCCAATTATACTGGTCAGACAACTATTATGGAATTCACAACCACACAGTATGGTAATGATACTAACTAGGACTTTAAAAGGTACTAGACAAATTCATAGAGGTTGAGGACACCAATGGCTACTGGTTAGAATAGTTAGGTATTATTTCCAAGATCAAGACATGCAGTTTTCAATAACAGCTGTTATAGTAGCACAGTGGGGGGCGGGGGGATAAGATTGTGATGCCCCTATAAAAATCTGATTGATCATTGAGGAAGGAGAAGGATACTGGATTATATAGGTTTCTATTTTGATCCAGCCTTGTTCATTCCCATCTAGTGCATGCCGCAAGCCTTTATCTAAAAGAAGGGACAATTCTCTACAAAGGTTTACCAAATTGCTTATGCTAAATATTTATTGGCTGCACTCAGAACCGGATTTTTTGGAACTTTCTACCTGGAGCAGTCCTGAAGGCATCATAAAATTGGCTCAAATAAGTGATCAAACCAAGTTGCTCGTCATCAGACAGTGAAGCCATTTCAGTGCTGGAGAGGACTGGAGAAATGCCTAGCTCCTGCTCAGCCATATCTAAAGCCAGTTGGTTGTTCCCAATGGGGTCATTTGGGTCCAATGAATTGAAGTCCCTACAGTTGGAAGAAACAAATTACAATGACTAATCTCAGCCCAGCTGTAAAAGATTATTTAAACATCAGGATGCTTTCTCCATCAATATTCCATTCCTGGAATATTGATTCTGTTGAAGAAAGAAAAAGGAAGCATAATTCATTCTCAGTTGCCTCCTATATCATAAACCTGGATGGAAAAAGTGGTCTGTTATAAAAAAATGTGCCTTTCTGCGAACCTTTGTTTTAACTACACAAGATACTGCTATAAATAAAGCCAATTGATGATTTTAACTAGAAAAAGAAGACTGCAAATTTTGTAAACCTGTAAAGGTTTTATTAGAAGTGCTTCTACAGTTATTGCCAGCTCCTAACAACTTTTGTGATGAGTCGGCCACACACCAGAAAGGAATCTTGGAAACTGCTTTTCTTTTTCTTTCTCCTTAGATACGTAGGGTAGGTTTCAGTAACTGAACACCAACCAGCCCTCCTTCCCGTAACAGAATTATGACCAGATGAGAAGGAAAAGTTGATGGCTACAGTCATTTGAGTACCAAATATGGAGAAAGAAATGCTGTAGTCATCCTATCAAGATCTGGCAGACAGGTTGAGACGTGCCTGTTTTCTTTGAAGTCTACAGTTATTAATCCCATCATCTCCCTGCAACAGAGCAACATTTGGAAGGAAAAAAACCATCTTTGAGATACAAATAAATAATTGCCTATATTAAAGTTTATGTTCACATTTTGTACTTAAGATCATTTTTGTATCCTCTTTGACTTTAATAAGCAGTATTTTATGAAATAAATTATATTCTAGGGAAGAAGCTTGGTCATAGTCTCCGGTCTATGGTATCGTTCAATATCTGGTCTATGGTCATGGCCAAATGCTTAAACAATTAGATTAATGCTTGGGGAACTAAAGTTTTGGAGCCATAGAATCTATGAAGAATTCTTACATATACCCCTATTTTTGAGGGGGTGGGGGAGTCCCTAAAAATGTTCTGGCAGATAATCAAAGAGAGATGGTAGCAAAAATGAATATGATATAAAAACTTTAGCAAATAAAGTGATCTTACTCCAATGTTTGAATATATATAAAAGAAAGCTTTATTCCAACCCATTTTAGCCTTTCCCAATATTAGTAGATATTCTGCCCCTTCAGCTTTCCCACAAAGGAAACTCACAGAAGATCTGGGCGAAAGTGATGTATGAGGGCACAAAGAGCCAATCCACTTTTCCAGGAGTGTGTGAAGTTTTCCACCTTGATGCCATGGTAATTGGCTGTGTTTGATTGGCACCAATTAAGAAGCTCCTCATAGGCTCCACTGGTATCTGGAGTAAGAGTATGGTATTGCAAAGAGAAAAGAAAATTGATATTTATCTATAAGAGTGTCCAATTCCCAGTATGTCTTCAGATACATATTTTATTCATTCCCTTATTCATCCAATTTATAAAAGAAAAGCTTCTCAACATACCAACATGTTTCTTCTTTTGTCAATGGCTGTTGAAAAGCAAGCCACTATAATTACTAGCAGAAATCACACAATATTTATGTAACTGATACCCCTGAGTAGGTTATTGTATGACTGTGTTGTTATTGCAATGTATAGACTGGTCAGATGAAGATCTGTGCAACTTCATTGCCTATAGTTAAGCTAACAAAAGTATATACAAAAATTCCCTAGAGTCACATGATATTCCCCTGTAGCAACATATATCCAAAACTATTCTATCTAGTTGCAAGACCTAAAGAAGAAACTGCAAGCAAGATGATATGGCAGATTAAAAAGTGCTAGAGGGCCAAGAGGTAGCAGTGGCAAGAAAGCAAATATCAGTAGATTTAGATATTTGATGATGAAACACATCTATTTGGAAGTCTGGACAGCCATTTAGCAGATTAGTTACTATATCCTATATTGCAGAATATGCACTAAGTGGAAATTGGAAGACTGGAACCAATTAGTCTCAAGGTTATTTCCAATTCTGCAGTTCAATCATTCATATGCAAGAATCTGCATCGCTGCAGGTGCCATTTTGTTAAAGCAAGAAAAAAGTGAGCATAAACAGTGGGATCCTTGCAGCTGGAAGCTAGGAAGAAAGCTACCCAAACTTACCTTTGCAGACTAACTCTGGGCTGGCACGACTTCTTCTCTTGTTCTGCTCCATTTCTATATCTCCCTTAATGTACAGTTTATGAACCTGAAAACAAATGCACCTATTATTTGCTATCATCAACATGACTTGGACCCTGAACAGAACTCCAGCTAATCTATATACCTCCCAAATCCACTCAGCTCCTGAAATCTTCATCTTCCCTGTTCAGAAAATGCACCAAAACCCCTTATCCAACTGACCAAACCTTAAATGTCAGAACAGCCATCAAGAACATCTTGCAGGGAAGATTATTGCTGATGTCCTGCCATAATAAATAACATCACTTTATACTTTCTTTTATGTTTCTGGCTGCAACAAGCACCAAAGTGGTCAAAACCCAGCTTCCCCTTTGCAACTTAACACTATATTGTGTCAAGTTGCAAAGGGGAAGGTGAGATTTACAGAGGAATTTAACAATAAAGCCCTTGGTCGGGAAGACAAAGCAACTATACCTTCTCCTCCATCTATCTGTTTGTGGCAAAAGTACCTGAGAGATCTTGATTGCCTGAAGGTTGATGTTTGGGTATCGTGTGTTGGGATCAATGCTATACTGATTAATGTTCTTGTTCATGTTGTCAGGTGAAGTCTGTGACAGCAGCTGATATATACTTTCTCTAGGTGGGGATTGAGCAAAAAAGATTCCATCTGAGTTCATGAATGAAGAGGCATATTTTATACCTGGAAATCAGAATCAGCCTGGATGCAATATTCCTTGGTCTTTGCTTCTTTTCACAAGAGTCATTCCTAATTCATTCTGCGTGCTCTTGTAGCCATTATGAGTATCAATATGTTATCCTATGTTTTGGGGAACATTCACTTTCCTCATGTAATCTTAAATTTTCCTCATTTAATTTTAAACATCCTCCATTAACTTGCCTGCTCTTCAGTCTATCCCCTAGGCCCCTAAGCAACACACTAATAATTTCCTTCATAGTTATACAAGCTTTCAAATGGTTGTGTCTGGAAAGAGAAACAAGAAGCTACTGTTTAACCATTTTGATTCTTTTCATCCATTTTTGTACTGAGAATGTTCACTGTCTCCAAGCAGCTATTTTCCTTTCACAGGTTAAAAAAAATAGAACTTTTTCCTCAAACCAGGCCAAAAACAATTGACTGGGGATTATATCAAATAAGAAAAAGTTGATAAGCAGGATTTTCTTTTGTTTTATGTTTTTAAATCCTCCTTCCTTTCTTCCATGATTCTTTCTGCGTGCTAAAATTTACAGCATTCAAAGATGCTCTTTTAAAAAAAACAGTATTTTGGAAAATGGTTTAGCTATGGATAATACAGCCACTGAAGGCAGTTAATGTCCCTGGGGGTATAGCTTGAAATCCAATCACACACAATAACTATGACCTCTAATGAGACTAGAAAAGGACTCCACAGTTAAACATCCTTTTATGGCTGGCTGGGGAATTCTGGGAATTGACATCCTCACATCTTAAAGTTGCCAAGGATGAGAAATACTGGGAAAAAAATCTGAAGGATTACTAAACACCCCTCCCCCTTGTGTGTCTCTCTCTTGAGAATCCTAACTCTGGAAATACCTTACCCCTTTCTCAATATGCTTACCTCTCAGCCAACACATCTAGTGGGGATACTCCTGAGGCCCATCTTTTTACCATCCAAGCAGCATCAAATGCAGCTAAGAAACCTCTGCCCACACCAGTGCCCAAGGGCCAAAATGGCTGGAGAACAAAACAAAACAAAAAAACAAGAGTTCAAACATTCTGGCTAATCAGCAACATGGGACAATGACTCAAAGACATTGAAACTGGACAAATGCAGGAGGAATCAGATCTGGGTGTGAATCTTGATGCTGCAATTAGTGTACAACTGTCTCACTGTGCAGTGTATGAGTTTGAGAAATGCTTGCTTTCCATGGGACCCATAACACTGAGCTTGTTAGCTAGCAAATCGAGCTGTGGGGATAAAAACTACCTAGTAAAGACAAACAAATGAACATGCAAAATTGAAAATCACCTGCATTCTGCCCAGGAAAAGGAAACACTCCGGCCTCAAAAGTCCAAAAGCAAAACTATATTCATATACAAACCACCAAATAATATTGCTCACGTCAAGCACTAGTGAAGAAATGTCTGAGAAAAGTGCACAGAGGGGGAAAAAAATCCCTGTATTCTGCTTGGTCTGGATTTTCATAATCCTTTTAAAAACAACCATTCTGCTGGGTAGAAGGTTTTTTTAATAGTTCCCATTATAACAGATGATATTCAGCAGATTTTTTTCCAAGCAGCTCAGCTTTAGTTCCATGTTTCCATATGATGACCTTTGAGTAACTTTCAGTAATAATAGAAATGGGAGAACAACCATCGATAAAAAGTAAAAAGCCTTCCCGGGATATTGCTGCATTAAAAAATATGCAAAATCTCCCCTACATAAAATGATGGGGACAGCAAACTTGTAATGGAAAACTGGCTGTAGCCTTGGCTTCTAAATTAACCTAGAAAATTCTTAGCAGATGAACATTCAGTAATACAAGCTTCATCTGCCTATATATTCTGAAGTAACACATATTGATTGTCCCTAACCAGCTGCTTTCCAGATGTGTTGGATTTTAACTCCCAAATTAGGACTGAAGTTGTAAACTAATACGAGGTTGGGAAAGACTGTCTCCAACTGAATGGGAGTTCCAATCAAATAGGTTTGAAGTATGCATTTGTCCCATACTGGAGAAGCCCTTCCAGATGTTAGTTCTGGTCATATTAAGGCCGCACTTACCTCCACCAAGCAGTCTCCCACCAACCCGATAAGCAGCTTAGTGTCATTGCAGTCACGCACCAAAGCTGCATTTTCTGCACGGCTCATGCAGGTGAAGTCAAACATGTCAACATCAGGACGGTGGTGATGGTTTAGGGCAAATTGCAAAGTGGGCAACTGGTAGTTGGTAGAGAAGTTGGCAGCCTCTTTGGCATAAGCAAGAAGGGCTTCCTGGTTCACATTTTCTGGAGAGAGTAAGCTCTCTATGTCAAGCTTATCCTAGAAATATATAGATATTTTTAATGTTCTATAATAATATAGAATAATAATTAAAGAGCCATGAGTTCTATTACTTTAACTCATAAAGCAACTATAAGACAATGGGATCTACTATATATGGAGCCTACTTGCTGAAAGGTTCAGATGTGTAATCTACACTCTCTGGAGTGAGATGTGGCTCTCATACTGTGCAATCTGATTACTCCAGCACTTCCCTCTGCTGAAGTCATAGAAAAAATAGGGCTATTTTTAAAAGGGCATAATGAAAGAAAAAGTAGTTGAATCAAAATTGGGAAAAGCAGGAGGCATAAGGTTTAGAACTCCCAAGATATCAAGTTTCAGCATGAATTTAATACAACTAGTACATTAAATATTCATTTTTGTGCCCCTATCAAAATTTAGACATTTTAATTTAATTTTAATCTCAACTTTAATCTCACTGATTAAAACCTGCATTTATTAAGGCAATTTATTAAAGGCAATTTAAGGAACCAACTTATACAAACAGTCAAGTTTTAATTACATTGCATTGTGAGTGTGGGTATAGCTAAAGGACAGAGGCATAGAACATATAGCTGTATGTATAGGATTTAGCTAAATATTTTTGGAATAGTTCATCTGCATGGAAGTACCAATGGAAAATCCTCTGTTCTACATCTACATGTCACTTTTATATCTCAAGGACTATAAATCTTAATTATGTTGAATTCAGTCATCTCTTATTTAGGGATAACTCACATAAAATCCTTGTTTAGATTTCAGATTTATGAAGACATTTTTCTTCTTCACTAAGTGAAATGTATATTACATACCTCTTAGTTAAAAAAGCTCAGTTCATATGTGCTTTCAAAAGTCATCAAAGTTCAATTTAAGGCATTATTTACTGTTGGATCCACCATTCCACTGATTAAAAATAAGCTTCAAAATGACAAAGATACTACAGGATTTTAGCAATTTTAAAATGATTATTTATTAATTCAATCATGGCATCTGCACCATCATTCAAAATGATGCAATGGGCCCCTGAAAAGGTTTCCAAGCCCTGTCATACATACATTTAAGATTACTCCTTTCTTTAGCAAGCTATGCTTCTTGGCTGTCATGACGAAGTAGTGAGTATCATCTTTATAGTAGACAATGTTTTCCAAATCAATACCTGATATTGTTCAAACACAAAGAAAATGTTATAGATAGACAAGTTTAAAGGAAGATAGTCACATTCCTAACAAGAAGGCTGCCACTGGTAACAGCCACACAGGCTCTGAATTACCTGTAGGATCAGAATTAGTCTACAACTCAGTATAGTGGTTGGTAAACAATAGTTAGTGGCTATTGTCCTCATAACCTGATTGCAGAATTCCTTGTATCTTGGGCTATCTCTTGCAGGAGACAGGCTGCTTAACAAGATACGAAAATCCTTGTGGGATCATATGTATTCATATCTTGTTTTGTAATTGGCATTAAAAATGCAGGTGTCCTTGACTTACAACAGTTCATTTAGTGAATATTTGAAGCTACAGCTGCACTGAAAAAAGTGACTTTTATGACCATTTTTCACACTTACAATTGTTGCAGTTTCCCCATGGTCATGTGATCAAAATTCAGCTGCTTGGCAACTGACTCATATTTATGATGGTTGCAGTGTTCTGGGGTCATGTGATCACCTTTTGCAACCTTCCGACAAGCAAAATCAATGGGAAAGCCAGATTCACTTAACAACCATATTACTAACTTAACATTCGCAGTGATTCATTTAACAACTTCAGCAAGAATAGTCGTAAAATGGTTAACAGCTGTCTTGGTCAACAAGAAAAATTTTGGACTAAATTGTGGCTATAAATCAAGGACTAGCTATATTCCGATGTAGCGTGATATAGAACAACATAAATTATAGGATTAAAAAAACCCAAACTAACTTATTTCCCCAAACAACCTATGTACATATATTGATGTATATTTTATTTTACACTACTGAAATTTATGGAAAAATGGAGGGATCCTAAATACTGTTCCAAAAGATACAAGAAATAGTTTTATCTGTTTGCTGACTCACCTTCTCTGTTTCTGCTTGTTAAAAACAATGGAATGTCACAGATTTCAATGCATGATGAAAAACCACGCAAGCTAAAAGTTAAGTGTAAACTCTCACCTGTTTTGTTAAAGAGATTTTGGAAGAATTTCTGGTTGTATATGCGAGCCACTCCACTTATCTCAGCCACTTCCACCTCAGTTTTGCTATGGTTATTTATAAAATTAGTGGTAATGCCAATAGCCAATTTGCCTCGTGTCTCCTTCCTTTTAAAGCCTGTGAGAAAACATAAAAGAGAGCCTTCCATCAAATGTGAAAGAGGAGTCAACCATACAGGAAATGGTCAGGGTTAGAATCAAAAAGAGCAACATAAAGTGTACAGAGCAAACTATGCTCGATATGTATCCAAATTCATCCAAAATATAATAAATCCAGTTTCTTTGTTACCATATTTTTGGTAGTGAAAGGACACCAAGCGGACAGTACAATGTTTTTAGTGATACTGCCCTTCCAGAATAATCTCTCTTAATTCCTTTGGTTTTAAAATGGTCCCTAAAAATATTACTCTGATCACCATTTAATTAACTGCACACAGCTCTGTTTTAGCGAACATTTCCTGTGTTGATTATAACAGGTTGTCCTTGCTTTGAGATCAAAACTGGGATCAGAACCCGTGGTAAGCAATCTGATGGTTAAGAGAGTCCCGCCTGATTGTTTTGATATTTTGTGCTATAAATCATTAAGCGAATCCAGCTTCCCCATTGACTGTTTACTGGAAGCATCCTGGGAAGATTGCAAATGATGATCAGGGAACCCCAGACACTGTAACCATGGTAAACCCATGCCAACTGCTTGAATTACTAAAATGGGACCATGGGATGCTGCTATAATTGTGAAGGGTGGCTGTAGGTCACTTTTTTTAGCACCATCATTGTGCTAACACCCATTGGTTGTTAAACAAATGGACATATGTTGAGGACTATTATAATACTAATGCAAATATTTAATACATTACCAGTAACTGAGAATTTTGTTTAGGATTAGCAGATCTGGGCTACAAAAAGTTCATTGAATAACAGTTAGAGTTTCTTTGCTTCTTTGATGTTAGGTAGTGGTTATTCAGGTGTTTGCAACTAATGTATAATAAGCCTTAGAGTTCTTGTTTCCTTTTCTTACAATATGCATTAACTGTCTTCCTGCCCCCCCCCAAAAGTAGACTAAAAAAATAGGTAACAATAAAATACACCGATGTTAAAAATTGGATTCATCATAGGAGGATTATACAATTTTGAGAAAGCCTTTGGAGAAGATGCAGCATCCTAGGACGAGGGACTCATTTTTGCTTCTTATGGCTAGCATTCAACAAAATGAGTCTGGAATTTACTATTGGGGGAAAAAATGTGGAAAATGAACAATTCCAGACAAGGAATGATTATAAATTTGGGGCATTATTGGAAATGCTCAACATAAATAAATTAAAAATAAAACAAAATAAATAAATAAATTCAAAGGGACCCACTAGGTCTTTTTGATGGACCCACTAGGTCTTTTTCTGCTGTTTTCTATGTTTCTATGGATGGAAGCAGAACTAGCTCATATGTGCTGAAGCGTCTACAAAGAATTTTCCTTTTTATTTTATTTTTAATTTACTCTCCAGCTGAAGGCAAAATGCCTTTTGGAATCTTTTGAAATGGTATCTGCTATTGAGAGTGAGAGCAGCACAGATACTAAAAGAAAAAAAACCAAACAAACAAAGCTGGACATCCATTTTTATTTTCATACTTAAAATTTCACAGAATCTGCTGGAGTAATTAAGTAAAATTGAGAGGAGATGCTAAAAAAAGAAACAGAAGTTTCTCTCTAAAATCATGTGCTACCTAATGTTTTACTTCTTAGGCACTGTTTGATTATAATACTACACATGACTTATATTTAATTTTTTAAAAGCCATTTCAATTTACTGTCACAATTTCACAAACTTGTATATTATAATGCCAAGTTTAATACAAACATAGGGGTTTCTTTTGTCATCTGAAAGAATGGAAAAATATTTCTCCGAACATTTGTCTCATTTACAATGACAAAAAATGAGGTTTGTGGAAATCTTCACAATCCAGGGTATCTACAGCTTTTTTACACCAGATTCTCCTATCTAATCTCAGTTAAATTACATCATTCACCTTCAGTTTTGATACCAATAAACATTCAGTTTTGAACCTATTTTTACAAGCTAGAGTTGCAGGTTCTCATTCAGCTGGAACACTAGTTTTTTCCAAATAATAAAATTATAATAAATAAATAATAAAATAATAAAAATATCTGTAAGAAGTCTCTAAATCTGGACATTTTTCTATAATGTTTCCCCAATTCTGTCCATCTATTGACTTGTGAATGTTTACACAACCCTTTTGCAAAGAGGATGCAAAGAGTGATAGGCCATATGTGACTGCTTACCTTACCTTCTGGCACAAACCTTCCACCACCAGCAGAGATGAGAATATCAAACTCATATTGGCTCAAGGGAGAGGAACCAGGCTGCAGGTCAGCTCTCCATCCACTGACTACAATATAAAGATGAAATCAAGACTCTGGCCATGATGGCAGCAAATCAACTCCTTGTCACAGACGTGTGTTTATAAAGGAATCAGAAGCACATTTTACTGGCTTAAAGAGCTATGGCTGGCTGAAAAGTAACAGTCCAACTTATTTTGGCCCTTGCTAAGAATTAATGACTCAATTTAAAATTAATTCCCACACTTTTGCTTAGAGAGAAGCAATTTTGCTTACAGAGGGACCTTTAGAAATACTTTAAAATATCAGAAAAAAAATCATTAAACTGGAATTGTTTTACAGGCTAAAACTTTACAGCCATGAGTAATCAAAAAGTTTGGAAATTATTGGGGAGAAGCAACCAGTGCTGATTTCTTTCTGGTTTTATTGTATGGAAAGTCTGGACATCTTCAAACCAAATAGAATATAATTGTGGAAGTTTCTCACTCTGAAGTTCTGAAGGACCATCCCAAGTATACATTTGTAAACCTGAGTTGTTCTTGTCCTCGCACAGTACTATCAGTGTCAAATAAATGTTAGAATTATATCAGGGCCCAAATGCAACTGAACACTTTTTAGCCCTAAATGTTCCAATTGCATTGCTTCTATGCATTTTATCTTAATACAGCAAAAAAGCATTTCAGTTTTAACAAGAAAGCAGGAAAACCTATTATTTATGGAGAAAAGCCAATTCTCAGCAAATACGTTTCATAAATCTCAGCAGTTTTTCTCCTGGGTGTTTGAAGAAAATACCTCTTTGTTGTTTGTTTACTTTCATTTCTATGTAGCTTGATTCCTTACAGCAAGCCACCATAGCATAGGGATAAAAAAAATCAGTAATAACCATTAATTGCAGTCCCCATTTGCTTCACCATAAGTCATACAGTTGGTAGGATAATACTATCCCAAATGCTATCCTGAAAAGTAACGCTTTCACAGTTCTTCAGAAACATAATAAGGAGCAAGTGATTAAAATGTCTGAGGATAGGCTGATCCATTTGCCATATAAGTGATGGAGAACAAAATTGGGTAAGATACACTGCTTTTAAATACCCAAAAGTATTGAGTATTATTGATATTCTTACCCTGCCCATGAGAGTTCACTACTGGTAGAATGAGCCCCTTAAATTGTACACCGATGTGAACATGAACACCTAACAACAAGGCTACTTTCAGCAGGATCAACTGCAGCTGACGGATACCTACAGATACAATAGCACACAAAGAGAATTGGTTAAAACAGAAGATGTGCTGTACTCATTGGTTGGAAAGTTTCTCATTGCTACAAATGGAGCAGGAGGCTTTAGCCACCTCCTTTTTATTTCAGGAAAATAAAAAGGCAAAATTATACTTCAAAATTATTCAAAAGTAATTCAGAAAAAGTGCTTTTGACTTATGCAAGATCAGCATCTATCTGTTGATTGATTACATGCCATAAAGTTAGTATCAACTCTTAGCAACCACAAAGACAGACTTTTTTTTAGGATGACCTGTCCTTCACATTCTCCAATAATGCACCATTGCTTGTGTAACTGAATCCATTTACTGTGCTGTTGTTCACCCACTTCTCTTTCCTTCCATCTCTTCCCACATTACAGACTTCTCCAAAAAGCTAAATTTTCACAAAAAGTGTTCAAAATATTATTTGAGTCTGGTGATTTGGTCACAAATGAGCATTCTGAATCTGACTATAGTTTGTTTATCCATGTGTTTGTTTCTTAAAATATTCTCAGGAACCTTTACCAATCCCAAAGTTTGAAAGTTTCAAGTCTTTCTATCCTGCTTCTTCAAAATTCAACTTTTGCTTTTATTGTGTCCCAGGGAAAAAAATTACCTATATCTTTGAAGATATAGATACACCCTGGCATCAGAATATGTTTTCTAAGGCCTTCACTGCTATGGATCGTTAGTCTACAATGTATTTCTTGACTGCAGGTTCATTTTCTGTTGATAGCTGATGCTAACACACAGAAATATCCATCACTTCAACATCTTAATTGGGTATTCTAAGGTGGGTAGTTATTAATTGTTTTATCTTTTTTATATTTATTCTTAATTCCATTTTTTTCACATTGTGTTTGACTTTCTTTATTAAAACTTTCAGCTCATTTACATGTTCAGTTGTCAGACTTGCATTATCAGCATAACTTAGCTAAACTTTCAAGTACTTTTTCCTGCCCCTACTAAAATTTATCCTGTCCCCAAGATGTCTGCAAACCCTTTGTGCTGATATTGCTGGCACTTGCTTAACAGCAATCCTGTGGTATTACAGGCACTCTTCCTAACATACTTACTGATGTGATCCAAGGAGCCAGTGCAGAAACGGCCATAGAATTTCTTGGCTCCAAGGGCCCGCAGGTCCTGAATAGTGAAAGGCCAAAGGTGCAGCACATTGTTTCGGGAAAAGTTATCTCTCTTCTCTACCACCACAACGTGTGCTCCAAGGAAAGCCAATTCAATAGCTGAGCGGAGACCACAGGGCCCTGATCCGATGATCAGGCACTGAAAAACATTGTCACAATGAACAACCAGACATAAAGAATTTGGCAAGACAATGCATACTCAACGGCACTGAAGCTAGACAGGAACTTTACACAAGATTGAGTGTTATTACTTCAAACTAGGAGCCACAATATGGTCTGTTGGATAGAAAGAGACAGAGTCCTCCCTCAATTCCACATTTTTCCTTTCCTTTGCTGTGGACAAAGGAATGTTAGCTAATTGTTACAGTGGAACTTCCCTGATAATAAATTGTCATTTACAATAATTGCTCACTAGTAGCTCACTAGTTCTGTTGACAATTAAAGGAAGCATTCTTCTATTCAGTCAGGCATCCTCTTCTATTCAAAGAAGAGAAAAAGTCCTACTTTAATCTTAGTGAAAGTTGGAATATAGCAACATTAGAAGTAATTGAAATGTAATATTTTTAATGTGCGAGCATTGAAAAATGCTTGGCTGCTTGAAAAATTGGACCACCATTTTTAAAAAAAATTAAACGATATTTCCAGCCTCCAAGCAACCAAGCATCCAAGTCCTGTTATGTCTCTTGACAAGTCACTGCAGACCCAGATGAGACTGCTACAAACTGTCCCAAGGCCAGAATATATATTTAAGGTTTATCTTGATCATCAGACAAACATATTTGCTGATCTGTGTTCAAAGAATCCATGGTAAAACTGATGGTAATAAACCTGTAAGTTGTTATCAGTAATGATGTTCACATAGTCAGAATTCAAACAGTATTTCCCACGAAGTTGTTGAAATGCAATTTCAACTTTCTACACTATCAAAAGCTCCAAAGTATCTTCCCAGCAACAAAACAAAAAGGCAGTATTTCTGAAATACAAATGAACTTTATGGTTAAAAAAATTGTAAAAGCCAGGATAGCTTGACCTCAGATTGACCCAACTTGCTTTGTGGCTAGTATTCCTTTATGTCACAAAGTGGATGGAGCAGCTAATTTATTCCTTTGATCTAATTTTGTAATTTTAATTAATGTTCATAGTTTTAAACATTAAAATATTTGTAATTTTCATGGGATATTTGTTTCTTTTAAAATACTTGAAGCTTTCTTGAGATGCCTGTTTCTTTTTATTTGTGTTTATGTCTAGGTTTTTTTTGTCTCCTGAGAAACTATAATTTTGTTGCTAAAAATAATGCTTATTCATGTACTATTTAAAAAAGAATAAGCAGTTATATTAGTGCAATTATTTTTTATTATTGTTAAATGTAGAAACACATTTGAGGGAATTCAGTTTTTTCATTTTACAGAATTATGAACAGCTTTAAAGGAAATACTTTTCTTCTTTGAAAATATAGATTAAAAAATGCAATCATCAAGGATGTGGGGTTTTGATAGGAGTATAGGAATGAAGAAAACCATCTGTAAATAAGGAATCAGAAACTTATAACACTGAAAGACAAACCTAAACCTCTTCATACCAAACAGCAGGAAAATTAGTTACAATACCCAGGCATCAAGTATGAAACTAGCTTTTATACTGTCTAGACTTATAATTATTACACATATAGACATATACCTTTGCATGTAGAAGAATTAAATATGCTATACTACTAAACTATAAAGTGTCTTCATAATTTAGTCATAGGAAAGTTAGTACTAGTAATCAGACACCAGTCATGAAGCTAGTTATTACAATGTCTAGATCCTAGTGTCTTAGCATCTCATATGGAAACCTATCAAAAAGAATCTGAATAAGATTGCAACTATGATGCGACTTTTTACCTTGGTGTTTGAACATGCTCTTCCTTGGTCATAGTCTCTGTGTCCAGCCTTCTTGTCCAACTTGGTCCACAAAGCTTTAGCACTCCAATAATTGAGGGAAGACTTGAGCTTGTGATAGAAATGGATCTGGCCAGTGTGTTCCAGATTCAGATAACTGCACAGCTCTTCAAATCTACTCAAGACCTCTTTGCACTGCTTGGCATGCAGAAAGGCATCAAAGAGAGAATGAGACTGATTTGGTTGCTCTCCATCTTGCTGATTCATTCTCCTGGGACTTCAGGGGCAATGAAACCTGGAAAACAAAACAGAAGATTAAAGATGTGTATCAATGTTCCTGTGCCCAGAAGTGATGGAGGAACTAAAGGCAAAGTACAACTCCATTTGTGCCTCCATTGGAGGCTGACACTTAGGAAGAGGAATGTGGAGTCCCACCACTCCTTTGCTTTTAGAAGCAGGTATTTTTCAGGCAATGCCTCTATTTGAGCTCTAGATGTACTCATCCTTAGCATAAGGTGTTGAGGACACTGTGGTATTCTGCCATTATACATGTTTAAGACTCTTCAGAGTTGCTCAGTAGCCAAAAGAAGAGACATAATAAACCAAACCCAGAAAATCACATAGTATTATTCTCAGCTATTCTATAGCAGATGCCAGTTGTTTTCATAATGGGAAAAAAACTAACCATGAGTGTCAACATTGATTCAAATAAAGACCTTTCACTTTTTTTCTGCTGAGAATCATTCCTAGTTGGGTTTTTTTTTTTTTTTTGGCTCCACACATTGTTAGTGCAATTTAGAACAATTTTACTACTATTACCTTACATCATCAACTGAATCTAAAAGATACGACAATCTAAAGAGACGTGTAAAACATTTTATCATTGAATTATTTCAAGTTTCAAATGACCTCTTTCTGTGTGTGAAACAGATGTTTAAGTGCTAAAAAAAAGCCATTTTGAAATATGTTTTTAGCTTGAAATACTTCCCAAAATGTTCTATACCTAGTTCAGGAAGCTTTTGAGCTCAAAGCAAAAAAATTTTAGTCTAAAAGTGTTCAGATTCAAACTATTGGTCTAATGCCATCTTGCAAAGCAAATTCTAACCATAGAACTTCTGGTATAGGCTTAGCCTCTTAACTACTAAGTTATTGACCTCAATGTCAAGCTCAAACAAGCCATTGGAATTATTATAATATGGGGGGGATTAAAAATGGAGCAAGATGATGAATTAGCTAAGCAAAGACACAGAACTATAGCACATCCTCAATAACTAATGTTTCTGTGCTTTATTTTTCCTAATTACAACCATGAAGGGAAGATTGATTTTAGTTAAAATGTACAGACGTAAAAAGTTAACTATTTATCCTTTTATTGTTTCACAAATCTGAATTGTCTATTTCACAGCTAAAGTTTGTTTCACGTGGAATAAAAATACAGGTAAGATAGAAATTATACCCCCCTCCCAGCTTACAATATTCCTCTGATCAAATTAGCAATCATCTTTTTTATAGCAGGGCAAGTAACTTAGGAGGCTTTCTTCAAACAAGAATAGTGTGAGACCTTCCCACACATTATCTAAGAATCATGTACAAAGGGCATACATTTCAGTCATGCTTCTTCTTTTTTCAGTCTTGGTTAATAACTGCAATAATTTCCATAATTTGTCAGGCTTGCTGCTTATAGTCAGCATGACTCATACAGTTCTGAATTGGAATTACCAATCACCAAATGTGTGACTTCCATCCCATTCTTCATTCTTTTTCTTCCTGCATAACTCTGAAGTGTTAATCACCACAAAACATTTCTCCTCCCCACCCCATTTAGAAGGTTCTGACATCTAAATCTGTCTTACATATTTTCTTTTGGCAATTTTTTTTGTGCAAATTTTAATATTGTATTATTATAAATAAATATAAATACTAAAGAGAGCTTTAAAATAAACAGATATAGGAGCTAGAACTTCTGACAAAACCAAGTGCCATTCATCCCACTTCTATTCCAGGAGCATTATCATAGACTCAGTACTAGTGCCATACATTATGTCAGAAATTCATATATCTGCTTTGTTCTCCAACATGATACAAATCATCTCTTGATAGCAAAGTGTCATAATTCTGCAAGAAAAATACACGATTAAAGGAACACTTTAACTTTTTAGAACATCATAGACCTTAGGACGGTCTTTCTCAACTAAAGTCACTTGTACTGAAAGGCAAGTTTTGCCAGGGAAATTCTTGACTACTTTTCTTCAAGAAGTTCAATGTTTAACTGCTGTCACTTGAGCAGAAATAAAGGTTTTTCTTTTTTTAAAAAAGAAAAATCACACTGCATGCATAAATTAGCTCATTGGTTCATGGAAAGTTTCTGCTGTCACCCATCAGCTACTTCTGAATGGCTATGGCTGACCCAGAAAATTAATATAGTATTTTTTGCATATTATTGCCTTGACTTGTTTATAATTTCATTCCGCCACATATGTGTTTATGCAGTTTCAACTCAGTTTAATGCATCAGTGATTTTATGAAATTGTTCAGAAAAATCTATGGCGCATTACAAAAGTTTTTATAGTGATTCTTAAAGTGATATGATTCTTTATAATTTTCATATAAAATAACAGTAGTTTATTTTATTTAAAATAGATATTCAAAATTTCTGACAAGGATAAACCATTCTACGCTGTTATCAACTAGAATGAGCAATTTTCTTTATCCCTCCCTCCCTACTCCAGACAATATCCTGCAATCACTTGTACAATTAAGCTCTATTCAGTCTTTCATTTCTGTGAGGCAGAAAACTATTTGGGTGTATCTGATGTGTAAATTATACAAACATGGAACAAAATGAACCAAGACCACAGAAATGATTAACTGCCAGATCCAAACTAGGAGTCAAAAAGATCTGAGGATCCAGTGTCTTCCCCTGTTCTTACACTTCTTGAAGTTTTTTTTTAAAGTATCGTCTTGCTGTTTGAAGCTGGGTTGACTTTTACTACATATACTCTGTTTACAAAGCTTTTCAGCAGGAGAGAGTTGTTAGCATAGGCATTCTACTGAGATATAGCATGATGTGGTCAACATAGCATGTGACCTGAGCTTGAAGCAAAATCCTTTGGCAGTGATGAGAATTTTCAGAGACAGTTTCTCACTGAATACAACTCAGAGAGCTTGTAAAGAAGATCACCAGAGCCAGAGACACACACATGCAGATTTTCCCAAACAATAAAGACTTTAAAGAAATAGCACCTGAATTAATTATGTAATTCACTTGATCTAGCGATGACTTTCCACCAAAGTCCTTGGCTGGTATACAAAATGCTAAAAATCTAAAAAGAAATAAAAATATATAAAACATAAATCTAATTAAAATAAAGTTATTTTATCACTTTGGTAAGAGGCTTAAACCTTTTTAAAATGAAAAAAAAAAAAACACCAGTGTACCTCAACTGAAAATGATATTTTACAAACTTTATGTCTCATTTGGAAAGCAGAAGAATGGCACTAAATGGCAGATGAGTCAAATTGGACTATGGAGGCTACTATACATAGCAACTCCGAATATGAAGATTATCAAGCAATCCTTCCAGAACAAGTTGAAAACCATTAACTGAACTGGATGAACCATTCATAAACAAGAACTGTATTATTTAAATTATTGTTGTATCCACTCAGCCCTTCTTTCATTGCATTAACTTTTTGTCCATTAAATGCACCTTCCCCATTTTGAAAAGAATATGACCATTGAATTTCAATTTTTCTTGAATTTCAGAAAGGTTTTGAGATCTTTTAAATTGGAATGGGACAACTTGCCATGGCCCACTCATCGCAGCCATCTGATCACAGCCACCTTGCCACAGGACAACTCACTGAAGCCAATTTGCTGCCAAACAATTTCACATGGGACAACTCAACATGATTAAGGTTATCCACCACTGTTTCTTCAGTATTATTTCTATTTTTGTAGAAATGGGCAAAAAAGAAAATAATGTCAAAGAAAGAGTGGTGGACAACATTTAATGTGTTGAGATATCGAACTGTCCACATCAAACTGTCCCACAGCAAATTAGATGTGGTGAATTGTCCCATGGCAAGTTGGCTGTGGCAAGATGGCCATGGTAAGATAGCCATGGCAAGTTGGCAAAATATATGGAACGCGCTGTGTGAAGCCCTACTCCCAGTTTCAATGTTAGCTGCTGCTGCCCCAGCTCATAAAGGTATATGCAACTTTGTTTTACATCTGGAAAATTGCCAGAAAAGTCTCAAACAAAAGGTTTTTGCTAAGAATATATAAGAAGCTGGTGGTAGAGGTCAAGTGATAGCTCAAACTGTCATGTTTGCATTAAAATCCTTATCTAGATCTTAATGCTAGATCAGTTCCACATTGCAAAACAAACCCAATACTCCTCCCTATTCTAACTTAGAAATGTAGCATCCAAACTTGTTTACCAGGTTGTCCAAGTTTCTAAAAGCCTCATCCACAGGTTATAAACTTGTTCTTGAACTGTATTGCAAAGTATTTAAATTCCTTCAGATATGAATCTTGGATTCTAAAGATCAGATTGAACACTCATATGGAAACCAGAGATGACTGGATGAAGGGAATATTTTTCACTTCTACCCAATTCCAAATGTTAGAATTTTTCTAAAGAAAAAAAAAGGAACAGTTAAATTGCAGTAATTATCTAGAGCCTCCAAAATTTACTTTCTTGATTATAAACCCGATAGAAGTGGTTATTCGAGAAAATGCTTCTCCCAGGTTATTTCTACTTGTCCCATTGGGAGAGGCAGGTTACAAGTCCCATCTATGAAAGAATGTTTTATGGAAATAATCTAGTTATCTACAGAGTGGAGGAGAGAAAATAAGGAAAGAGGATGTGCCAGCATTACAAAATTACTGGATATATGAAAAAGAGGAATGGCCTTCCCATATTGGAAAAGTGATGAAATAACAAGTCACCATCATTTAAAAAAAAAAAACAGTTGAATGAGATCAACTTTTTCCTGTACATGAGGGCTGGTAACATATCATAGAAACTAATTAAACAGGACATCAAGTCATTTTCCCTCTACTTCTAAATCAGATATATTGCTCACAGAAAATGCCTGGGTTCAGTTCTGTGACCTAGATTACAAACAGGCTGCAGGAGAGGTGGAAGTGACATCAAGAGCACTGATGCAGAAAATCAAGAAATGAATTTGACTGAGCACCTTTTTCCCACTATTACACTCAGTACTGGTTCCCCCCAGGGTTGTGTTTTGAGCCCCCTGCTATATGCCTTGTACACCTTTCATTGCTCACCAAGCCAAACACCATCATAAAGTTTGCGGATGACATGACCGTGATTGGTTTCATCTCCGGAGAGGATGAGACAGCATATAGGGCAGAAATAGAGAACCTTCTATCTGGTGTTCACAGAACAATCTGTCATTGAATGTCCATAAAACCAAAGAACTGATTATGGACTTCAGGAAACATGAACAGGACCACACCCCACTCATCATCAACGGTGAATGAGTGGAAACTGTCCCTACGATCAGATTCCTTGGCATCCATATTTCAGCTGATATCTCCTGGTCCCCTAACACCAAGGCCATAGTGAAGAAGGCTCAGCAGCGGCTGCACTTCCTGTGGGTTCTTGGGAAGAACAATCTGGATAAGAAGTTGTTGCTGGCTTTCTATAAAGCCTCTGTGGAGAGCACTCTGACATATTGTCTGGGTGTGTGGTATGCAGGCTCCACAGCTGAAGACAGGAAAACTGTACAGAGAGTGATAAACACAGCTCAAAAGATCATTGGTTGCCCTCTGCCCTCCCTGGAAGACTTAGCCAGGACCCGCTGCCAAAGCAGAATCAAGGCCATTATAGAAGACCCCTCACACCCTGGCAATTATCTTTTTGACCTGCTGCCATCTGGATGGCGTTTTAGGTCAATAAAATCCCACACCACTAGACTAACAAATAGTTTCTTTCCCTGGGCCATCCGAACCACAAATAAACACAAAATCACTATCTCATTAAGATGTGAAAAGATGTGAAATCTCAATACCCTATTCAGATGTATAATAACATATTACAGGACAATCCATCTCTTGTGTATTATACTCGGCTAAGCGTT
This sequence comes from Laticauda colubrina, assembly GCA_015471245.1. NCBI lineage: Eukaryota > Metazoa > Chordata > Lepidosauria > Squamata > Elapidae > Laticauda > Laticauda colubrina. The sequence goes on along the minus strand of BLBF01000020.1, from coordinate 52,580,273 downwards.
ACAGTCAGTGTTGGATGTATATTTTGTGTATGTTCGTAGATACTGTACTCTCAAATTGCAAATGGAGACGTGGGTACTCTATCTTTCTTATCTTCATTTTTAAGTGCTTTGGTTTTATTGTATTGCGAACAGTTGCTGGGGTGCATCCACAGTTTCGTTGTACTTGTACAATGACAATAAAGTTCTTCTAATCTAATCTAATCTTCTAATAAGCACATGTCCATGTGCATGATAAGAGAAGCGAAATACCACCTTTTCTTCTCTCATTGCCTCAGCATGCTATGGCCTTGCTTCCAGAAGTCAATTTCCTATTTGGAAAGAACCAACGTCAAGGGCTCTAGCCCAGATGATGTAATAAATTGCAACACTTTCCTGAGAGTCATCTAGATTGGTTTAAGTCTTGACTCCACATAGACAGGATTCAGAATGATATCATCTTGCTTGGTTAACTAGGATTCCTTATGCCCTCTGATCATCAGTTAACTGTCCAGGGTACCCTCTCAGGTATCCTCTGCCACCTGTAGACTGAATCCCTGCCCCTCTTGCTTCTAAAGGGGAGGCAATTCTCTGGATCAGGCAAACATATTGATACTTCATTGTGGAAGAATGTGCTACTAGTGGCCTTGAAAGAGCTGCATTGGATACTATTGAATACTATTAATCACAGTAGCATTCTGGACTGGCTGTAGTAGGAAGGGATTGGAGGCACCGTGTTGCTGAGGTTCCACACCATCCCTTGTGGAGAGTTCCTATTTGGGAGTGGGGGATGGGCCCAATAGCTATTTCCTTGTGTGGGTCCAAGGGTTGCTTCTCTCTCCTATCCAAGCTAATATTTATAGAAAGGCACTGGATAAGGTCTCTGAAGATTTGGCATGATCAATATACTACTGAGTGATTAGGTGCCATCAAGTCATTTTCAACTCCTAGTGAACAAATATATAGATTTTCTCCATGCTGATGATGGTGATGTCATTGAAGTCCTGCTTGAGTGCCTGGAGGCTGTAAGAATCTAGATCAGGGATGTCAAACTCACGTCATCATCACGTGACGTATTGGGACTTTTTCCATTTTTGCTAAACTGGGCATAGGCATAGCCAGCGCGTGATGCATCCAGCTCACAGGCTGAGAGTTTGACAGCCCTAATCTAGATGGATGAGAACAGGCTTAAATTGAATCTTAGTACTGAGAAATTACTTTTTCTTCACTGGGATTTCCAGTCCAGTGGTGTTGTTAGGAATATGAGTCTCCTAATAGGTATTTGGGTTAGAAATATATACACCAGGATAAACATTTTAGTACTATCTCTTTAAGGGAATGCAAGAGCATGCAATTGGGTGTGGTTTTTCAAACGGCCATAAGATGGAGCCAGAAACCTGGGTTGTTTTAGTCTGAGTCTCAGAAGAGAGTGTGAGTGTATCTTTGTTTCCTTCTGTTGGAAAGTATTGCTGTTGCTCCATTTTTCTTAATTGATTGATATTTAATGTAAGCCTGATACTGAACTGTTTTTGATACTGGACTTTGATATTTGGATTTTCCCTGGATTGCAAGACTGATTGATTTACTTGTGAATGACTTTGGACTGTGTTTGGACTTTGCTTAAACCTTTCTGGAAGTAAAAATCTACATTTACTGTACAGTGTATCTGTGCACTGTGTGTGTATTATTCAAACACTTCTCTCAAATACGTCTCCCTGTATGCGCTCATTCTCCTAACGGGGAATTACCTCAACCCTGGTTATGGGCCCAGGCCATACCAGGCTCAGATAGCTGAGAGTTAGTGTGAATACACAGTACTGTATACAGACAGCTGTTTACTGTTTAATTGTGGATTACTATCCTGGTAAAGAAGGCACAAGTCACTTCAACAAGTCTATCACTGATAACCCAGTTGGATGGAACAAACTATGTTTCCTGGTCTATGAAATGCAGTCTACTTCTACATAAAGAAGGTTTATAGAATGTAGTTCAAAATCCACCAGATGTAAATGCTTGGGATCCAGAAAATGAGGATGATGCCAAGAAGATTGCTGGCTTTAAACAGAACAACGAACGAGCTCTTTGTATAATTGGACAAACACTGAGTGACCAGCAGCTGGTCCATATTCATGGAGAAGAGTCTGCTGCAAAGTGTTGGGAGAATTTGAAGAGGATTTATGTTCGTGACAGTGTAGGTGCACACATACATCTTACACGTAAACTGTTTAGAGCACATCTTCTGAAAGGTGGAGATATGCTAGCTTATTTAAACTTTATGAAAAGAACTTTTCAAGAGCTACATGAAAAGGAACTGATATTTTCAGAGCTGCATCAAGTTTACATTATTCTTTCCTCATTGGATGAAAGTTATGATGACCATGTATCTTCACTGGAAGTCCTGCCCAGAGATAAACTGACATTAACTGACATAACTGGAAGGTTGCTGGAAGAAACAAGACAGCTGAGGATCAGGCTGCTTGGCAGAAAGCAATGAATAAGGAACTGGAATCATTAAAAAGACTGGAGGTATACGAAAATGTTAAGTTACCACCAGGTAAACATGCCATAGGATGTAAATGGATATATAAACTGAAGACAGGTGTAGATGGGACTGTTACCCATAAAGCCAGGTTAGTAGCACAAGGATTTAATCAGACAGCAAATAACTATGATGAGATGTTTGCACCTAGTATGAAGGCTGCTCCATTAAGGGCAGCATTAGTGTGGGCAGCAAAGGAGAAATATATTGTAAATCATTTAGATGTAGAGACAGCATATCTGCATGCATTGTTGCAACACACTATATATTTAAAGAAACTTTTAGGTCTCAAAAATGATAATACTGATAATAATGATTGCTGGAAATTGAAAAAGAGTCTTTATGGTTTAAAGCAATCAGGATATGTGTGGAACCAATGTATAGTTAAAGAATTAGCTAAGATAGGTTTTGTAGCTGGCATGGCTGATTCATGTTTGTTTAAAAGAGAAAGTAATGGTATGATTTCATTATTGTTATTATTTACTGACGATATAGCATTAATCACCAAAACTGAACAAGAAGCTACTGAGATAATCTCACTGTTGGAACAGAAATTTAAAATAAAACAGTTAGGAGAAATCAAACATTATCTTGGTTTAAAGATAGATAGAACTAGGGGAGGATACAAGATCTCACAGGCAGATAAAATTAACCAATTACTAAAAAGTTATAAAATGGAACTTTGTAAGCCAGCTAAAACACCAATGAGCCAGGAGTTTAGCAATAGTGATGTTCAAAGTCCTGTTTTTGATAAGAACATTTATCAGTCTTTGATTGTAGTTTATCTTATCTCAGTAATTGGTCAAGGCCAGACACTGCATACTGTGTTAATCAATTAGCAAGTTTTAATGCTGAGCCAACTGAAAGGCACTGGCAAGCTGCTAAACGTGTGTTAAGATACCTGAAACAAACAATGCATTATGCATTGTATTTGGAGCCAAAAGATGATCTGAATTTGACTGCATATGCTGATGCAAGTTTTGCTACAGACATAAATACATTGAAAATCTACATCGGGTACTACTGTATTATTGGGAAAAGCATTGATTGGATGGAGAACTATTAGACAGAAACATCTAAGTTTGTCAACAATGGAGGCTGAATTCTCATGTTTGTCTTTATTATGTACATATTTAGTTTTGTATAAACAATTATTGATTTATATGGGAATTGATGTAACAGATTCTATTGTTGTTTATGAAGAGAACCAATCAGCAATACAGATGGCTTCAAATATTGCTGTTAAAACAAGAACGAAACACAGATTTAAGATATTTAAATGTGAGACAATGTGTGCAAAGTAAGATGATTAAGCTAGAATACTGTATGTCAGAAAACAATATAGCAGATCATTTTACAAAGGCCCAAGGCTCTATAAAGCATAAGGCTAGCTGTGAAGATTATGGACTTAGAATGTAAGGTTGTACATATTATCTTACCCAAAAGGGGAGAATGTTAGGAATATGAGTCTCCTATCAGGTATTTGGGTAAGAAATATATACACCAGGATAAACATTTTAGTACTATCTCTTTAAGGGAATGCAAGAGCATGCAGTTGGGTGTGGTTTTTCGTACGGCCATAAGATGGAGCCAGAAACCTGGGTTGTTTTAGTCTGAGTCTCAGAAAAGAGTGTGAGTGTATCTTTGTTTCCTTCTGTTGGAAAGTATTGCTGTTGCTCCATTTTTCTTAATTGACTGATATTTACTAGATTTAATGTAAGTCTGATACTGAACTGTTTTTGACACTGGACTTTGATATTTGGATTTTCCCTGAATTGCAAGACTGACTGATTTACTTGTGAATGACTTTGGACTGTGTTTGGACTTTGCTTAAACCTTTCTGGAAGTAAAAATCTACATTTACTGTACAGTGTATCTGTGTACTATGTGTGTATTATTCAAACATTTCTCCCAAATATGTCTCCCTGTATGCGCTCATTCTCCTAACGGGGAATTACCTCAACAGTTGTCTCTTTACTGGATAGCATTAGCACTGAGAAAGCAGGACCATGATCTGGGGGGGTCTTTTGGACACATGGCTCCTACTAGGAGCAAAGTGAGACCTTTGCTTAGTTTGGACTGGTGGGTCAGTTAAGCCTCAAGAGCAGGGAATCTTGCTTCAATCACTCATTTCCTTGTCATCTCTTGCTTAGATTTCTGAAATATGTTGTTGATGGGAACGCTTTTTAAGATCATCCAGCAGTGATCAGCCCATCTGCTGATAGGCATTGAAACACCCTGTACTAATGTTACAGTCTCTTTGCTGATTGCCAGTACGACTGACAATGTAGTTACCAGGAGTTAAGAGTGACTCCTTGATGTCAAGTGAACCAACCTTAGAAACCTTTATCTACCTTTTTACAGGTAGTCCTCGACTTACAACTATTTATTTAGTGACCATTTGAAATTACAATGGCACGGAAAAAGTGACATAATCGCCTTTTGCAATCTTCTGACAAAGTCAATGAGAAAATCAAATTCAGTTAACAACCGTGTCAATTAAGGTTGTAAAATGGGGCAAAACCGACTGAACCACTGTCTTGCTTAGCAACAGAAATGTTGGGCACAACTGTGGTCACAAGTTGAGGACTATCTATGCTGACAAAATAAATTATGGATAACCATGGAAGGAAAAAAATGCTTCTATGTGTACCAAATTATATCCAGGAGAACTTCAGGGCAGAAATTCAAGTTTCAGATCTTCTTCCTTATATCAAGTAATTTATTCTTTGTCATCAGGAGATCACTTATACTGAGCCTTCACTGAGTTTTCTCTTCATTTAACCAGTGATGATGCTGGCACAGATACAAGATCACCAGGAGTTTTTCCTTCCTACACTCTTTTCTTGTGTAAACAAGAAAAGAGAGAGATCAATCAACAGCTAACACTTCTAGTTTAGAAATAAATGTAAACTACAGCACAGACTTGTTGAAACCCTAGAAAAATCAAGTTAATATAGAATATAACTTTTACAACAGTTGTCTCAACTTAATACCTTCCCAATACATTGATATCCAAGCAACCAAATTTCAAGTTAGCACAGAAGTTATAATCTCAACACAACCCAATGCAGTTTTAGAGATCTGTGGTCTTATCAGTGCTTATAAGATAAAAGGCAATGCTTCCCATAACCATTGTTTTTTCTGTAGAAGAGCCCAAAGAGAAGTACACAAAAGAATTCATACTGTCATTCACTTGGTTCTAATGCTATCAATTTGGCCAAGTGTGATTTCAAGTGAGTTCAAGGGATCTATTTGCATCCACATTGCAACTGGCCATATCAAGGACTCAGCAGAAGTACTTTTTGATTGAACTTAATTGTTTTTCTATGACACTTCTGGAAAACCAAACACCAATTAGTAGGTGCAGACTGTGAAGCAAACCTTACAGCCTTGCCGTTTGACACCACCCTTTAGTTGCAGTATTAAAAAGTGTGCACCTGCCAAGATTGTTAAGTGAGAACTGGAATCACACACAAACACCAGTTTATGAAGCAGAAATGCCCATACTAGATGGGGGAATGAGGAAAACTTTAAATCCAACTAGCTTCAGGAAGATGACATCAGGGATTATATTGTTATGACCAAGTCTCTTTCCTTCAGGGGTTATTTACAAGAGCTAAAGAGCAACAGATGAAAGATAAGCTTCAGTTCAGTTCAGTATCTAAGTTTCCAGAGACCAAGAAGAAGGAAGTATATATGCTAACTTTCTTAAGCTTTTGCTGCGATGGGGTGCAAAAGGTGTTGCTGCTCACTGATTGTGTTCACTTCATGGCAAAGTGTATTTTCTCAGCTTGGCATACCAAACAAAACCAGTCAGTGGTTTGCAAATACTGGTTTTATGCCTTAGTATATCATGTCGACCAGTGCAGTTAGTGTATTCAGTAAATTATGGTTAAACAGACCATCATTTACATGGGTAAGCCTAGCCTCTGCTAATGTAAATTCAGATACAAAGGTTATACAGGTTGTCCTCAACGTACAACCACAATTGAGCCCAAAATGTATGTTGCTAAGTGAGACATTTGTTAAGTCAGTTTTGCTCTATTTTATGACTTTTCTCACCACATTTGTTCAGTGAATCACTGCAGTTCTTAAATTAACTACACAGTTGTTAAGTGAATTTGGTTCCCCCATTGACTTTGCTTGTCAAGAAGGTCACAAAAGGGGATCACATCAACCTGGGACACTTCAACGGTGATAAACGTGAGTCAGTTGTCAAGCATCCGAATGTAAATCATGTGACCATGGAGAGGCTGCAACAGTCGTTAAGTGTGAAAAATGGTCATGTTACTTTTTTCAGTGCTGCTGCAACTTGGAATGGCCACTAAATGAACTGCTATAAGCCAAGAACTACCTATAGTGCAAAAGAAGTAAATCTGGAAGTACACAATAATTATATCTTTCTTCGCTCATTGTCTAGCTGAAAATTGAGCATTGTGAGCCCACCCAGAGTTGTGTTTTAAGACAGGCAGCCACACAAATTTTTACAATAAAATAAAATGTAAAAATGAAATGCTTTAAAAAAAAAAAAAAAAAACAAAGCTCTCTGTTGAAAGCTGTCAACAGGATTAAAGGGCCTTGATTCTCTCTCTACACGGAGGACAAAAAGTCCCCTTTCTCCAAGCATAGAGATTCAGCAGCAGTGTCAAAAACTCTCTACCAGGATTTTTGGGCCAGATCCAAATGCTTACAAGAATTGGCTGATGCTTGAAGGCAAGCAGTACACTGGCAAAGCGACCACGATCTGCCAAGGTTGAAGCCAGGCATGAGTTCTAGACAATAGCAGCTCGAAGAGAAGGTTTTTATAGCTGCCCAGACACTTCAGGGATTCTACAATCAATTTCTGTAGTCGTCCAATTTCCTGACCAAAAGGAGGAAAACACAAAGAGGAGTCAGACCGCAGATCTAACTTCTCTTTAAAACCAGCTGAGACCGACTCTTGCCATCCTGACTGGGCAGGAGGGGTCGTCACCTGCCACAGAAGCGAATAAAACAAAACATCAAGCACTCTGCATATGCTCAGCGGCACCCTCTTTTATGGTCGATTCATATTCCGGGCGACGCCCGCCTCCCCACCCCGCTAACTCCACCTCCAGATTTACCCGCGGTCGTTCTGGCCAGGCAGAAGCGCACCAAAGATATGCGGCCCTTCTTCCTCAGACAGGGAAGCGGCGGAAAAGCCCCTCTTCCCGCCGGTTCTCCTTTGGCGGTTGAAATCACGCCGGGCGCCGTTTCTTCCGCCGCGGGGATTCCGCTCTCGGCTGGGAAGGAGGATGTTTGAGGAGGAGCCCCCGCGCAGCAGGGAGGGGAAGGGGCAGGGAGGGAAGGGGAAGAAAAAAAAAAAAAAAGAAAGAAAGAAAGAAAAAAAAAAAAAGGAGCCGTTTCCTCCCGAGCGCCTCACGAAGCAGACGGAAGGAGAGCAGCGGGCACGCACTGGGAGAGGAACGGCAGCCACATCGCCGCGAAGGCGGGGCTTCCCGGCCGGCCGGCCGTTTCAAAAGTCCCTGAGCGACGTGGGCGGGACCTGGAGAGCTTATCGGTGTCGTGGGTGGGAGTGGGTTTTTCGCGCGCTTTCGTGGAGCAGACGGGGCCTGGAAGGTGGGCTGCCGCCCCCTCCCCCCTTTTAACGACGGGAGAGCCGTTGGAAGGCGGGGGAGGGGGAGAGGGACTTGCCTCCCAGAAAAATGTAGCTCGGTGCTTTGAAAAGAGACCGAGAGAGCGCTACCACAGGATTTATTTTCACTCATCAATTAAAGAATAATCCCAAGACTCTGGACAGTATTTCAAGATTTCTTTCTTCCTTCAATACAGTACACTGAAAACGAAACGGAGAGGATGTGTGTGTGTGTGAGGGGGGGGTGGAAATGCACGGACATAAAAGATATTTTAAGTTCAGAAGTTGTGGGAGCTTCATCACTGGAAACTTTGAAGAAGAGACTGGACTGCCCATCTGTCCGAAAAACGGGGTAGGCAGGCAGGGTGTCCCGCTTGGGCGTGGAGGGGGGCGGCGGTTAGACTAGATGACCTTCAGGGTCCCTTCCAACTCTTTTGTTATTGTGTTCTGTTCTGACATACTGAAGGGGTGGGTGTGTTTCAAATGAACGGTCGCCCTCCCTCTTCCCCAGCTTCTCAAATTTCTGAGAAAAACTCTCGGGATTGCATTTCTGACTTGAGACAAAGAAACCAGATCTTCTTCTTTCGCATAAGATTAATCCGTTTAACGGGTTTATAGTTTAGTTTTACCGGGCTCCATCTGGAGATGTGGAAGGGACGAAGATGAAATGTCAGCGAAAAAGGAGAAGTGGTTTTACAGAACAGATCAGGTGTGGAACAAATAATAAACAGATGCATTTCCTGCTCCTGCAGAGGGACAAAATGCAACCACACTTTCTTCTTCGTTGCCCAATATGAGAACGGAGCAATAGATATTTCAAACGATTTCCTGTACATGTGAAACCTTTTGCAGGCACTGTTAGAACTTGGTGCTCTCTTGAGTTTGGTTTTTTTTTTCTTGCAGAAGTTTCATTACCCAAACTAGGTGATATCATCAGTGCTAATCACTCAGAATTTAGGTCTCATTTTAATTCAAGGCACTGACATCATTCTTTCCCAGAAAAAAATTAAGGCACTAGCCAGAAATAATTCAACTTAATCTTAGAATGTATGTGGTCATTGTGGTGGGCTGCAGTACAATACAGGAAATTCAAAATCAACAAAGAGAGAAAGAGAGGACAGAATTTGTTACCACTTTTACTGTCATAAGAAAGAACATTCTTTTTTTTAGCCTCAAGCACTTAAACTTGTTTGAAAGTCGTATAGTAAAAAAAATTGAAAACGCTAACCAAAGATAGCATACATACTGAATTTTATAGCATGTGCAAAATAAGCACATGTTGTATATGATTTTTTTATATATTATTTCAGCTAATGAAGACATGAAATACAGTTATGCAAGTAGAATCTTTGCATTCAGAACCTTGATTTTGGTCAATATCAGACTTCTGAAACTTTGTTTTCAAAAGTCAAAAGTTTGTTTCTAAATCTAGAAAGTGATAGTCAAAAGATATTCAAGCTCTATGAATAATATCCATTTATACTTTGATATAATAAATCTATAGAACTACAGAATATATTCTGTTAGAATGCAGGCAGGCAAAATCACGAGTAGCTTTGAAAAGGAAGTACATTCAATGCAGAGCTGGAAAAGTATATTGGTTAGACTACCTTTTTCCAAAAAATAGATATGCACAGTAAATCAACATTGTATCTCTTGCTCTCTTCAATATTACTCTTTGTTACTTTAGTTATAAATAATCAAGAGGCTCAGTCATCATTCTTATGCAGAAAAGTTAGAATATTTGGGATTGGATTCTTTAGCCTGGAAAAATGTGACTGACAGAGAAGCTATGTGATGGTATAGCGTACAATCATACATTTTCTTCCTCTGTTAAAACACCAGAACCAAAGAAGCTGAATGGAAGGAGATTCAGAAAAGGCAAAAATATTTCATCCAGCACAATTAATCTTTAGAATTCACTATTTCAAGGCAGAGGTGACAACCACAATGTTCAATGACTTTTAAAAGAGGACTTGATAAATAAAAGAATATCAATGTTGAAGATTCAATATTACCTCTGTGTTGGGGTGCAGCATGCCTTGACATATTTTTGTGTCCATAATTTTCAGTGTTCTTTTTAACAAATTCTGTAGTATGATGATAAGCAATATAATTCCATAAATGTTAACAGTAATTTAATATTGGAGAGTTTCTATGTAGTTTCCTAATGAGTTAAACAGTTCTCTAGAAAAGCTCTGTTTTGACTCATTTCTGGAAACTCAACAGGTTTGGGACATGGCCAACCCCCTCTGGAGGACTCTTCCATTAAATAAGCCACAAACAAAACACCTCTTCCTTACCTCAGCACCCTCTTCCCCCAATTTCATGACAATGAGACTTTACCAACAATTTCCCACAAATAGTGCATATTAGATGAGTTGATTTTGGTTTAAGAAGATGGTCTGAAAGTGCCTTGCTTCCTAGGCATATAAGGCTTTATAGACTATAGCCAGCCCTTTTAAGTTGCACCCAAGACCTAATGGAAATCAGCATAGGAACAAAAAAAGAGATGTAATATGTTTGCAATGTCTAGTTCTTGTTAGCAAACAGAAATGATGTCCCAACTGTATTTCCAAACTGGTCTTTAAAAACAGACCCTTGTGGAATGCATTGCTGTAGTTCAATCAAATAGTCCCAAAAGCAAAGCTGATTGTTGGGGGGGTGTTTTGCTCCAGGTAGGATTTCAACTAGCACATCTGCAGCTAAGTTCCAAGTTATGAATCTGCTTCCCCAGCTACCACTTTGAGAGACATTACTGGAATCAGCCAAGAACATCAATGGGCAGAGAGAAGTTCTGTCTTGGGTTTGCTTCAAAAGGTTTCTTCCAGCTCAGATGGCTTCTACAGATTGGAACAGGACTTCAGTTATATATGTTTCCATCTCATATTTGCATGTACCACGATATTAGTCTTCCATTCTTGTATTCTCCTAATTCTCAGAGACCCCATTTAAACAGCAGCATTTATCACATTTTATTTAGTAGATTTGACATTTCAGGAGAGGAAGGGGTTTGAGAGGAGTATATTTTTGTTTCTTCTTTTTTTGGAACACATCACACTTATAACAAGGATTAAAGTCACCACTTCCTTAGTAGCAATCAGCAGAAGGCAGATTTTTCAAGCCTGATACTCTCCAATCATGCTGGGGCAATTCCCAAATTTGCAGAGAACACATAACTTGTCTATATCTCAACCCATCTGGAGCTTCAGCCACAATAGAAACTGTCTTGACTTCTTGTTTTGTAATAAAAATAAAAATGATCAATCTGTTCCCAACCACACTTAGAAATGGCTGTTCCTTAGGGGTGTACTATAACATCAACATTTCAACCTGACTTACAGGAGATGGTGCATCCCTAGCCCCTGTGCTAAGTATGTTCTGGAAAGTATGCTTGGTTTACAGATGATATGTCAGTCAATGCCTCGGATAAGCTTTGTTGATTCTCACTGATTTTTCATCATCTTTATTTGAATCCATTCCTCAAATAAATAAGACATGGTTCCAAATTCTTAACAACATAATGTTATGGCATTAGTCAAATGGGAAGGGCATCCATTTTCAGTCCTACCCTGTTACATTCAGGTTCTGTCAGGTGAGACAAAACTCTCTGCCATTCTTCAAACCCAATCCTACACATGTATCTTTGCTTCAGTCTCATGCAGTTTTCCAACCATGATAGGGTTATAGCCTTCAGTTTGCAAATAATGAAACAATTTATTTTTCTCCTTCTCAAATATTGTTATTGCAATTATGTTCTGGGTGAGCCACGTTGCCACCTATTAGTGGGAAGGAATGCTGCTCAGCACATTTCCTCATTGGTGACTTTGATAAATATCACTCTCATATTGAAGTTCCATTTCAAAGATTGTTTTAATCCCAGGATTTTAATGTATGCAACTACATATTTCTACCATCTTGAATATGAAAAACCTCTCTGTTAAAAACCCAAGGACATCCCTTTTTTAGGCAATGACAAATATTCACATTATATATTAATATATTAATAAAAAGTTGTAAGCATTACCCCATTATTATAGTATCTCTTGAGCCACAGTGGTGCAGTGATTAGAATGCAGTATTGCAGGCTACTTCTGCTTACTCAGCTGCCTGCAATTTGGCAGTTTGAATTTCACCAGGCTTCCATCCTTCTGAGATAGGTAAAATGAGGACCCAGATTGTTGGGGTCAATATGCTGACTCTAAATCACTTAGAGAGGGCTGTAAAGTACTGTGAAGTGGTATATAAGTCTAAATGCTATTGCTACTGCTTAGCAAACATACTTACCGAGCTAAAACTATATTACCTTTAATAGAGTTCATACTTGAATTCACTCAAATGCATAACTATTTGTGAGGTTTTCCAAGACATTTCAGCAGGGTGGGACAATATTTTAGGGCCTTGTTGGACTGAATAGGACTCTGTCTCAGGCATTTAGGGCACAGTGATCACAAACAGAAATCCATATTGTTTTCTTTTTTATTTTTCCATAAGTCTGATGATGCAAAGTTAACAGTCAGAGGCTACAAATGAACACTGCTTCTGCAGCTCCAGGATCCAGATTAGAATAAGGCAAGCAATCCCCAATACAAACATCCATAATGAAACCCAGTAGTATATGGGTATAGAAAACCAGGCTCTGCAAATCTCCAATTTAGATTTTTTCACCCTGCCAAAAATACATTTTAAAATAGTCAATTAGTGCAACTAATATTAAAGCTGCTATCTTATGTCAAAATGAAAAATCAGACCTGTAGCTCAAATCCCAAAATATACTCATATGTGGAGTTCTTGGTGTTCTCTGAGCTTGGCTTTTTTGCTTGCAGATATTTCATTACCCAACTAGCTACCATCAGTGCTACAGAGTTTGGGGTTTGGTACTTTGCTTCCTGTTTATATATAGCACCTTGCCCTGTCAGTGTTGGTGGGGGGTATGGTTTGGTGGTTCCTTGATTAGGGTATTGTTTTGTGTTTGATTGTTTGATATTCATCCCAGATTATATGAGTGATAGCTGCTGAAAAGGATGTCTGTCTTTCTTCTTCCTTCCTTCCATTTTGGTATGCAAAAAAATGGTATGCAAATATAGTTTATGGTATGCAAAAAAATGGTATGCAAATATAGTTTATTTTTATATGTCTATTGATGGCTGATGTGTCTGAAGGCCAAACTTTCAGGAATTCCTTAGCATTTTTGGATTTAGTCTAGAATCTCTAGATACTCACAATTTCCCATTTGAAACTGGTTGAGTCTGACCATTTTTGTGACATTAAGGAGTTTTCATGATGTCTTTGAAAAATTACTTAGTGTTTAATGGATGCACTCTGCTAGTCTTTTATACATATATAGTGTCTGTTAGAGTCTTATATTCTATGTTAAATTATCAAACAAAATTTATAAATTTTAGGAATTCTTGGAAGCTTGACATTCAAACAAATCAGCTGTCAATAGGCACATAGAAATAAACTATATTTACATATCAAAAGACACAACAAAAAGCTAAGAAGGTTAAAAAGAGATATCAGAGCACCCCCCCTCCAATAACCAAAACTCAGTTAATCAGGGATTAACACCAGACAAACAAGCATTAAATGATACTCTAATGAAAGAACTACCCAGAAGAAAACAATACTTTCTCCAACACTGGTAGGGCAAGCTACTATATGCAAACAAGAAGCAAACCCCACACTCACTATTACTGATTATGTATCCAGTTGCACAAATGAAATGTCTGCAAGCTCAGGAAACACCAAGGATTCCACAGTGCAAGCCTGAGCTACATATACAGTATTCTCTTCTATTGGATACTCATGCATTTCTCAGATATATAGACTCTATTTTCATTATTACTGGACGTGAATGCAAAATAAATATTATGCCTAAGAAACACAAGTTCGGTATCGCTTAGAAGAAATAAAAAATTACACAACAATCCATATATTGTTTAATTTCATATTTGTACTTTTTCTATTTACTTTTTTGTAGCCATAAGGGCAAGAAAACAAAGATATTTTCAGCAAGTAAAACCCTGCACCCAATCCCAACCTGTTTGTACCACAGAAGCATAAGTAGAGTTTGCTTATTCAGATGAATACTTTAGTTCAGCATCCTACAGGACAGATGTCTCAGAGAAGCTTACAAGTAGGACATAGACAAAACTTGCTCCTGGCACACGATGTGTTGCCATCGTGACTACTACAATCAACATTGATGGACCTACTGTTTGTAACTTCACCCATGGGCCCATTCTTTCCTTCATTCGCACTTTAAACCCATCTGTGCTAGTATGTATTTTCACCCTGGCAAAATTTTAAAATCCTTGCTAAGAGGCCACCACAGGTGATAAGAACAGAAGACAATATTCACTCACAGCGGAGCATTTTCCACCAATTCTTCACATTTCTTGTTTGCTTCTTCAGTACCCAATCCTTCATTGAGATTTTCTAGACTTTTGCTCGTGTGGCTTCTGCTCCTAAGTTCTGAATCTCTTCTGAAAAAGACAATAGAAGACATCCTCTACTGTCAGCTCCAAAGACAAAAAACTTATAGCACAGTTGGGTACCGACAACTTCACTAAAAAGGCCAAGGAAGCCAAAAGGAAATATTCAAACCAGCAGTTTTGTTGAGCATGACTTCTAAACACTGAGTCCCATTGTGAAGTCAGTGAAGAGACAGAGAGTGATTAATTTGATTTTCTTTATGGTCTCAAACAGCTGCCTTTGCTTTATACAGCCATAATTATAAATGAAGCTGCATATGACCTAATGGGCTTCTGCTTCCCTACTTTTCAGTAGATAAAAAAAATGCTTTTTTTAAAAAAATGCCTATGCTGAAATGAAAAGATATACCCTGAGCATGTCTTTTTCACAGTTTAAAATAATTGGATCAGCATCATGATTTTAGGAGTAATAAAATGTATCTGTAACTTCCACCACTTGTCTCCAAACCTGACTGAAGAATGTTTTTTAACAATAAAGAGATAATATTGGCCTTTGCTAATCCAGGGCTAGGTTGCCAGTGCTCCCATCACTTGCTGATTCAGCATTGCATCTCAGCTCAATGCACTGGCAGGAATTCTTTGTTTCCCACATCAGAAAATTAGTACGCCAGTGACCGATGGTATAAAAAGCAATATTGTATAAACACTTAGAGCTGGAGACCAATCAGAACTCTGAGATGCACACAGGAGAGACATCTATGTTTGAAAATTATTTGGCACACCTTAATTGCAAAACTAACATTTTCCTGACAGATAATCTGTCACAGAAATCAACTCAATATAAAGGTGAAACTTGAAAAATTAGAATATCGTGCAAAAGTTCATTTATTTCAGTAATGCAACTTAAAAGGTGAAACTAATATATGAGACAGACTCTTACATGCAAAGCAAAATAGTTCAAGCCGTGATGTGGCATAATTGAGATGCTTATGGCTTATAGCTCATGAAAACCCCAAATCCACAATCTCAGAAAATTAGAATATCACATGCAATCAACAAAACAATGTCAGACCTCTGAAAAGTATAAGCATGCATATGTACTCAGTCCTTGGTTTGGGCCCCTTTTGCAGCAATGACTGCCTCAATGTGGCATGGCATGGAAGCTATCAGCCTGTGGCACTGCTGAGGTGTTACGGAAGACCAGGATGCTTCAATAGTGGCCTTTAGCTCTTCTGCATTGTTCGGTCTCATGTCTCTCATCTTTCTCTTGGCAATTCTCCATAGATCCTCTATGGGATTCAGGTCAGGCGAGTTTGCTGGCCAATCAAGTACACTAACCCCACGGTCACTGAACCAGGTTTTGGTGCTTTTGGCACTGTGGGCAGGTGCCAAATCTTGCTGGAAAATGAATTCAGCATCCCTATAAAGCTTGTCTGCAGAAGGAAGCATGAAGTGCTCCAAAATCTCCTGGTAGACGGCTGCGTTGACCCTGGACTTAATGAAGCACAGTGGACCAACACCAGCAGATGACATGGCTCCCCCAAATCAACACAGACTGTGGAAACTTCACATTGGACTTCAAGCATCTTGCAATTTGTGCCTCTCGATTCTTCCTCCAGACTCTGGGCCCTTGGTTTCCAAATGAGATGCAAAAGTTGCTCTCATAAGAAAAGAGGACTTTGGACCACTGAGCAACAGACCAGGTTTGTTTTTCTTTATCCCAGGTAAGATGCTTCTGAAGTTGTTTGTTGTTCAGGAGCAACTTGACAAGAGGAATACGACATTTGAAGCCCATGTCCAGGATCCGTCTGTGTATGGTGGATCTTGATGCACTGACTCCAGCCTTAGTCCACTCCTTGTGAAAGTCCCCAATACTTCTGAATGGCCTTTTCCTGACAATCCTGTCCTGGTGGCGGTCATCCCTGCTGCTTGTGCACCTTTTTCTTCTACACTTTTCCCTTCCACATCACTTTCTATTAATGTGCTTTGCTACAGCACTTTGGGAACAATGTCAGTGATGGTTTTCTGCACAACTGTCAGGTCAACAGTCTTTCCCATGATTGTGATTCCTACTGAACCAGACTGAGAGACCATTTAAAGGCTCAGGAACCCTTTGCAGGTGTTATGGGTTAATTGACTGATTAGAGTGGGACACTTTGAGTCTAGAATATTTAACCTTTTCAAAATATTCTAATTTTCTGAGATTGTAGGTTTGGGGTTTTCATGAGCTGTGAGCCATAATCATCTCAATTATGACACATCACGGCTTGAACTATCTTGCTTTGCATGTAATTAGTCTATCTCACATATTAAGTTCACCTTTTAAGTTGCATTACTGAAATAAATAAACTTTTGCATAATATTCTAATTTTTCAAGTTTCACCTGTAGAAATGATTTTGGACTACAATGATACATCTGCCACATCTGAAATGGGGGTTTCTTTAATATAAAGCCTTTTTTTTTGCTCCGACTGAAATTCTTAATATTTTAAGCTTTATGCTACATTGCTATTGACATTTATACGGCTTCAATTTTTATAGTTGATAATTTGAAAATGATGTAGTATATTCAGTTACTTGAACTAATTAATAAAAATTGACTCGTTAGTGTTTTATTCTTTCTTCTTGCCTCTCCATTTCTTGTTTGCTTCTTTATTTCTCCTTAAAATGCTTAATAAAATGTATCTAATGCACAATAATTGGAGGTGCTTCAGAATGTAAGGAATCATATGCAGTACCTTCAAAGTAGCTGCATCCTTTTTCATCTCCAATCATGGTCTCATTTTGAATTTTAAAGTCTCATTTTATGAGAGTTTACAGACAGCTAATTTGATGAGGTGGCTAAAGCATCAGGTTAGAAGCTGGGAGACCACAAGTTCTACTCCTGCCTTAAGTGCAAAGCCAACTGGATGACTCTAGGCCAATCATTCTCCCCACCCTAGGAAGGAAGCAATGATAAACCACTTCTGAAAAATCTTGACAAGGAAACTGCAGGAACTTGTACAGGCAGCCTTCAAGAATCAGATTCAATGAAATGAAAGGGGGTGGGGGAGGGTCTACATTATTTTTCAGGCTTATGCAGAAGATTTTTTTTTTAAAAGATGGATGCTTTAAAGAAAGTTTTACTCATACTGTCAGTGTTCCAAAGATCTAATTAAGTTAATATTTGAACACCTAACTAAAGGCCTTCATTCTGAAACCATTTTACCCATGGTAAAAATAAGTATGCAACAAACCCATAACTCCACTTTACTTACAGGGAGCTATTGCATTGTCATGGGGAAAGTACTGGACAAGATATGGAGTTGACAAGTTGACTGGGCTAGTCACTCTCAGTCCAACTTATACCAGTTGAGGGTCAAACTAAGAAAGGGAGAGTTTCTGGGCCTTCTTGAGTGCCTGAGATAAGAGGACCATAATTTAACAAATGTAGGCAAAAATCATTTTTATAGCTACATCTGGGAAACAAAAAGATATATTTTTAGAGGGCCTGCTATCCCTCAAAAGAAAATTGGCTGCAGTTTAAGATGCTCAATATGAGGTCCTTGAGCAACATTTCCGACCTCTGAAACCTTGAATACAACCATGGAGAACCACAAGAGTTGCAAAGAAATCAAGATAGTTAAAATTTCAGAAAGGGAAGAATCATTGTATTTGGGATTACATTTTTACATTAAAAAATTAATGTATATTTAGCTTTCTGCCTTCATTTACTTCTTGGCCTTAAGCTGCTTCCTTCTGGAGCATGTCCACCCACCCCAGTACTCAGAAACCGAATGCAGCCCATTTCTGGCAGGAAGGATGCTTGGATGATGCCTTACCCTTCTGCATAATGGCTTCTTTCTCTGTTACAATGGCTGCTATTTGCTCCTTGCAGGCTTTGCTGTGAGAAGCTGGAAGGGCTTGGATGCAGGATCAAATGATTCTCTGCAGGGTCTTCTTGGGAAAAATGGGACTGTCTGTGATGGGGAAACAAAGAGAAACCATCACACCAAGGGCTAAGCCAAGCCAAAACAGTGCTCAGTGAGCGAAGCTCCTTGTGTTAGATCAGGGGTCCCCAAACTTGGCAACTTTAAGACTTGGGAATTGAAGTCCACAAGTCTTAAAAGTTGCCAAGTTTGGAGACCTCTGTGTTAGATGATCCCTACCTTTGTGGACTTTCATCTTTGTCTATTGATGGCTTAACCACTTCTCCCTCAAGGCCTTCCTCGTTTTCAGAGCTATGGAACTGATGCAGAGATAATTCAATAACAGAATAACAGAACAGCATGATAGAGTTGAAAAGGAATTTGGAAGTCTTTTAGTCCACCTCCCCACTCAGGCAGGAAATGCTGTGTCATTTCAGACAAATGATTATCCAATCTCATCTTTAAAACTTCCAGTGTTGGAGCATGTGCAACCTCTGGAGGCCAGCTGGTCCACTGATTAATTGTTCTAGGTTGCTTCTCTCCTTGATTAGTTACCATTTATTGCTTGTAAATACAAGCAGAAGTATGGGAAAGAAGCTGTGACTGGCTTGCCATTCTGTAGTACTTCCATCATAGTATCATCTCTTGAATGATTTTAAACAATGTCAAGAATGAGCATTTTAATGTAAGTTTCTTATCCTCATGGATTAAAGCTGGAAAATATGAGCAGCTAGAACATTCTGGAGGCAATGAAATTATGTTACTAGCAATTTTTTTAACTCTGGGCTAGACTGTAAATTAATTCAGAACTGGCTTACAAAGAGGGAACAATGGTCAAATGGTAATGGAAATATAAGTGCCCTCAGCAAGTTATATTCTTGCAAACGATCCACAGTAACAGAAGGGATTCCTTACCGTTAGCTGCCTGGGTACAACTGCAATGCTGACTCGACGCCGAGCTGAGCCCTGGAGTGCAAAGAAGTTTGATTAGCATGCCTAAAGTTTGTCATTGGCTGTTATGGGGATCATGTTTCCCTTAAGGCTATACCTGTCCCCTTTCCTCAATCTCTAATAGTTCATTTTCCAGGGACAATATGACAGAGTTCACATACCATGCTAGCTACAGTATTAACTGCTTAATCACGCTTTAGTACAAACATGCATGTATCCAGGGGTGGGATTCAAATTTTTTAACAACCAGTTCTGTGGGCATGGCTTAGGTGGTGGGCATGGCTTGGTGGTCATGTGACTGGCTGGGTGTGGCCAACTCAATATCACTCGCATCGAGCCACGCATCTCCTCGCCTGGCCTCTCATGACTGTGGGGATGTTGCAACAGTCGTAAGTATGAAAAATGATCATAAGTCACTTTTTTCAGTGCTACTGTAACTTTGAATGGTCACTCCACACAAGCAAAGTACCAGCAAAGGAGGGGAAAAAAACTCCAGAGACCTTCCTCAGACAGGAAGTCTAGTCCTGCCAAGAATGTAATAAGGATTAATGGAGAGGCAGTTTCTGTAAACAACCCCAGAATGTTTCCTTCCTGCCTTCCTTACAGGATTAAGCCAGTAATTTCTTCTAACAACCAGTTCTCCGAACTGCTTAGAATGTAAATAACCGGTTCTAGTGAATAGGTGTGAACTGGTAGAATCACACCCCTGCATGTATCTGAACCACTCTAAACTCTGGTTTACAAATCACAGTGCATGGTTTCACTCAATACCTATAGTCAGAACTAAGCAATCAATGTGGAGATGAAATAAAATGAGATTTTTGAGCTGAGCAAGAGTTGAAAGACCAACTAGATTGGTCTTGCCCAATTACAGGATAAGACAAAAATTTCACCTTTCCTTCTTTGGAGCTCATGAAGCTCTATGACTGGACTGCCTGCCTTCTGTAACCCTACCACCATCTAAAGCAATGGTTCTTCATTGAAGCAGCTGAGAACTACTCCCCACAATCCTAATCTTCCTTACCTGCTGAAAAAATCGTGCTAGAGGATATTTCAGTCTCTGCTCACCATCATCTATGACACAAAAATATTTTTTTTAATGGGAAGGACCGTAACTCAGGAGTTCAACTAGTTCAAGTATATGTTTTTCAGTTCAAAGGTGCTATATTCCACCTGTAGTATCTCCAGGAAGAGATGGTAAAGTCCAGTGTATAAAACCCTAGAAAATTAGGTAGATTGAATATGATTTGACATTCAGTTTTCCACAGTAGATTATGTTCCAGTTGGGTCATTAAGGAGCATATAACATGCCGCACAGTTGACTCACAGCAAGCTAGTATCTTAAGGCAACTTTAAAAACTGGCTTTTTCTGAAATGGATAATCATGAATTCTGAATCTGAATAATTATTTTATAGTGTGGGACAAAGGGAGCTTTTGTATGTTGAACAGACTGTTATTTGATAATGTCGAGAATGGATTGCGTGGAAAACATGGGAAAAATATCAGTGTTTAGAGTCCTTTTTAGCCAAACTAAGGGGCAGGCCCAAGAAGAACCTTGAAAAGATTGGTTTGGGAATCTCTTTCAAGGTAGCTTGCCACTCCAAACTACAGTAAAATTTGAGAACTACTTTTTGTATAATTTTTTTGCCAGAGAAAGGTTAATTGCACTGGGAAACCAATCAAAGTTGCATGTTTCTTGTCTTTCCATACTTTTCATTGCTGACTGCTGGCTGACTGAAATTTGGCAGTTCAAATCTCACCAGGCTCAAGGTTGACTCCGCCTTCCATCTTTCTGAGATGGGTAAAGTGAGGACCCAGATTGTTGGGGGCAATATGCTGACACTAAACCACTTAGAGAGGGCTATAAAGCACTGTAAAGCAGTATATAAGTCTAAATGCTATTGCTATAGCTATTCATTGATAGAGCTACTGTATATTAAAACAATTCTACACATAAGAATACATGCAATGGATTAAAAATGTAATTATATCAGCTTGGGAAAAAGGGAGAGAAAAATCAAATGGTTAGGATTTATTTAGCCCTTTGCTCTCTTGCTGCAATCCTGTAGAAAATCCTCTTCTTTAAAAGTTAAGTTGAAGGGAAAATTACCAATCAACCAAAGGGAGAAATTATTGCCAAAGCAAATATTCTATCCATTTCATTCTGTAGCACACACCAAAAAGTGACACTTCATCATGCTGCTCTAATTGCTATAGCTCTTTCTTGATGCTTATGTTTTGATCCTTTATATGTTTTATTGATGGAAGACACATATTTATTTTTGTTTATTAAATTTCTATGTGGCCCATTTCCGCTACAAAATGAAATATGGGCATATGTCAGGGCTTGGTTTCAAAATCCTTTAATCAGCTTGCATAACCTTAATAGGTAGGAAAGCTTCTTTCCAAGGGAAAACAGGTCAGAACTAAACAAACCTTCTTAATATATTCCCTATTAGATGGACCACCATGTTAAAGAGAGTTTCAAGTCAATTAAGAAACTCCTGCAGATTATATATAGATTTTCTACAGAAATCTCAGTGAGGTGGGGGGTTTCCACAAAGTCAAAATGGCAACCGTGACCATACATGCCATGAATTAACAAAGAGGCAGAACTTCTACTGACAGTCTTCAGTGATGTCTTTTGACCTATTGGACACACTTTGCTAATTGACACCTCTGATTTTTAGTTGTGGGAGCAGAACTAGAAAAGGGCTGGACTATAAAAAAAAAACCCTCCCACATATTTCTATTTGGTTCAATAGAAAGCTTTTCACCATTGTGGAACCTGTTGATATATGATAAGGAAACATGTGTCCTTCTAACTCATTTGGTATTTTTTAAAGATATAAAGCCTCAAAAAGCTAAAAACAAATTCTTTCCACACTTATCCTGAGAATCCAATCAAGTGTTAACAAGTGCTACACCCAAAGTTTCTTCCTCTATGCACACCAGCTGTTTCATTGTCTTTTATTTCCATCCCAGGCTTTTTTCTAAGGAGCCAAGAGGACAATTCCTAGTTCCAAAGTGCGCAACTTTACAGCAGCTGAGGACAGATGCTTAATAATGAAATGGTATTAAATCATTTCATGCTTCAAAATAAGGGCTCCAAGAAAGAGATTGGGGGCCCCATTTGGCCCTGGGGCCTCAGGCTGTCCAGAGAGCCATTTTTACCCTTGTTTTCGGTTAACTGCCAGTTTCGGGAATTCTGCTGGATCAGTCTCTTCATATCCTCCAACTCTACATGCTCCCTCAGGTGATGCCGTTTCAAGTTCTCCACATGTTGCACCATCAGTTCTGCAGCTCGACTCATGCGAGCCTCCTGCAGGAAGGACAGGAAGGTATGAATGAATCCAAGGAGTAATAAAGGAAACTATGACCAAGCCAGCCCAACCTTCTTCAAGGAGATTGGTGAACAGGTTCACCTGCTTCAACCTTATTTTTTTTTTAATTGTGCAGTTCCTTCATTGAGTAATGACCATCACCGTAGGATAGTCAATGATTAATTGAGCCCATGAACCTTATGACTAATATTTTGCATTGGGATAGATTTCCATTGTGATTTTTAGACTTTAAATCAGATCAAATCTGGTTAGTGGAAGACGACAGCAGCAAAGCGCTTTTATATTGATATAAAGAAAATGAAATGAATCACAGAGTAATTCATCTTCTCAAAGGATATTTTTACCTTTTATAATATTTTCTGAGGCTCAAATTGCTACATTTTGCTAAGTCGGCCATATTTGCCCATATTGCAGGATAAAGGAAGCAGAGTGATGGTGGCTGACATAAAATCATTTAAGGAGAACAAATACAGGGACCAAGTTCTGAATTGGAGACTTCCTAGTCCTGGGACAGCATTAGCTTCCCTGTTCAATTTTATTTCATCTAATTTAGTTTTAAATGTGGGTTCATCATATAAAACTATCCAGTGGCTAAATAATATGCAAATTGGTTAATTATTTTCCTAAATGTAATAGCATTTCATTAAAAAAAATGTTAGCAGGATCCTAAGATTCTAACATTCTACAAATGAATTTACAATGTTTGCAGGGTCCCAGGGTCATGTGATAGCCATCTGTGGCTTTCCCAGCCAGCTTCCAACAGGCAAACTAAATGGGGAGGGGAGCTTGGTTCACTCAACAATGGCATAATTTACTTAACAATAAAACTAGTGATTTGCTTAAGACCATGGCAAAAAAGGTCCAAACTGGGCATGATTCACTTAATAATTGCCTTGTTTAGTAATGAAAATTGTGGTAATGAATCAAGGACTATACATATCCCTAACCTGGTATCAGGAAGAAAGGCTCAGGACTATATATTAAGTTGTCAGACTAGCCCAAGTTTCCATCTAATAATCCCATAAGATGGTTATGGTTGAGATCAATAACAATCTACTCACCTTTCCTATAACTCAGAGTTTAAATGACAGAAATAATAAACCTACAGTCTCACCTGATGGACAGCTCCTAATTTCTCTGCTGCACCTGTTGCCCTTTCAATTGTTCTTGTCAGAATTGCTAGGCTGTTCTGTAAATGTTCAACCAGTTCCTTGTGCCTGGGGTCCAGACAGGCCTGATCCAACTTCTGGAGGGATGAAACAGAGATTCTTGAACGAACTGAAATAATGAGTACTAGGACTTCCTCACTAGACTTCACAAATAAGACAATTCTCAGGGCTGGATCAATTCATTATCAATGCAATGCAAAAAAAATTGGCCTAATTTCCTTCAGAAATCTTTATGTGTAACCTGCTCAATAGAAGTACACGCATTGTTTTAGCCAAACTGTCTTAACTGCACATGGTTGGTGATAATATCAGAAAGGCAATCTATTTATGGTTCAGCCATTAATGAAAAGGATAGGAAAAATGCAATGTCTGAATCCATCTCAGTCTCTGCTGATCTTCTCCCATTTGAGATTTTGGAAGCCCAACACTACTGATGCTTCTGGATTACCATATTTTGGAATGCAAAATAAATAGTTAAAAGACTCCAGAAAATTACTTCACTTGCCTGCAACACTGCCTGACATTCTGCCAACTCCTCTTGAATATTCTCTTCTGCTGTGTTCCGGGCTCGTTCTTCTATCTGTACTCGCTGTCTCAGGGTAAACATATCGCAGCGTAAAGCCAAGGCTAAGTGCGCAAAAGCTGCCTGCCAAAAAAAGGAAGATCATCCAAATTGTACTACTAATGGAATTCTATCATATTCCACATTTTTCAAAACCAAAACATTTGGGAAAATTGTTAATGAACAGATCGTAAGTCAAATATTCTAATTTTCTCTAGGAAACAGAAAAGATAGTGTATAATTGCTGTATTTTTATCAGTTTCTTATCTGCAATCAAGTTTCAAGAGAAAGTTCATATGTTGTGCATATCTATCTATGTATTTGTATTTCCATATTAAACAAGCATGAAATTCATCCATGTGTAACAAAAAGACAGAAAATCAGTTGCTATAATGGTGAAAGGCTCTTGGCTTCCTGATGGGAGACTGTGAGATCAAGTTGTCTTGGGCCAGTCATTCTTTCTCAATCTTAGGAAGAAGGCAATGGCAAATCACTGAAATGATTGCCCCAAAAACCAAAGTGCTTTCCTCCCCCCACCCCAAAGGGGACTGGATTTTTCTCCTTTAAAAATGTTTAGCTTCTCATCCAAGAAGATTCTTCAAGCTCCTGGTTGAAAAATGAAACATTTTCAAAGGAAAAGAACCAAGTTACCTTTTTTATTTTATTTTATTTTTTTTTGGGGGGGGGGACCTTTGGGCAACCATGACTTGAATCTCCATAGACATTGCCAAGAAAACTGCATGGGCCTGTCTGGGCAGTTTCCAGAAGCTATGACTGACTAAAAGACATTGATATGAAACGTCACCTTTCACGATGACCTGGTCATCTTAAATTATTAATTGTTTCAGATAGTTTCCCAGGACTCATAGCCTTTAACTAAGAAAACAGAATGCCTCCCAAGTAATAACATATTATTGTTTCATTGTTGGGAAATTGAAATACAAATGTTTTGTTTCCCTCATGAAAAATGTCTAGTGTCACAACAAATTACATACATTTATCCATTGTATGCTTTCTAGTGACACTGTAATATAATGAAAAAGGAATTTAAATCATTTGAGTCCTCCGATATGTAGAAAATTTGCCAACCGAGCCAATGTTATTATGGAAGTTGAACTTAATGCTAAAATTATTCAAACATCTTTGATGAAGGGAGATGTTCTTCACTAAAGACAGTGCTGTAGTGCATAGTTGTAGTTGGGTCTCAGAACAAATAATGTTCAGAAAAAGAGCTAGCCAAGAAATCAATTATTTTAGAACATCTATCTCCATAAGCTTCAGAATCAGAGGTGGTATTCAGCAGGTTCTGACCAGTTCTGGAGAACAGGTAGCAGAAATTTGGAGTAGTTAGAGAACCGGTGGTAACCTTCTCTCAGGAGTGGGGAAGGAATGGAGATTTTGCAGTATCCTTCCCCTGCCACGCCCACCAAGCCACGCCCACAAAACTGGTAGTGAAAGATTTTGAATCCCACCACTTCTCAGAATATCTTCTGAAAAAGCTAAAATGCTATGAATTAGAAAGAATTCAACTGCGTGGACAACACTTACCTCCACATCTTGCTCTGTGAGAGATGCCCTGCAAGGAAAATACAAAATCATACAGAGTAGATATTACTAATATTTGATATTAGTGATCTGGCAAAACTCAAACAACTTTGCAGGGGAGCAGTTCTGCAGCTTCCAACCTGAATAATTTCACCCATGAAGCTGGAGAGAATGCAGAAAAAACACCCTCCACTATTGTTCTCCAATTTACAGAACCTGTGAGCAAATATATTCAAATTGGTATAGTTCATTGGGATGTAAGTGGAAGAAGTAACTCAAATTTACAAGGGGAAATATCTTGTAAATGATATGGAAAGATTATAATAATTGATAATGATTTCAGAAATGCTGTTGTAAGGTTAGTACAAACAATTCTTGGAATTAAATTGTGTTTGTTTGAGGCCATTTTAAAGCCAACATCTAGGAATAGAGATGCCTTATTTTAGACAACCTCTTTTCCCACTCATAAAGAAACAGACAAGCAAGAAGGTCTATGAAAGACATGTGGATGGATCTTACCTATGCAGGCCCAGCCTCTGAAGCACAGAAACCTCCACCTGTGA
Organism: Laticauda colubrina; assembly: GCA_015471245.1. Taxonomy (NCBI): domain Eukaryota; kingdom Metazoa; phylum Chordata; class Lepidosauria; order Squamata; family Elapidae; genus Laticauda; species Laticauda colubrina. The sequence goes on along the minus strand of BLBF01000020.1, from coordinate 52,553,661 downwards.
AGTGTTCAATTCATCTTCAGAGGAATCTGATTCTAAATAAGAAAAGGTTTAACAAATAAAGTAGAAACAGCACAAATTAGGAACAGATTTTTTTTAAAAAATAAAGACACTTAGTCATCGAGATTATTTTGGCTAGAAATTCATTGCAAAGGTATGGCAGGCCAGTAACTGCAAACTATTCAAAAGCACTTTAAATGTAAGTTAAATTCCTGATAAAACAATTTGCCCTAGCAATTCCTGGGCATTTGTTCTTACACAGACTACAGAAGAAATCATGCAGATAGGACATTAATCTGGATTCTTTTTTCTAGACTAAACAGCCATTCTACACAGTCTAAGAACATGCTTTTGGGGTTTGCTTATTTCAATAGAAATATGGTTAACCTGCAGCACTCATAATTCTAGAGGAGCATGCTTGAAGAAAATTCCTGATGAATATACAAATGGAGAAGATGCTAATCTTTTGGAGATGGAAAAATTTGAATTGGGGGAAAAAAGGAGACAAACTAGCCATTTCTGGAAGGTTAGGAGCATAAATTAAATACATATATAAATGGGAAAGCAGAATTGGAAGTAACTAAATGAAAGGCAGGGAATTGTAGAGAACAAATGGATGGGTAGAATTCTGAAAGACTTTTGAATATAAAATAAAAAGGAGGGGAGAGAAAAATTAGAACATATGGACAATGCAAAGGAAGGAGAACACAAGATAAATCCAGCACTCATTCGCCAACCTTCCTTGCTGTCACCACTGTCTTTGAAGCACACTGCTTGGATTCTGTTCCTCTTTGTTGGCTCTTGGGATCCCACCACAGAAAGCTGCAAAGGAACAAGTGTAGTTACAATCAAGCAACAAAAATATACACACACATTTGTTCCTCAAGATGGATTTGGTCCTCTTAGGGAAATGGAATTAACTTGGAAAGAAGGATCATGATACCATCACAACTATACACAGCAGAGTGGGCTGTTATGAGTAACACCAGCAGAAGAGAAAAACCTTCGTTCATACTTTTTTTCATTTAGAACTTTGGTATATTTGTTTCAAGGCCCGCATCATTTTACAATAAAATAAGAGAGATTCCAATAGTATGGTCCAAGAAAGTTTTCTCCAATCTGGTATTCTCTGTACATCTTAGATTACAACTCTCAGAACGCCCAGTCAGCCCATCTCCAAAATACCAAATTGAAGCAACATGTTTGGAAAATACTCTGAGGGCAGTACATAACAAAGCTAAGGCATTCAGGGCCTGATCAATACCTAGCACTAAAAATGGGGAATCCCCTCTTGAAAATTAGGCAATAATTGTAAAACCATTCTAGTCTTACTTACTTTGGATTTGCTATCAGAGCTTTGGCTTCTTTCATTCACCATTCTTTCTGATTCTCTTTCTGAAGTAGCCGTTGTTTCTGAAGAAACAAATACAGAAACATACTCTTCTCTTCTTACATTTATTGTATTCATGAGAAAATTTTCCATTAAACCTAAATCCTAAAATCTGACAACAGGATTGGCATCATCCATATATTTTGGGCATCTCAGGGACACGAGAAGAATGCTACAGGACTCAGAATAGAAGAACGAGAGAACTAACAGGTCCTCACATTTCTCCTTTCTAAGTGGATTCTTTCCAGAAGGAACAATGTGAGTTCTAATGTCCAGGTCAAAGGTGAGTTATCAGAGTACCTTGGGCTTTTATTCAGAGAATGAGGATGGGAGAACAGGATGACAGTACATACATTTTAAAGCAGTAGAAAAACTTAGGTCAGCTATCTCCAATCTAATGTTCTTCAAACATTTTTGAAGGTGGGGTCTGAGCTCCCAGAAATTCCACCTGGTGTAGGGATTGCAGCATAGTGCTCTTGAGACTTGATCACAGAAGAGTGATAACACAACTGAATCCACAAAATATTTTTATTTGAAGCAAAGACATGTTGAAGTAGCAGTAACTTTGTAGCACCACCTTGAAACTGTAAAGCAGGTGTAACCAACCTTGGCTGGCAATTTAAAACTGGGCACTGGGAGTTGAAGTCCCCAAATCTTAAAGTTGGCACAACTGGACACCCCTACTGTTGAGGAATAGAGTGATGACCTTGGTGAAGAAACAGATGAGCCTTGAAGGGAAGACAGCATGAGAAAGAAACTCACAATAACTCTGTCTTAGTTTCATTTGGTATAAAATGGGGCAGAGAGGAACTCTGACAAGTTTTCAAGGTTCTGTTCTTATATCCTACCATGATAAAGTAGCACTCCTGGAATCCTTTTAGTGTCTGTTTCCTGACTTAGCCTACCTCAACGGGATGACATAATCCTCCATCTAGCATGAAGAATGTCCAAACCAGCAGGAGCCAAATGATCAGAGCAAGGCCTTCTGGTGTGAATATGCTGTACACAGGGCAAAGGAATAAAAAAAAGAGTGATGTTGATGTTAAAGTAGCAGAGAAAAAGCAGCCACTGCATCCAGAATAAATTGTGGCAGGATATTGGATCTGTTGCAGCTGAGAAACGATCCAGTGGTAGGACAGAATAGAAAAAAATAAGAGTGAAAAGAAATTGTTGGAGTCAGAGTGCCTTGTGTTCTTTCTCTCACTGAATAGAGCCAGAAGGGTTCACGAAGCTCTAGACTTGTAACTGCTCCATTAGATGCAGGGGAATTTGCTCTCTTTGAAGTGCAGTCACATCTGTTGAAAGCTGCTAACTTTGAGCAATAAAGACCTATCAGCCACTAACGATACCAAGCCCTGATCAATCTTAACAAATCACATAAGGCTAGCACCTTGTAAAATTAGGAGACAGCCCCCCCCCCCCCCCATCCCCCAAGGCTGGTCATTACTCCATCCATGCCCGAGCTGCTTACCGGTATCCAAAGACAGCATAGGTCCACCCAAATCTCCCAGATGCTGTATATGCATTTCTTTGCTGAAATGATAATTAGGCTTGATTAATTATCATGAAGCTCCACCGGCAAAGAGACAAGCTCCTTAATGAAGTTGGCATTCATTCCTCCAGTTGAAGTGAAAATTGTATGAGGATTGTTGCTCCAGGAGAGATAACCTTGGAACATCTGGCAGGGTGCTAGGTCAGAGGGGCTGCTTCAGGCTGAAGCAGTGTGATCTAATCATATGGAGTGCAGGAGGCATCCTTCAATCTGCCTTTCCCACCTAAGCCTCACCATCTCCACAGGCACCGTCTGGCATGGAATCAGCTATCTTACTTCTGCAGTAGTTTGCCATTCTCTCTGCTGGATCAGGCTGACAGCCAATGCTGCAGTCTGCTGTGCCTTTTGCCTCCCTGGTAAATAGACCAAAGGGAACTCCTTGTAACTGAATTTTCCCAAAACCTGTGAGTCACAGAATCACAGAAAATCATCACACCTTACTAACAGCTTCCAGACTCCCAAGCTGACACTCTTGTCTAATCTAGGAACTAAGAAAAAGAATTTTAAAAAAAATCTACAAGTCCACCTGCTGGGGAAAGCTCAGAACTGAGTGGAAAGAATAAGCAAAGAATGGAGGGCAGTGGAATACTAATTTTGCCAGCAATGGTAAAATTTAGCAGTTACAAGACAAGCCATTTAGCCCGTTCGTTGCTTAGTACAGTTGTCTATGGTTTGGAAATCAAATGTTTTTGACTCTATTCTTGGTACAGCTAGAGGGGTACTCCAAATCCTAACATGCTAAGATTTGGGGGAATTGTAGTTCAAACATATTCAGAGACTACCAACTTGAGGAAGAAAAGTGTTAAGAGTTTGCATCATGGATATGCCACAACACACCATAGTCAGTTTGCTTCAGCCAACTCACCATGACCAACTTGCCATTTGGCAACTTACTGCAGGACAATTCAACAATTCAATTGAATTATTTAACATAATTTAAAAATATTTTAGTTTTTCTCATTTAAATTTAATTTTGTCTCTCCTTTGACATCCTTCCTTGAATGATTTAAGGAGCCGTGGTGGCACAGTAGTTAGAATGCAGTATTGTAGGCTAAGCAGTTTGATTCTCACCAGCTCAAGGTTGACTTGGGTTTGGGTTAGGGTTAGGGATCGGTAAAATGAGGAGCCAGATTATTAGGGACAATATGCTGACTCTTGTAAACTGCTTAGAGAGGGATGTAAAGCACTGTGAAGCAGTAAGTGCTATTGCTTTTGCTTAACAAAGGTACTATTACTTACCAAGCTAAAACTATATCATCTTCAGAAGTGTTCCTATTTGAATTCATTCAAATGCATAACTATTTGTGAGGTTTTCCAGGACATTCAGACTGTCATTCTGCATCATTCCCCCCTGCTGCCCTTGCAAAACTATAAAATTTAATATTTATATTTGGTAATGAAACAAACAGAGGAGATGATCTGAATCAAACTTCCCTAATGAAGTTGGAGGAAAACTGTGGAAAATAGTGATCTTCTAGCACTTCTACAGGCTAAACAGCTCATGCCATTACCAAGATGTTTAGCCCAATAGTTCTTGACATTCAGAAAGAAATGAAGTATAGTAAAAGGCCTGATATTGCTCAGCTTATTTGTGTTAATTGAAGTCAATGAAGCTAAAACTGCCCCATCTCAGCACAATTTCTGGGAGAACAATGGGTGTCCCTCAAGTGGTATATCCACACCCTCAACCCCACTGGCACAGGTCCTCTGTCTGTCTACAAAATCCACCTCCACTAGAAGGCCAGAGAAGTTAGGATTATTTTTTATCTGCTCCATTAGGCATTCTTCTGTTCAAAGGTGACAACTTTATCTTAGTAGTGGAAGGTCCTTCCACTTTATCTGTGGAAGCTCCCAGGTTGGCATCTTCAGGCAGGGTTGCCAATAAGTACAGGTAGTCCTCAATGTACAATAGTTCTTCAGTGACTGTTTGAAGTTACAATGGCATTGAAAAAAATTGACTGATGACCATTTTTCTCACTTATCCCCATTCACTTAACAACTGTGTAACTAACTTAACTACAATGATTCATTTAACAACTATGGCAAGAAAGGTAATAAAATGGGGCAAAACTCACTGAACTGTCTAGCTTATTGCAATAGCAAGAGAATTTGGGGGCTTTTGTGGTCATAAATTGAGGACTTAATATATGTAAATAAGTAAGACAAATGATTGACAAGATGAAATGAATAGTCTACACAGAATGTGGTTTCCTAATAGGCAGTAAATTTGCATTTGTTATAGGAAATGCAAAAAGATTGTATAATAGACTTGTTTTGTTTAGAAGAATAGGCAAAAGAACCAAGACAAGAGACGGGATAAGAACATATGTGGAGACATTATTTCTTTACGGGCATTTTTGGGTTAAATACTTCTGCTGGAGGAATATCAGCAAGCCTAACATCATTTCACAGACACTGATGGTGAGATGCATTCAGTGAGCTACACCAACAAACGGCTCTGCAGGCTACATGCATTCAGTTCAGCGCTAATCCACAGAGAAAAGAGAAGTATTTAGGGCCTCCCAACAGAAAACTGCCATCACCTGGAAACTGTCCAAAACAGCCTCAACATCAGAGCTTCCCTACATGGCAATTTATTACAGGGCAGCATCTTGACATGCAAATCAGGTCATCATGCGCAGACAATTTTGGAGCTTTGAAAATGCAAAAGAAAGGCTATAGGGCTTAAGCAACTAGATAAACACAGAAGCCGGATGAAACAGGAGTTGAAATATGAGAATGCACAGGCAGAAGGGGCTACATGGAAATGGGATAAATGCTTTAAGACAAAATGAAAGGACTTGGGCAGTCAGGAGTAAATACATTTTTTTAAAAAATCCAGTAAGGTTGCATGCAATGAAAAATCATGTTTATTTCATAAGAGGAAAATATTTTCATTCCATTCTTTTCATGTGTTGCATAATTTAACAACTTATAAACTATGAGACGCAAGTGAAACAGCTATCACCATCTTAATTTTTGCCCCTATTTTGGGGCCAAATAGTCCTAGTGTCACAACAGATGCAGCACGGAGGAGAGCCCAATAGGAACTCCTTTGGCTTTAGATTAAATTGAGAAGTAAAATAAAATATCCTGGAAGAAGTCAATAGTGAATTATTTCCAAATTGTTGCTGAGAAACACAACAGAGAGACATCCATGAAGTCACATACAGTCAAACTCAACAGCAAAGAAAACTCTCTCTCATCAATTTATATTGTTGTTCTACTCAGCACATAACTCAGGGAGCTGTACCGAATCAGTACCGGTAGTCCCCAGGTTACAACAGCAATTGGAATTGCCATTGCTAAGTGCAATGTCACATGCCTGTGCCGCTTCGCGTTGGCAGTTTTGGCAGTCTCAAGTTGCCATTGTTAAGGATGAGGACCTCATGTGACTGTGACTTCCAAGTTGCTACTGGCTTCCCCATTAATCTTCCTTGTGGGAAGCTGGCAAGGAACATTAGAAACCACAATTACGTGACTCTGAGGACTGAGGACTGATTGTAAGTACCCCTCATGTAGCACTGCTACAAGTTAGAATGATTGCTGAATCAATGAACATAGGTAGAGGACTATTTGGGTCAGTAAAATCAATAGAAAACACATAATGGAGCAAAATATAAAGAATAATTAAAATAAAAGCCAAAGCCAGAGTGCTGGGAGGCGGGGAATTCATGCATTGGGTCATACATTCTCAGACGCAAGGAGGAGGAGAAAAACCAGGTCTTTAATGCCTTCCAAAAGTCACGTATAACCAAAAACTAACGATATTGGAGTTACATAAAGCAATGGCATTTGTATAAATCACTCCACAGTGCTTTATACAGCCCTCTCTAAGCTGTTTACAGAGTCAGCATATTGCCTGCAACAATCTGGGTCCTTATTTTACCGACTTCGGAAGGATGGGAAGCTGAGTCAACCTTTAGCCAGTCAGAATCGAACTGCTAGTAGTCAGCAGAATTATCCTGCAACACTGCATTCTAACCACTGTGCCAACCACTGCTCTTCTACCCTGATTCATTGCATTTATTTAATATTGTGCAAATTCAGACATGTCTTTTTCCCAGGATGGATGATATAATCCTGAAAGCCAATAGGAGTCTTGTACCAGTGCTGCAGAGCTGAATTAAAGAAATCCATTATCAGCCATGCATTCACAAAAACAGAAGCCATGTATGAGCAACTGTGTGCTGAGTACTATAACATTAATATCAACACACCGACAGGATCCATGCAGTGTCTCTGTGTTTCCTTCAACGTTTTCACTTCTTTCCTCAAAACAATTTTCAGAATCCCTGAAAGTCGCATTTACTCTTTTAAGAGTGGCTGACCTGTCCATGACTTACCTCTGGACAGTCTTTCTTTTCAGGATACTAGGAGGGCTTGAAAGAATAGGAAAAACAAAGGCGAAGGGGCATGGCTGCAGAAGATATTTCTAAGCTGCATTAGCACCACCATTGCATTCTTTTTTGCTGAGAGTACGAAGTACCTGTTAAAGTCTGCTCCTTCTCATGGCCTGTTTATTATCACTGTAATGAAGAAGCTCCTAGCTATGTTGTTCCTTTTAAACCTGTCCCACAAAACGCAGTTGTAATCCAGACCAGTTATAATCCAGTCTGCATGAGGTAAACCAGAAGGAGCAGGAAAGGAGGGGCCACTAAATACTGTCTAGAACCTCTCTTTTATTTCACTCTTGCTATCTGACTGTTAGTCATGCCAGGCTCGCAAGTGCTAACCCTTTAAAGTAGGGAATATGATAACAAGGCAGAAGCTTCGTTCAGGAAATTGTTATTACCACCCTCAAATTATGCTTTTCAGTTTCCAGAGAAGAACTCTTCCTCTAGAGACCTCAGGTTTGTCCCACGTCAACCCAAGTCTGGAAAAATTCTGACTCCCTTTTGACTTCAGAACACAATCCACATTTGTATATCATCATACAAGATCAATAAAATGGCAAAAAGTTATTCGAATGGATCGAATGACATCAATCTATTTTTTTCGAAGTTATGTACAGAGATTTCCACAGTATCTCAAAGAGGCATTTGTTGTTGAAAATAATTCTCCCCTAAGGTTCAGAAAGTGACATACAATGGGCCATTTTAAATCCATAGTGCATAAATTACACTCACCAATAAAAGCAAATTAATCACAAGAAAGGAAGGAAAGCAGACAGGAATAGTTAAATACGGTATCTACCCATGGTTGCTCTTTCCCCTCAGGTCCCATCATGTACATTGTTCGCTAGCTTATTTAAAAGTATTCTTTAATGATATTAAGGACTTTTATTTGGCATAACACGATGCTGCTCGGAGAAGGATATTCTTTATTTCAAAACTCCTTCAAATGAACCATGAGAAAGCAAAAGAGGCAGAGATTGTTGATCTTTCTTTGTGCATTTCTTTCCCCATTTGAAAATCAAACATTTAAATAACTGACTTACCCTAAACAGGATTTTGAGTGTCATCAAGCAGAGAGTCTAAAGTGTGACGAGCCAAGAGGAATGCTCTCTCTTTCTCTGGAGATACCCAAGGTGAGAAGCCACAGCAACACCGGTCCCTACTCTCCCCCTAAGTAAAGCTGCCGACTTCTGAAAATCAGGTTCCTGGGCTGCCCCTCCTGCTCTAAGGCAGAAGGTCTACTAACCAGGCTCTGCTTCTCTGGAATGCACTTTTTCTGCTGCTGGAGAAGTCCCTTGTTTATAGGAGGGACGACGGCTGTCTTGTAAACACTGCCTGCTTGTGATGGTTTAGCTCTTTCTGGTTGTATGCTAACAGAGGTTAACCTGGAACGAAGAGTTAACCCTCTCTCATGCTGCAGGAGAGAAATTGCCCTTGGCTGCTGAAGGAACAAAAGAATATTTTGCCAAGGCTGGGAATACCATGAAAGGAGACCTGTAGAGAACACTACTGTTATTCCTCAAAGCTTATCATTTTTGGAATCACATCAACATATTTGAGACATCGCAACTGCTGCTGTTTACCCCCAACCAGGGCTTAATAGAGCTCCAATTTAATCATGCTCAACACCCATTGCAAACCTGCTAAAAAGGCAACAGCTTATTCCTATAATATATTAAGTATGCCTCTGAGCATTCATTGAATGAGACTGCAAGGTCTAGTTGATGAATAATAATGTGATCTAGATTAAGTTGGCATCAATTTCAAAAAAATCAAATGCAGAACTAGCAAGAACTGAAATGGGAAAGTTTCTTTTTATCATTCGCATAGATGAGAATGCTCCTTCTAATGTTTTTGGGATGTATGTGTGCAGAATCCTAACAAAAAATCTGTAGTATTGCTGCCAGTGAGATGCACATTTATGCAGACGGCCTCTTCTGACTAGTGCTCTCAATATTGGTTAGAACATAACTCTCAGGCATAGTAGCTAAGAATAATTGGAGATGTGTTTCCAAAACAGTACAACCTATAATTAATGGACAGGCAGCTCTCTCCTCTTTTCTTATGCCAATCCACAGGAGGCTCCAATACATAGGAAAATTATATAGCCTTTATGATATGTTGACATTAGGAGCCAAATATCAAATGCCCACTTCCTGACCTAATTTCACTGGCACTGAGCTATAGCCACAAAACCCCTATTGCTTTCAACAAACTTCCCTGTACTATTTCAATCTTCCCTTAAAGCAGCTTTGCTACTTTTAGTCAGACTTAAGCTGCAGTGATATCTGGGCACGAAGACTGGTTCCCTGATGTCACACACTTAACCTTTTAGGTTCTTCAGGTGAAGAGCTGAAGCCTTGCAGAATCATCTCAGTGGTTTGGAATGACAAGTGTACCTTTCTTACAAAATCCTCAAATTTACGCACACTGCCATTTCTGTCACAGGAATGAAGTTTACCACATTGTGCTTAGGTTGGAAAGTACAGCATGAACCTTGAAATGTATGCATTGATCACCATTGTCAGCGTTCCGAGTAATGCACCTAATTGAAAGAAGAAATCCAAGGCAGGTCGATTCCTCAAAGAACGTGTTTATTGGATATATCATTTTGGCACAATCTGTGAAAACCAATTCTAAAAGTTCCCGCTTTTACTACGAGTAAAAATTCCCCTTCCTGGGTGTCACCGGTTACATTGTCCAATAAATACAGCTGGCATGCTTCTCTCCTCCTTCAACATCCACCTGTTACAATGACCTTGGTTCCTACAGGAAAACTTTTTGTTTTGACTTTTGCTGGGCTATCTCCCAGCAACCTTCCCCCTCTCAGGCTTCTTGGCAACTATGAGGCAGCACAAGATGGCTTCAGCCAGGGTCACTTCAGAGTTGACAATCACATTGTGACATGAACCCCATTATACAATGCCCTCTGGTGCACCATGATAACAATTCTAAGTTTTTTGTAGTTCTTTGTAATCATATACAGTAGTTTGATTTATCACACTTGAAATGCTCATAAAATCTACTGGGACTTTAGGAACTGTGCAGACAGTGCAAACATTTATCTCAAGCTTTCTAACCAGGGTCAAGCATACATTCTCTCAAGCATTCTGTCCCCCAATTATAGTAACTGTACCCCTGGTATCATTCGAGAAGTCTCTCAAGGCCTGGTTATGTCACCATGCTTGGGGTCTCAGGGATAGTCTTAGAGGACTCCACTGTGGTTGATCTTTTTTAATTCTCTGGGTGGCATTTTACTGGCTTTATTGAAGTTTTTAAAAACTTTTAATGACTTTATCTGTTTTATTGATTGATGAATTCCATCCAAAATCACTTTTTTGTGAGATGAGCAGCCCCGTAAATGTGATGAATAAATATACTTTTCTCTCTTTAGCATTTCCTCAGGAATCATCTCTGGGGAAGCTGGGTAGGCAAGAACCAAATTTAAACCAATGAATTTAAAACATATTAGTTCAGTTAAACTGTTATTGAGGAAAATTATTCAAAGCTGGCTCTCTTTATCTTGTTTTAGGACTTGTGTGGAGAATAGATTACATTTTAAGTCACATCTATGCAAAAATGTTGAAAATCCCAAAGGGTTCACAAAGATTTAAACATCAGATCTAGTGCTTGCTCTCTCTTTCTTTTCCCTTTCACAACTTATTTTTCTTTCTCTTTTTTCTGAGATACCCGCAGAATAGATCATTGCAGGAAAATTGTACCTTTTTATCATGATTTGGAAATGAACTCTCGTAATGGGTTTGGAAATAAGAACTAGGAGACACAAACACTCAGGAGCTGCAATGACAATCCATTTTCAAGGGATGTAAGACAGTTCATTCTATCATCACAAAATAAGGGGACTTTCAAATGACCATGATTTTTGCTAAGTTATGAAATAGGATCAAGCTTTATTCTTGATGACTTTGTCAACCTGTGCATGTAATTTTCTTACTGTCTTTTGTCAGTATCCCTCCCCTTCAAATGGAGTTATTTCTTCAGCGCCCTAATCTAGCCTACATTGGTGAGCTTCCTGATGGTTTCTCATCCAACTTCTAACCTAATTTGAACTTGTTTCTTCACGATCAGCCGAAATCAGCTAGATGTTGCCACCTGCTGTCACTAAATTAGATCCTGCAAATAAAAAGTGTGGCTCTTTACAATTAGTAGAAAACTACAGCAGGCCCAAAACAAGTAAAAGTAGTACTTATATTTTGTTAATTTCTTAGTACATTCTGTGTCCTAGCAGTACGATTTGCAATTTTACAAGGTCTTCAAGTTAAAAATGACACACCTGAATTCTGAAGATTTATGTTTCCCTCATAAAGTTTTCTTTGTATTTGTGATTCAGTATGTATTTATGATTCAGCTTTTCGGAATGTTTCTTTTCTCATGATTCTATCTATAAATGCCAGTTCCATTTATAAAAAAAGATTTTAAGAGATGTTTTCAATGTAACAACTATAAACACTGTAGAGACCCATTTTGTTGTAATTCAAATCTCAAAATACATGGAGAAAGTTAAGTTTTGACTATTAGAACTAGTAGACCCTACATTGTAAAAACAAGCAATCCAGACAATCTGGGTTGGGTTCTCAAGTACCAATACACCACAATCATAATATGGATGAGACTTATGAGGTGTTTAAGAAATTTGGAATCAGAGTTTTACTAAAGTTGATCCCCCAAATTACTTATATTTCACTGATAACATACCATTTCCTTCTTAGGACATTCAAGTCCTTGCAAAAGCCAGAATATTCCAAACAAATTTGAAATGTCTCAAGTACAACTAGCTCAGAAGACCCAGAGATGTTTTGCTTTGAATGCAAACAGAGCTGTTTCATATCAGAATGCCTTGTACTCCCCAACTTCACCCACATAAAGGGCAGGATTCTTTTCCTCTTAACAAGGAGACAGTCAACTTCATTCAATACGATATGATAAATTAAAGCCTGGTGCATTTCAGTAGCCCTGCAATACAATCTCTGCATATAGGAAACTGTCACGTATAATGTAGTAAACAATATACTCATTTTTTCACATATTTTTCCATTGCATATTTTTTATGTGCAAAGCTTCAAAATCAAAGAATGGTCTAATATAGCAAACTGATGCCTATGTGTTGAAATATTATTCCTGCTCATATAAATATCAAGATAAAGTTTATCTTCTTTTCCAGCAAACTGCCTCCTGGAGTAAGCAGAGCTAAAAAACTGCAACAGTAAAAGCAAACTGGTCCTGAAGTATCATCTCAAGCTATAATCAAAAAAACAGTAATGGTAATAATTTAGTTAATCAGCATATGCTTCATGTGTAAAACTACCTCTGGAGATCAAAAACTGTATTTCAGACCTGATTCAATTTGTGCTCACACCTCATAAAAGCTTTCCATCAGCTGTGAATTGTTTTGTGTATCATGCCAAACAGGACTGTATGAACCTCCCAAATCCCTTTTTGTGGTTCTTACTGCCAATTTTCTATTACTTTGGAATGAGAAGTGGTGAAATATGAAGAAGCATGAACTCTCCCTCCATTCAATGTATACTTCATTTGTTAAGTATTGATTATGGCCATCAAAAGATGGCCTATCTTTCCCCTACAAACAAGACTGCTATAATAAAACCTCCTATTTTGGCACTTCAGGTTTGGGGAAATTGCTCACTTTCACATTGTACCAGTTTTGGGTTTATGCAACTCATGTTGTCACTTATTTGTACCCCATATTTTTTACAAATAATCCAAGACAGTGAATATATCCAACACACAATTTTTTCCCCATTTTCTCCACAACCCTTTGAGGCATGTTGGACTGAGATAACAAAATATTGAGTAAGTCAGATATTTTTAACCATATTGTTCCAATAAAGGAGTTATACTTGTTCTAATCCAATATGTTTTTTTCTGCTCACAGCCAACACAATTTTTCATGATTTCTAGTTTGGACATGTGAAGGAACACATTCTTACATTTAGGGGAAAGCAAAATACCAGTAGTTCTTGATTTACAACCACAATCAAGTCCAAAATTCCCATTGCTAAGCAAAATAGTTGTGAGTTTTACCCCATTTATGACCTTTTTTTTGGCCAGTTAATATCTGCAGTTAAGTTAGCAACAGTTAAGTGAATTAGGCTTCCCCATTGACTTTGTTCAAGTCTCACGACAACTGTCTTAAATACCTGCCAGTTGCCAGGCACCTGAATTTTGATCATGTGACCACAGGGGTGGTACAATGGCCTTATTTGTGAAAAACAGCACTTAAAACCATTTGTCTAGTGACCAAAGTTAAAAATGGCACTTTTTCAGTGTGTTTTAATTCTGAATGGTCACTAGACAAATGGTTTTAAGTCAAGGACTTGCATGCTTTCATTAATACTGAATACCAGTTCACGATATGCCAGGGTTTTCTGAAGTCTAATTTATCATTTGGAACATGAACATTTCTCACGATTAAAAGGAGTTAAATATTCAGTGATTCTGTGTAAATGTAATTTTATTACATTTATTACATCAAAACTCACACACTAGTAAATTAGCTCAAAAGAACTGTATTTTTAGTTGAAATATATGTATCTATATTGCTATCAGTAGAGGCGCTGGGGTTTCCCCATGGTGCTCTTGATGTACAAGGCTCGCACATTTTGCCAATTTTTCTTCAGCAGAGATACAAGGAAGTTGACTGCCAAATGAATGTTGTAGACCAACTCATCCTCGGTCATTTTCACATGACCAACTGCCACAGCAAGACACAACACCTAGAAGAACACAACATGCACATTTGTTACAATTGAATAAATGATTTTGTTCTAAAAACAAATCAATCTCAAGTTGGTATGGCCAGGATGTTCAATTTTCAATAAAACTGGATAGATGCAAATAGCTGAAACCTTTAGAAAAACAACCGCAGTGTTTTGGGGATTCTTGTAACTATTTGGAATGAAGAATACAGTATTGTTCTTCTAATACAAAATATGGTGCCATTCTGCAAATTAGAAAGGATAAATCAATTTTAGGTGCTTTTCCATTCTTCCTACACTTCACTGACATTGAAGAGAAAACCTAACTCAATAGATGTATTTTTCTAATTCATTAAATTTATTTGGTGTCATCTCACTCTGCAAAGTGACTCTCTAGATGTTGAAATATTATTTCCTTCTTCAGCGAGATAATTTTCTGTGTGCCTGCTTCAGAGAATAGTAGAAATTATTTTTCCCCAATAAAAATACATATTGCAAAATGTAAGGAATTTTTAAAAATACCTTTTTCATTTGAAACTTGATTGTGGATTTCACTTCATCTACTTTGCCCACCATGTTCTCATTGTGAGTGAGAAGAGAAGGGAACTTGCCAGCCTTGTTCAGTCCTGGCCCCAGGATTCGAGGAATTTGCTTAATCAAGGATTCAGAAGCCAGGAAAGCATCGTATTTCTTGGCTGTATAAAATAAAAATGCACAATACTGAAAACATTCAAGACTCATCTCAAATATCTGCAAACAGGTATCCATGTTAACAATATGGAATGCAACAGTCTAACTCCTGAGTGCTTTTGTGCGTATTGTCTTAAATTATACACTTCTGTCAAAAATAAAAACAAAAAATGTATTCTGCATGCCCAGCAACATTTCAGATGTGCTTCTCTCAGGCAGAAAGAAAAATTCAATATGCTCTCAGAATCACCAGATTTTGTTTAGTTGGGGGCCAAATAAACACTTCAGTGTTTGCTTACTTCAGGTATATTCTTACATGATCTAGAACAGTGATTCTTACACTATTTGACCCATGTACTCCCCTTCCCCCACTCAGGGACTCTGTTGTTTTAATTCAGCAGTAGTTCCAAGCTGGCTCCTTGACTAAGCACAACTAAACAATTACAAATTACCTTCAGGATATACCAAATACTTCTTTAGGAGTAGCTGTCCTCAGTTTGTACAGAACCTTGGCTATCAGACGTAACAGGAGCCTGTCATAGCAGATATTTCTACACTAATTGCTGCAGAAACAGGCATGTAAACAATTCCAAACCCATCAACATATAGGACAAAAGAAATTTAGATTTGTGGATACAAGTTGCACAATGCTAGAAGGCCTAAGTTTATACTAAGGGGTGCTTTTATATTTCAGAATAGTAGATATGGATGTTGTTCATGTACCAATTCAAACCGTATTCCAATAAAACATTTTAAAAGCCAATTAATATTCATTGGGTTCATATCCCACAGCAATCAAGCATTTCTTAATGGCTTAAAATGAACAATTTAAACATTTGTATGGCCTACCAATGTAAACGCAAACAAATAAAACAAATTAATAAATATGTCTTAATAGATTAGGTTGTCCAAATCAGAAAAATATTCTCTAATAGAATTTGGTTTTAAATAGCTTCCTTAAGGCAGTATCAAACTATTTACTGAGGCAACTAAAATAAGGACCAGGTGCTAGACTGCTGGAAATAGTTAACACATATTTGCTGAAAAACTCCTTACAGCATAACGTAATTTGAAAGCAATTAACAGCACAATTATTAGGGTACAAAGTTCTTTGAGATCAGGGCTGCAACTAACCACAATGTTAACATGCTTCTTCTTTTGCTACATTACCATGAAATGGAGACCTCTGACTCCATCCCTTTTCAGTCCAAAGAACTCTTAATTATGCCTCTGCTTTACATTCTTTATTTGCAATTGTTGGAGGGGGACGGCTGGGAATGAATCTACCATATTGCATTTCACTATTAGCCACAAGAACGTTAAACCAAAGTGAATCGAACATGGTACAGAAAAGAAAGAGATAATTCAACTTTCTCAGGCATTAAAATCTTGGATATTCTTTTTTGTTTTGCTCACCTAATTTCTTCACTAGCTTTTTGTTCTTATTCAGTTTTTTAAGGGCCTCTATATCCATGTGTGGTATGTCAACGGCTTTTGCTTCATCACAATGCTGCTGATCCCCCAGGACACAGACAGAGAACTTAGGTCTCGGAGCCGACTTGAGCCTGACAGAGCAAAGAGATCATCACAATAGCCACCTCCTATCAATAAGTTATACAAAATGGCAAAAAAAAACATTCAAAACTGGTGCTGACAAATCTTACCGGACAACCAGTACTTCTCTGTGCAACAAGATCTACCTCTGGCTTCTTAAAAATGATCGGCAGGATCAGCATAAAAGCCTCACCATACCTCCCCTGATGTTTTAAGACCCAGGGTAGGGGTCCGTCCAGCCACACCCTCTGCATACAGTGAGGTGAACTGAACTACCCTGGCAATTCAGCATTGCACCCAACTACCACAGATTTTACAAGCCAACAGGCTGTCTGAGTGTAAACCAAATTCAAAGACTTCTAACAGGGAGAGGGTGCAAGCAGAAGGCTGGGTGGTACAAGAAGAATGCCAAACCTGACAGTGCCAGAAAAACGCTTGTCCTTTTGAGGGTCATAGTTTTTCAGACTGATCTGCAACTCCACAGTCTCCAAGAACCTAGGTAAAGAAAACAGAATACATAATGGAGTAAAAAAACTGAGGATAATTGAATACAGTAGGAAAAAGCAATCAGATGGCCTTCAGTATTGGAATTATAGCCTCTACTCAGATTACATGCTTATGGCTGTATTTAATTGGGCTTTAAAACATCTAGAGGCCACTGAATATATGAAATGACAATTTCATTTAAGATGAATTTTACTTTCTAAAGGAAAGCATTCGGCACAAATATATCAGTACTGAGTAAATTATCCCTTCTATGAATTTTCCTATATGCCCAACATCCCTGTGAGGTGGGTAGAACTGTCAGAGAATGACTGGCCCAGTCACCCAGCTGGTTTTTTCATGCCTAAAATAGGACTAGAACTCAGTCTCTTGATTTCTAGCCTGATGCCTTAACCATTAGACTAAATTTGCTAATAATTACTCCAAAAAACCTGTTTTCATCGTGCAAGTTGTATAAAAACTTGGATAGTATTAGAATCAACTGCTAAAAACTAAAAAAAAAAAAAACACCAGCTTTCTGCTCAGTGTAGGCACTATTTTGTTCTAGTATAGAATATTTATGTTTACAGTAATTTACAGCTGCAATTGATATTAATACTATCCAAGAGATTTAATTGAACTACTGCTTTATACTGCTACAGAGAACTTTCCAATATGAGCTGAGAATAAGCTTCTTGGAGAACTGCCCAAGGAGCTGATGATACAGTTCTACAGAGGAATTATCTGCACCTCTATAACTGTCTGGTTTGGTTCTGCAACCCAACAGGACAAGACACAGACTTCAGAGGATTATCAGGACTGCAGAAAAAAACAATTACCCACCTGCCTTCAATCGAGGACCTTTTGTACTGCACAAGTCAAAAAGAGGGCTGTGAAAATATTCACAGACCCCTCACATCCCAGACATAAACTGTTTCAACTCCTTCCCTCACAATATAGAGGCCTATACTTTATAATGCCTATAGAGCATTACACACCAGAACTAGACACAAGGACAGTTTTTTCCCCAAAATCCAACACTCCGCTAAATAATTCCCTCAACACTGTTCAACTATTTACAAAGTGTACACTACTATTACTGTTAATCTTCTCACCACACCTTATCACCCATCCCCTGCCACTTGTGATTGTAGGACTGTAACTTTGTCACTTGTATCCTTACGATTTATATTGACTGCTTCCTAGTATGATTTGATTGTTGATTGTACCCTATGACTATCATTAAGTGTTGCCCGTTATGATTCTTGATTCTTAACGAATGTATCTTTTCTTTATGTATACTGAGAGTATTTACACACCAAGACAAATTAATTCCTTGTGTATCCAATCACACCTGGCCAAGGAAGTATTCTATTGTATCTAATTCTAAGTAAGATCTAGTTTTTCCAAAAGATTCAGGATTTCAGTGGCCATGCTGATTCCAGCTCCTGCTGATGTGTCTTCCTTCATATGGGGTCGGTGGCGCAAACACTCCAAATCCATGATCAGATGCAGCTCCTTTTTCCTTCCAACTGCAGAGAGATTCTGTCAAATGCTAATCTCACTTTTTGTTATGCCTGAAGGCTGTGCTCACTGCAGCTATAGCAAACCGGTGCTTGGTCTTAC
The DNA here is from genome assembly GCA_015471245.1 of Laticauda colubrina. NCBI lineage: Eukaryota > Metazoa > Chordata > Lepidosauria > Squamata > Elapidae > Laticauda > Laticauda colubrina. The sequence continues at coordinate 52,535,235 of BLBF01000020.1, read as the reverse complement.
TCAAAGTAACTTTATTCGGTAGGTCTTCGAAAGGTCTTACTTGCGGGGCTTTGTCTGACTCCCCTGAAGGACTTCCTTCACAGCTTCATACAGCGTGTCACGGGAGACTTTGCTGCTGTGGAAAAACGCATGTCAAGTTAAACCCATAGAGACTTTCAGATTCGTGTCAATGTGTTCCTGGAGACCCAAGAAAAGCAACCCCACCCACCCTCCCTGCTCTTTGGACAGGAGCTTTCCCTTGATACGGCTTTTGACATTCACTCATATTGAGAGTAAGTGAATGAAAACCAATTATGCTGTTGTGTATCAAGGGCTAGTCACAACTACTGTGCAATTCGCTATCGAGAAGAACAATGTCACCCGAGGGAAGCTGACGCAACTTTCATACAGAATCTTCCCGGATCCGACTCCATGGCAAAGAAGGGACTCCTTAAAAACTCCTGAATTAATCGCATACCGAAGCAGCTCGCTTCGACCGAGTCAACGCCACTCGACTGGATCCCGAGAGCAAGGATGGCGGCGGATTCTGTTTCAGGCCTCAGGACAGATGCGCACGTACCTCATCTTGACGCCTCGCTTCCGCGGAAAAAGAACCGGGCCTTCACACTTCCGCCGTTATTACAGCGCCTCAGTCTCGCGAGATGAGAGATCAGGCAAACCAGGAGAATAAGCCGCTTCAAGGTTTGGGGCGGGGTTTCTTTTCATCGAGGCCGTCAGGAGGCGGCGCTTCTGGAGTGACGTGTCCCCCTCCCACACGCGCGCACGATCGTCGCTCAATTAGGCTCGCGAGCGAATTCGGAGCTGACGGTGCCGGGACCTCCAACCTTGGCGACGAAAGCTGGCTGAGGAATTCTGGGAGTTGAAGTCCACAAGTCTTGAAAGTCGCCAAGGTTGGTGCGGGGCTGTGGAGGATAGTTTTGGGTCGTTGCAATCGGAGCATGGCGATGGCTCCCAGGGAATGAAGAAATTGTTCTTTCCGAAATGACCTTCATTGGCGGGTTTGAGTTTATCCCTTGAATGGATTCTGGAAGAGGTCCCGGAGTTCAGTCCCCAGAGAAGCAGCAGCTCATCGCGTCCATCCATCCGTGGATAAACGAGCTTCTGGAGACGGCAGCAATTCTGCAACAATTGCTTGTGACTCCCGAGTTTAAGATGACATAAGCCCCCTTCGACTTGCATCTTTTCAGATTGTATCATTGGTGAAATGGAAGACATTTAATCCACTTGTTTTTGATTTACAGGTACTCCTTGACTTCACCACAATTCATTCAGGGACTGTTACAACAGCACTGAAAAAAGTGACTTACGACCATTTTTCACAGTTATGACTTTTATAAAATCACTATGATCATGCTTGGCAACTAGTCCATACTTATGACTTGCCATATCCCAGGATCAGGTGATCACCTTTTCTGACCTTCTGACAAGCAAAGTAAATGGGGAAGCCAGATTCACTTAAAATTGGGTTACTAATTTATCAATGGCAGTGATGTACTGAACAACTGTGGCAAGAAAGGTCAGAAAATAGGGCAAAATTCACTTAACAAATATCTCGCTTAACATAATTTTTGGGCTCAATTGTTGTAAGTCAAGGACTAACTATTGATTTTAAGCTTCTAGTTCTATTAGTTTCTACTGCAATTACAATTGCTTGATTCTCTGTCAGGTGTCTTCTATTACCTCAATATCTACTTCTCAATGGTGTCTCAGTGTAGAATAATTGTGGTTCTGGGTATGATGCTATGATTATTCTTGCCAGTTGCCAGCCCTCTTCTGTTTTTAAAGGAACATTACATCTTATGCCTAAAATACTGCCAGTGATTTTGCTGACTGATCATAATCCTTATTTTGCTTGCCCCACAGCAACTGCAATCCCATAACACAATCCTGAGAGAAACTTGGGCTATAAAACTAGGTAGAGAACAAATTTATACCTGGAGTTTATTCCAGGCCAGTCACAGGTGTGGAATTCTGAAATTCCAATGAAACTAAAATGAAATTCTTAATCTGCTGCAATGACTACTTAAAGTATTGATTTCATAGTTTGAATTTTTGCTCTGCCATTCCATTTGATTGGCGATAATCTGGACTACAGTGTATTAATTCCAAGCTCTTCCAAATTGTACATTTTCTTTACTGGCCAATGAGACATTTAACCATCTATTGAAGAATACTGTATCTAGGAAATGGAAATTTTCATTTTAAAATAAAAGATAAAGTTGATCAAATGAGGAAATTCTGAATACTTTGAACTATAATCTTCTAGAACTTGTCAGAAGAATAATTTGAGGTCCCAATTTGAGCTGGAGTTCAGAAGAACAAATTGGAATGAAATCCAGACATGCTTGTGAGGAAAGGAGATTTATTTATTCCTAAAAGCAAAAAGGTTTGCTTGTGTGGGTAGCAGCAGAGAAAATGAGGTACAAAAGATCACTTTATGGTGGGGGGGGGACTAGTTCTTGCTGTGGGCTTGAGGGGTGTGGGTGTATGTACATCTTGGTTCTAGTGTGTGATTGTCAAAAGGTCAACCTTAATTTTCTTTCCTTGTCAGCTTGCCTTCTTGTGTGGATGGGTGTCTGGGCGGCTGATTTGTGGGTTTGGGGAAGAGTGAAAGAACGGTTCTGTTGCTGGTTAATTAACTGTTGCCCAGGTAATTGGTTTTACTATTTTTTTCATTGACAACAATCTTAGCAGGGGATCTTTGTTAAAATGTACCTATTTGATTTAAACATAGTTTCTAATCCTGATCAATTATTTGAGTCAATGGGAGAAAGAATCTTCTATCATTATCAGTACTTATTACAATCCTTCCCACAAAGTAAATACCAAAGACTATCAAATCAAAAATATTAGCAGATATTTTATAATTTGGAATTTCACATGACATCGATGTCTCATTTTAATTGTTTAGCCTCTGTTCCTGACAATTCTTCCTTACTCTGTTAAATGTTTAAGATAACAGAATAACAGAGTCTGATTTCTTTAAATCCAAGGCAGGAAACCCGATACCATTTCAGACAAATAGTTGCCCAATCTCTTAAAAACCTCCTGGGACAGAGCTCCCTCAACTTCTGAAGACAAGCTGTTCCACTGGTTAATTGTTCTCACTGTCAGAAAGTTTCTCCTTATGCCTGATTGCTTCTCTCCTTGATTGGTTTCCATCCATTGTCCTGCTTTTAGGTGTTCTGGAGAATAAATTGACCCCCTCGTCTTTGTGGCAGCCCCCTAGAAATTGGAATATTGTACTGCTATCCTGTCACTCCTAATCCTTATTTTCATTAAACCATACACCCCAAATTCCTGCAACCTAAGCATTCCTAAAATGCTTAGTTGTCCTGGCAAAACCTGTGTGTAAGTAAATACATAATCTCTTGTGACCTTTTATTTTCTGAATACCTGGAAGCAACTTGCAAAGATAACTATGCATTTCTGTCCACATATCATTAGTGGTAATAACTTTATCTTCTGTCATCAAGGAACCTTCCTGTATGTTTTTCACTGGCAGTATCAGCAAAGGGCAGGACTTACATTGAGGCCATCCTAAATGTACAATTCTAACAACAACCTGGCAACTCAGCATCTTGTTTTGTCTGATATCTCAACTGAAACAACATATCTGATTCAACGTTAAATACAGAATTAGCTAAATAAATCACATTTTAATCTGAGACAATACCATTTACCTCCTCAATATTTGGTAGTTCTACTTTAGATAATGTATCTGCAATAAACACTTGCTTTCTAGAAACATCCTGAAGGCTTCTGCAACATACTTCTGCAACAAAGTAGGTGTGGCCATTGCATTTTTTGTTCACTCCAGGAATTCCAGAAAACTTTTGCCTCAAGTGGTTTGAACCTGTTTGTACTCTTATACTTCATCATTGTACTGATGAAAATTTTTCCCAGCAAAAAGCATTGAGCTTTTTTTTCCTACATGGGCATAATTCTGTTCTGCCTTTCTAGGAAGTTGCAATGCATATGAAACAGGACAATGTTCCTGGAATAAATGATTCTAATATATCCCGAGAGGCATCTGCTTGAATAATAATTGACTCAGTATGGTAGAATCATAAACCTTCATTCCTGAAATACCAGTTACTCATTATTTCCTGAGTGCAACTCTTTGCAAATGTGCACTGTGTCCATGTTTTCTAGCTTTGACTCAATGCTGCTGTTTTCTGACCCAGCTCTGATTGGCTGGAGTGTCTGGATCATCATCATCTTTGCAGCACTGATCATTGCCCAGGACAGGTGTTTCATCCTGAACTGCCAGACTGCTATGCTCTCCAAGTTTATTATAAACTTGTAGTTGATTTAATCCAGGGGTGTCAAACCCAATTTCATTGAGGGCCACATTAGAGCTGTGGCTGACCTTGGGGTGGCTGGGCGGTGTAGTCAACTGGGTGGGTGTGACCAACTGGGTGAGCATAGCCAGCTTGACCACTCAGCGTGGTCAGCTGGGTGGGTATGGCCAGCTTGACGTCATTCCCCAAACTACTGACATGTTTCCTCTTCACACTGGGCCAAAACCACACTGGCCTGATGTTTCCTTTTCACATTGGGTAGGCTGGGCTGAAGTAAGGCGGGCCAGTCCCTTACATTTTCCAGGACGGTCCCGTGGGCTGGATTCAAACTCATCGTGGGCCAGATGCAGCCCATGGGCCTTGTGTTTGACACCCCTGATCTAACCAATGGCCCGATAAATGAACTATCCCCAACCTGAAAAACTTATCCATTCAACCCTTCAGTTGGAGAACCTTTTGGCTTCTGTTCAGTCTCCCCTTGTTTTCCTAGCTCTACAGTACTGCAAAGATTCCCTTCTCTTCCTTTACATTGCAACTAGGAAAATAGCTAATTTGTTCCTATGAAGTTGAATAATGTTCTTTCTTGTTACAACTTTGTAACTACAGAGAACCAAAGAACAGTTCATTTGGTTAAAGCAGCAGAGTAGGGGTTACTAAGGAAGGAACAGTCCCTCAAAGAAAAAGGCAGATCTGTGCAGAAGCCAGATGGTGAGACTTGTCTTCTCTTCATGAATGGAAAGGACAAGAATTTCAAATGACCAGTCAAGACTATAACCTTACATTTGAAATAGGTTAAGCTGTACTACTATACTAAGAATATTGAATTGGCTAATGACAGCATCAGGAATGAATTCCTACGATTGCCTAGTAATCCAATCATATAATTATGAAGGTGCTGGATGGAACTTCTAGTCTGATGCTAGCTTGAATTTTGGGAGATGACCAAATACATCCTGAGGGCACCATATGGTGTCTGTAATCTAGACCACCACCCAAGTTTTAGGCTGAATGATGAGGGAGAAATCATGGATAGTCCTGAGTGAAGTTTCTCCCTTCAACCAAGTCTCTGTGATTCATGCCTGATCATATATTATTTCATAAACAAGTCCTGGATAAGCGAAGTCATTCTAACAATAGGTTTGATTTAGAAGTCTAGGATCTTTATGCAAGAGAAATTATCTTCCCTGTTATCATGTTCCTTAATTCAATGACAGTCAGAAAGGCAATAAAAGGAAGAACCTGTGACCCACTTACCATTCTCTGTACTGTACTGAACCTACTTAACATTGTGCCAAAATCTACCTTGAAAGGAAAAATAGTCTCTTTTTTTAACTCTACTCTTAAGATAATTGAGAGTTTCTTTTAAATTTGTCTTGAAGATGTTTTTGAGCTTATTTTGTTGCTCAGAGCGGTGGAAAGTGATATTGCCCTTTTCTATTACACATCTTTCCACCGCTCTGAAACTTTTGTCACTCTTAAATTGGGAAAAACCTCACAAGATGATTTCCTTATATTGTTTGTTGTGTTCGTTACTAGAGATGTTATTGTACAGGATATCCTCACACAATACCTTGCCCTCTAACTGAGCAAACTAAACAAATGAGACCTGTGGATTCGTCCATGTAGTTTTCATGAATGAAGACTGACTACAAAGCGCATGTGTACACACATTCCCACACATACACAGCAACTACAGTATGGCATGCCATCTATGAGAGTTTCTGCAGAATTAAAACTTTCCCTCAGGGTGCCAAAGCAATCAAATGCCTGTGACTGAAACATCAGTTGGAAGGAGGGGAGGAGTGGTAACTCAAAATGTAAATCAAAATCTGTGGAGACATCTACTGGAGTACCCAAACATAGCAATGATGAGGATAAAAATGTAGAAGGGAGATGTGTAAAGAACAAGGTATTCCAATCAATGCTTTGTTTAAAAAGGGAATGAATGTGAAAAATGTATAGGTAGACTTACAACTATTCTTTTATGATCAGTTGAAGTTACAACAGCACTGAAAAAAGTTACTTATAATCAGTTTTCTCACAACTATAGTAGCATCCCCATGCTCATGTAGTTAAAATTTGGGTGCTTGGCAACTGTATGTATGATGGTTGCAATGTCCCAGATTTATGGGATCACCATTTATAATCTTTCCAGGCTTTTGACAAACAAAGTCAATAAGGGAAGCCAGATTTACTTAACAAGTGCAGTGATTCACTTAACAACTGTGGCAAAAAGAAAGTCATAAAGGGGGGCAAAACTAACTTGAAGCACACAAAAGTTATGTTATCTTATTTCTTTTTATATTATTTAACATTATTCAATTATATTATTGGTAAAAGGAGGTAGAAGAGCTCAGTTATAAAGGCAAAGCTGGAGCTGCAGGCTGGCTATGGAGCAAATCAGAAATTACTGGTGGGTGAGTTTCACTTTAAGCTAAAGTGGAAAAAGAAAGCCAAGCAATTTCCCATATGATGTTGAGCATATCCCAACACTTCAAGGACAACTCCAGGAAGTGCTGTGAGTCCTGAATTTCATTGATAGAAAGCCAGAGTAACTTTAGATTTTAAATTAAAGAAGTTGTCAGTGATAAATGTGAAATGAGCCTGCCAAAGATCAAGAAAAAGAAGAAAGCAAATTGGATGTCAGAACAAACCATGGAGATTGCCAAGAAAAGAAGTCAAAACCACAAAAGACAATGATCTCAGGAAGGAACTTAACCAAGAATTTAAGAGAGCTGTTCAAAGAAACAAGAAGCAGGGTTACAACAACTGTAATAAAGTCACTGAAGATAGAAACAGACATGTAAAAAATTCTCTAAACTCAGAAGATGGTTCCAACCTCAAATTGGTATACTGAAAGATGCCAATGGGATGATAGCAAGTGATTCAAAAAGATCAAAGATGGGAAATTCTGTACGGTAACAATGTCAACATCCAAACCACCTTGAATAGAACATATTCCTAATTTACAATAAATTCTAGTGCTGATAGATGAAATTAAATCAACATTTAGCTACAACAAAAGCTACAAGAATTCACCATTGTACAAGAGAATTCAGAGAATACAGCAAACTAGAGAGGGAGAATCAGTAAAGGGTCTAATAAAGCTATCTAAAATAGTATAGCTAAGAAAGGAAAACCACAAATATATCATTGAACAAATCAATCCAGAGTGCTAACTTGAGTCACAAATGACCAGGCTCTAATTGTCATACCTTAGATATATGCAAAGCTGTAACTTTCTTGAGAGGTCCATAAAACTAGAAATGGTGAAAAGAAAGAGGAGAGAATGCTAGGAAAATTGTTTGAGACTATTACAAGGTGCATCACTGGAAGCCCTGAAGAACCAGAGGGACAGATCACTCTGAAAAAACTCTTGTCTATATGGTTAATAAGAGTTTACACTGATCTGATGGCACATAATCAGAGACAGATTCTGAACAGAGATTCACTGCAATCTCATTTTGTTACTTGTAATCCGTAGGATGACATCTTGGTCTGAACAGATGCTCCAGATTATAGTTCAATTCTTCTGATTGATTGTGAAATCTGTTCATTAATGAAAACCACAGGCCAATCCATCTTGATAATCTCCCTTAGGGCTAAAAATTGTGTGGAATAACATATAGTGGGTGTGCATGTATGGGAAAAATGCGGAAGGCCTCTTTATAAATAACAGAGACCTTGCAAGTAAATTTATCACTGTAGAAGTGTTTGGGTTGAGTTCGCACTGGCTATACCCATGGGGATTGAATGACTAAGAGTATTTACCAAGCAAGGGAATTGAGAAAATACTCTGCAAGGTTACCCCACTCTCACATTTGCTCCTGATTTTAGAGATTCTAGAGAAAATGAACACTGTTCTGCACAACATTCAGGTCAAGGACATAATTTTTATCCTTTTAGAACAGCTTTGGATTCCCCTCTTGCTACACGGTGATAGACTAGAACAGCTGTAAATTCCTCCACTCAGCATCTCATGCATCTGGCTGCCAATCAAAATGCCCATGGTTGTTCCACTCTTAGGACTGTTGGTCTGAGGCTACTGGCACTTTTGCAGTGAAACTGCCACACGATCCATTCAGTGGTGATGAAATGACCACACTGTGGTGTGCCCTAGACTGTGTTCAGTGTAATTCAATGTGGGAAAGAGTAGTTTTTCTTGGTTCTGTTCCTAGGTCTTCTTTTGGCAGAGGGAGCAAACATAATACATCCTCATAGATTTGGCAAGAAAGGGCAAAAAGTCAGAGGAAGGGAACTCAAACTCATGTGAAATATCTGAAGCAATACAGCTCAGAAGCAAATTCAACTGAAAGCATGTCTTGAGTCAAATAATTTGTGAGCATATAAGAGCATGAACATTTCATTTATTTTAGCCTGTGACTGTGAGATCACAGCAGATCTAGTGAATTTAAACTCTAGACTTAATGTTCTTATGTTTCATCCTCATTTCATGCAGTCTCAGCACCCAGTTAATAGGACCCCATGTTCCTACAGGCTTCTGAGTATTCCCCCAAAATAAGTAAGCCTGAGAATTTATTTTCAGAGGAGGGGGCAGTTTCAAGAGATGAAATATGTACATTAAGTCTTTCTAAGTCTTAAAGTGCTTGTGACATTCAAAAAAACCTGGAACACCCAGAGGTGATATTCAGCAGGTTCTGACCAGTTCTGGAGAACCAGTAGTGGAAATTTTGAATAGTTCAGAGAACTCTGACTGGCCCCACCCCCATCTATTCTCTGCCTCCCAAGTCCCAGTTGATCAGCTGGGTCTTCTTTTGTTGCCCTGCACAGGAGAACAGAGCTGGAAAGCAGGTTAGTGGGGTGGGGAAGGAATGGGATTTTGTAGTAAGCTTCTCCCAGAAGTGGGGAGAGAATGGGGTTTTTACAGTATCGGTATCCTTCCCCTGGAGTGGGGTGGGAATGAAGATTTTTCAGTATCCTTCTCCTGCCACGCCCGCCATGCCATGCCCACCAAGCCATGCCCACCAAGCCATACCCATCAAACTGGTAGTAAAAAATTTTTGAATCCCACCTCTGGGAGCACCCTACTCTCCAAATTGTGATTTCTTTCTTTAAAAAATGAAAGAATTCTTGTGGGGCAAAATTATCCCTCAAGGCTTCAGATTTACCTTTTGATCCAATCATTTCCACCCTATTCATGACCCAAAACTAAAAGAACAGCCAGATCCATCAATGTTGAGCCTACCTATTTCAACTGGACCTTTGAAACCCCTCAAAGATCCCTTTTAGATAATTCAGTTATTTCAGCTACCTTAACTAGCCTTATTATGCTTGTGTCTCTTCTCTTTATTAGAACCCTGAACACAAAAGTGTCCATGGAATATGGTTAAAAAAAATCAAGATGGCAACCACAAGGCACACAAAAATAGATAGTACTTTGGTCACACTGTTGTGGATGCCATCTTGATTTCATAACCCCTTCCAGATACTCTTGTTTTGACACTTGACACAAACAGTTGCTGAAAAATCCCTCTCCATTTCCTCAGATTATATCTTTGTTACAAGCTCACTAACCAGCCATTGACAAGCTATCAGTATCTTTTCCTTGTAATATAGTCATAAAATTTTTGACCTATTTTAAAGCATTATTCTCAGGATGAATTAATTCTTGCAAAGTGTATTGAACACTGAGAGAGCTATATATAATTTCTATCACTGATGTGATCATCAGCATCAACACATCAGCATGTGTTAAATTTCATTAGAAAGTAAGAAACTGGTTTATATTTGTATCAAATGTGAATCTTCCCAATAAAATAGTAGAAGAGAGTTGATACAGGACCAATAATTTACAACAAACAAGCCATCTTATTAATCACATACAATCACATACATTGCCCATTTGTCATTTAACATTATGTGACTAAATGAATCAAAGAACAGCTTCTATTGAAAAGTATTTGAGATATTTGAAATGAGAGTGAATGTGTCTTTCCAGAGTACACCATTCAGGAGTATTGTAATCCCATTACAGAAGACATTATTTTGGGCAAAGCTTAATCATAACAAACATTGGGTGATTAATCTATTTAGAACATGAGAGTCCAATTTAGATATCATCAGCAAGTGAGGAACATATCATGTATCCATTCAGACAGACACACTATAAAGGTTTATAATTTATGTTGGGAAAAATTAGAAATTGGCATGGAGCCCCCAATAAATAATAGAAGCCCCCTTTTGAACCCCCAATAAATAACTTCCTCCAGACTTCAGAAGGCCACGCTTCTGGGATGGAATATTATCTGCTTCCTTCTTTTTAATCTTCTTTGCACCAAAAAGCAAAGACACTCATCCGAACATTAGTCTCTTTGTTCCTTTTCATATTGATGTTTCAGTAAAGTTTATGGGAAATAAGAACCACATGATGTACGTCATATGCCATTAAACTACTTCAAAATTTTGTAGTAGAAGTTTCATCCCAGATTACATCAAGTAATTTAATAAATAGCAACCATATCTCATGTTCCTGGGAACCAGAAAAGGATGGGCTTTATCTTGAAAGTATGCATTACCTAAGTTCGCATTAATGCATAAAATTTGCTTACTTGCTTGCTTGTATATAAAATATATTTCTAAGGCTGCCAGGTTCAGAATTATTCTGGACACTTTACAAAAAGGGGGGGAGGGGCCAACATGTCTCACAGTATCAGAAAAAAAATGATAGCAATCCAGAGGGAACAATAAAAACCCTCTTCCTATACAACATTCAGCCTAAAGGAATCTGACAACCACCCTACCCCAAAGCCTGGGGAAAGGGTCTGGTTTTCAGGACTTGTTTAAGGACATCTAGTATAAAAGCAGTTCAGATTTTGAGGGATGCTGTTCCAAAGGGGGTAATGCAACAGAGAAGGAACATTTCCTGGATCCCATTAAATGGTACTGTTTAAGGCTAGGTCACACTGGCCGACGGATGCAAAACGTATGCAAAAAGGACGCAACGGATGAGCAAAATTTCGGGGGTGGCTCCATCCATTGTTATCCGCTCTCAAAAGTGGCAAAAATTTGCATAAACAGAACGGAAAACAATGGAAAGGAACGGACGGGGGTAGTACGTAGCGAGGATGGTAAGCGGATGTTCATAGGAAGCCTAGCGGATGGAAGCGGATGGAAGCGGATGACACATCCGAAGGGCTTCCGGGGGAGAATAGCGAAGCGGACGCATAGCGGAAGGAGTGGATGCATAGCGGATGACGCAGATGCATCACGGATGCCTATAGGATGCATAGCGGATGCATAGCGGATGCAGTGTTCACAGCGCATGCGGGGAGGATGAATTGCGTCAGCTTCATGGATATAAAAGGATGCAGCTCGCAAGCAGTTACCATTCAGAGGAAAGACCTGCTTCCAGAGACATCTTGAAAGAACACCATGGTTCGTCAGTCAGGGAAGAAGAGGAAGCCTGTGCCTACTCCTGCCAGCCCTGGCAAGAAGGGCAGAACCACCATCCCACCCCCTGGCGCTGACTCTGAAGATGCTGGTGCTTCTGCTGCTGCTGCTGCTGCTGGTGTTGGTGCTGCTGGTGCTGCTGGTGTTGCTGGTGCTGCTGCTTCTCCTGCTGTTGCTGGTGCTACTGCTTGTGCTACTTCTACTTCTACTTCTACTGCTACTGCTACTGCTGCTGCTGCTGCTGTGGTGGACCAGCCCCAAGGCCCTCAAAGCCCTGCTGCTGAAGGCCCTGAAGCCCCTGCCAGAGGGAGGAAGAGGCAAGGCAAGGAGAAGGGAGAGAGGAAACAGTACTCCATTTCCGAGGACCATGAGGAGGAGGTGCTGGAATGGCTGAGGGAGAATGAGTACTTGTGGAGAAAGGGCCACAGACTCTATCGTGACACCAAGAGAAAGCAGGCAGCGTGGAGAGAGAAGGCAGAGAGCCTGGGCTACACTGCAGATGTACTCCTGGGATGGTGGAAGCACATGCACACCTGGTATGGCAAGCTGCACCTGAAGAAATCTGGCCAGGCCGCTATCAAGCTCACTGACCGGGAGATGTATGACATGGCCAAGTGCAGCTTCCTGGAGGGTGAAGTCCACCACCGAGGAGCAGCCCCTCTGACAACCCTCTCCTTCAGACAGCCCACAGACAGCCACTCCTCTTCCAGCCAGGAGACAGCTACCGTGTCCAGGCAGGTGTCTTTGGAGGGCCCCACAGCAGAGAGTCCCCTGACAGCTGCACTCCCCATGCCAGAGGACGTGGAGGATTCCCTGTCTCAAATGGAGCAAGAAGAAGCAGCAGCCAGAGACCAACCCACCCCCACCCCCAGCTCCACCTCCACAGAAAGCAGGCAGAGAGGCAGACTGGAGGTCCAGAGCCACACTGTCTTCTTGGAGATCAGGGACACTATCAAAACCAGCACAGATTGTCTCTCTCAGCTGGTACACAGCGACGTACCATCCTCGAACCTCAAGCCCTTCATCATGTATGTGAGCCAGACCCACATGGACCTGCCCGAGGCCCAGTACCAGGTGATGAAGCAGAAGATAACAGCACTGCTACACCACCCTCCAGGCCCAGCTGAACCTGCTCCAACCCACTCCAGGACTGCTCCTCCACCCCAGGCAATGTCACAGCCCTTCCACGGTTTTCAACAGCCCATCACCTGTTGCAGTATCTAAAGGTACTCCTGTGCATAGTCACGTAGCAGAAAATGAATCATACCTGAAAGAGACTGAAGGCAATAAACAACTCCATATTAGGCAAAAGGAACTGGCAGGAACAAATAAACTCCAATACACATCCTTATCTCTAAGACTACTCAATAAAAGAGAACGTGACCAGTCCTCTGGGCGCTCTCATCAAGAAGATTCATTGTGTCCGTGTGGTTCTTCTTAATCGATGCGAGGTCCGGTCACCTAGACGGGTGATCGAAACTCTGCCAGTTCCCGCCGGGTGATCTCTTCCACTGCGGTATCTAACAAACTTCACAACTGGTGACCCCGACGTGATTCTTGTCCAGGGATACGTCGCCCGACTCCTATACTACGCACCGGGAAGGCAAGCGCTTCGTAAGTATGGGCTCCTCAAAATCCAAAGTTCTCTCCAAACATGTGGAGGAACTTTCCTCTATAGTCGGGAAAGCTAACAACCTGCAAAAGGTTAATGGCACAACTATATATCCTCTATCAAAGAGACAAATTTCTCATTTTCTCCTTTACCTTCAAAAAATTGCCCCGCTTATCCTGAAGAAGGCACTCTCAAGTCTTCTACATGGGCACGTATTGGCAAATGGCTCTGTAATCCCCCCTGAGCTCCTCCAGACATTTTGTGTACGTGGCAAGCCCTAATGACTGCCATAACGACGATGTTTCCAAATTCAACTAATCCACAAACGGAACAATCCCTTGAAGATACATCGTCTTCCAAAATTGACACTGTTTCAAATTCTGCTCCCCTTAATACCTCTTCTAACCCCTCTTCTCTATATCCTTCACTAACATCTTTAAGTTGTCCACCCCCCTATCAATTGATTAACACACCGTCTCTAACTTCCTTTGACAAGCCCTTAAAAACCCCTGACAAAACTAATTTGACAGAACCTCCTATCATGAATTCCTTTCAAAAGGCAATACAAACTGGGAAGGTTTCGCCGGAAGACCTTTCCTGTTTTCCTATGGTATTACACACTCCGGCGGGGGCTAATGCTCCCTTTCCTCATTACGTTCCAATGGAATGGGACATATTGAAGGAACTGAAAACTGCCACAGTTAAATACGGTCTTCAGTCACCATATGTCCGTACACTTATGGAAAATATGGCAACTAATTACCGTATCTTATTTTCTGAATGGCAAGCTATGGCTAATATGTTACTCAGCTGGTTAATAATATCTTTGAAGCATATATATCCCCTGCTACTCCGCATGATCTGTATGATTTACTAAGTGATCTACAGGTCCTGCTGAATAAACGCAAATGCCCCCTCTTTCTAGCCCATATACAAAGTCACCAAAACCTACCTGGGTTCCTATCAGAAGGCAATCAAAGAGCCGATGAAGCATGTATTGCATGCCCAATTACTATTAAAGCACCTATGCCTATTGCACTCACAGCTTCTCAGAGCCATGAATATTTCCATCAAAATAAAAGAGCCCTTGTAAAACAATTTGGAATTACAATGGCTGAAGCAACAGCCATTATTCAACAATGCCCTACTTGTAGTAAGCAGAGTAAAGGCTTAGCTCAAGGCACCAACCCCAGAGGGATTCAAGCATGTGAAACCTGGCAAATGGATGTTACTCAATTTATTCCATTTGCACCTTGGAAATATTTGCATGTATCGGTGGACACCTTTTCGGGTTTTATTATGGCAACTCCACAAAGAGGTGAATCCACCAAACATGTAATTAATCATTGTATTCGAACCTTTACAGTTCTGGGATGTCCACACACGCTAAAAACAGACAATGGGCCAGCTTATATTAGCACCGCCTTTGCGGAATTTTGCCATAAGTGGTCCATTGTTCACAAATTTGGTATACCATTTAATAGTCAAGGGCAAGCTATCGTTGAAAGAGCTAACCAAACCCTGAAGTTAGCTCTTCAGAGGTATATGGGGTCAAATGGCCACCCGAGGCCCCCCAACCTCCCAGCACTGCAAAACATTCTCAACGTATGCCTATATACGTTGAACTTTCTAAACCTCACTGGAACCCCTCCTCTCACCCCAGCATCTCGACATTTTTCAAAACCTCCTGTTCCCACTTCCAGACCCCTTGTTTATTACAGGCATCTACCAGATCCTGCTTGGAAAGGACCAGCAGAGCTTATAACATGGGGTCGAGGCTACGCCGCTATCCAATTGCCTGATAAAGTTTTGTGGATTCCAGCACGCTGCGTTCGTCCTTTCCATCCATCTTCCCACGACAAACGCAATGAAGCATCTGATTGTCAACCAGATACTGTTATCCCTGTTTGGTTTTTTGGCGGCACATAATTTCAACCCACACCGCGCCTTATCAATATGCTGGACGGTCAAAGACTCTCAGGGTGAATTATTAACTCAACTTTGCAATATGACTCGTTTAGACCTATTTTTCCCACAGCTGCAGTTTGATTTTGCGGAAATGCTTCATGGTGTTATTCCTTATAAAGACTTTATTAATTCTGCTTCCCGGCCTCCCCAACCCTATCCCTCACATGTATATAATTGCTATTTTTACTTCTGTCCTGGACACTCTCAAACAGCAGATGATAAATATCAATTTGGGGGTGTCGCGGACACATTCTGTAAAAATTGGGGATGTGAAACGACCGGCTATATGTCATGGACTCCACACAAGCCTGATACCTACATCTCCATCGGAAGATCTACCACCAGGAAAAAATGCGATTTTGGAGAGACATCTTCCCGGAACACTTGATGTAATAACATCACTATAACTTTTCTATCAAAGGGCAAGGACTCTCCCTTATGGGATCAAGGCATGAAATGGGGGGGACGGATGTATGATCCTTCAGGTTATGATTATGGCAATGTATTTTATATCCAAAGACATGTGACCCTACCATCTACTAACCCTATAGGACCTAATTCAAATATCACCATGGTTAACTACATTGCTTTCTGCACTTATAGGACCACTCATATTGCTAATATTACTGTGTACTATTGGACCTTGCATGCTTTCAAAAATACTTAACTTTTTGCGTATTCGACTATATAGCATGAATGAGGTCATCACAGATACTCACACAAAGATCAATAGCCTTACATGCAATATGGAAAAACAAGCCTTGTTACAATTTTCTGATAGTGACTATGAGGAACCTGATACCATGAAAGAAGATATGATCTCTCTTATGGACATGGGGAGCGATGGGTCGGAGGACGTACCGCTCGCCATTAGTAAGAATAATATCATAAATAAATAAAAACAGACGAGATGTTGCAGTATCTAAAGGTACTCCTGTGCATAGTCACATAGCAGAAAATGAATCATACCTGAAAAAGACTGAAGGCAATAAACAACTCCATATTAGGCAAAAGGAACTGGCAGGAACAAATAAACTCCAATACACATCCTTATCTCTAAGACTACTCAATAAAAGAGAACGTGACCAGTCCTCTGGGCGCTCTAATCAAGAAGATTCATTGTGTCCATGTGGTTCTTCTTAATCGATGCGAGGTCCGGTCACCTAGGCGGGTGGTCGAAACTCTGCCAGTTCCCGCCGGGTGATCTCTTCCACTGCGGTATCTAACAAACTTCACAATCACCTACCAAGGCTACGAGTACCAGGACTTCCCACAGCAGAGGCAGCCCTTCCCAGTCCAGGCCCAGGTACATCGCACACCACAGATGCCTCACCTCACCCAGCTGCAGACCAGACAGCCCCACTACACTCCTTCTTCCTCCACCCCACAGCCAAGCCCCTCAACAGAAAATCTGTCATCAGTATTGTGCCTGACATCCAAGGTCCTTGAGGAAGGGCCTCTCAATTTCAGGGGACTGAGTCAGCTCTCTGAGAGCTTCCTGAACACACCATCCCCTGTTGTACTCTCGGGGTCAAGCACCCCAATGGCACCTCAGACTAGCACTCCAGCCACAGCCACCTCCAAAGTCCCTGGCCACTCGACAGCTGAGACCATGGACATGCCTAAGAGTGACTGAGAATAGTGCCAGAGACTGAGTTGTTACCTGTTCACTTTATCTTTGCTTAAGACACCTTACTTGGTTCATTTTGCTTTTTTAATAAAGTCATACAGTTGACTTAAGACAGTTATTAATAAAGGTTATCTTTGCTTCACACACTTGGTTCCTTTTTTTTACTTAATAAAGTGTTAGTGAAAACTTTGAAAAAATGGTTAAGCCTTTGCATGCTTGTGGGATAGGTAAGGATAGTTGTGGGATCGGTAAGGATAGCTGTGGGATGGGTAAGGATAGTTGTGGGATGGGTAAGGATAGCTGTGGGATAGGTAAGGATAGTTGTTGGATTGGTAAGGATAGCTGTGGGATTGATAAACCTCCAGTGCAAGCATAGTGGGATTGTATGGTCCACCCTCCCAGCTGCCACACATATGGCCCTTTTTTATCAATAACAATTTATTCATTGATCAACACATTTCAAAATAAACAAAGCTCTTTATTAATGCCCTATTCATTGTAGGGCCACTCAACATACAGGGCACAATCTCATCAGTGTTATGAGACAGGCTCAAGGAAGCATCCATTAAGCATCTACCAACCTGTCTTGCCACTCCACTGCTCCAGCTGGGGAGTTGCACCAGTGTTTCAGGAGGTTGCGCTGCTTCTTCCCTTCACGTGAAGCTCTGTTGGGGCCTTGTACATCCACAGTGTCTATCAGGTTTCGTCCTTGCCTCCATTCACCAGGCTCCATGTCCCCATTCCCTTGTTGATGATCCACAAGCCTGTTCTGCAACACTAGGTAGCGGGTGCGCATGAGATTGTGCAGGATGCAGCAAGCTTCCATGATGCTCCTCACAGTGCCTGGGTGATGCTGCATAGTGGTGAGAAGTACTTGGAACCTGTTGTCCAGGATGCCAAAGGAGTTCTCCACCACCCGTCTTGCCCTGGACAGCCTGTAGTTGAAGATCCTCTCTTCACGGGTGAGGTATCTGGAAGTGTAGGGCTTCATGAGGTAGGTTCTGAGGGAGAACGCATCATCACCCATGATGAAGAAGGGCACATCTTGTGTGTCATTGGGTAGGGGGTCTGGATCTGGAAAACCCATGATGAGGTTGAGTTCCAGCCCATCCTTGAGGTCACTGGTGTTGTATACCTGGCTATCTGAAGCTGACCCGTTGCCTGAAGCATCGATGTACATTAACTTGTAGTCAGCATCAACATGGCAAAGAGGATGATGCTGAAGAAGCCCTTGTAGTTGTGATAAGAGGACCCTGAGTTGGCTGGAGCTTTGCAGGCCACGTGCTTCCCATCTATGGCTTCAACGGTGTAGGGAAAGTTCCACCTCTGATACCACTGTTCTGCAACTTTCCTCCATCCTTCTTCAGTGGTGGGGCACTGGAGGAGCTCCTCCACGTATTCTTCGGTGATGGCCTGCACCACTTCTCTGACCACTTTGCTGATGCTGTTGTGTGGCACCCTCCAGGCATACTGCATGTTTCTGGATGTGGTTCCAGAGGCCAGGTGGCGCAGAGTCAGTGCCACCTTCAGTCTAGGGTTCAGGCTGGGACGGAAGTTGGTGCTCGGCTTGGTCAACCTGGGTCTCAGACGCTCAACAATTTCGTCAAACATGGTTGGTGGCATCCTCATGAAGTGCTGGAATGCACGAGTGTCTTCATTCCTCAGCTCCACCATCAGCTTGTCACCATCAGCTTGTCCAAACTCCACTCTTCTCCTGATCCATCGTCGGACCCACACAGCTCTTGGACGTCTCCTTCTTCTCCTTGCGTAGAAAAGGTGAAACAGTCTGAACAGGGCTTGGTTCTGGTGTTGAATGATCGCAGCTACAATAAGGAGTGTGTGATGATCCATGGTGGAGATCAATGGATGATGTGGAAGAGCAAGACCAAGGGTAAAGAGGTCTGTACACCACGGCTGCTGGACTGAAAGTGAGATCCAGGTGATTTCCTCCCCCTTTTAAAAGGAAATATCGGTTTTCCACGAGGTGTCCTGCCACATACTCTAGGCATACTCCAGACATCCTAAATATCCGAGATACGTCCCATATACAAACGTTTTGTCCGTTTTAATGCTTTATATACGAGATGCATCCGCTTACATCCTTTCTATTTCCGTGCTACTAACGCTGTGTGGATGTTCCATGTACCTTTCGCTTCCTCCCTCTTTCCGTTTTCAGCTGCAGTGGATGTGAGTTGAGGGGATGCCCAGAGGATGCCGAGAGGATACAGCGGATGTTTAACAGATGACAACGGATGTAGAACGTTTGTTGCCCGTATGTGTCGCGGATGTACATTGTACGCAGTGGAAAGTTCATCCACTCAAAAAGTTTTATGCAGCTCAAAACTTTTTGAGCGGATGAAATAGCAGTAGACGGATGTTTGACAGATAGAGCATATGTAACACGTACGCAGTGAGTACACAACAGATGCATCGCGTTTTCCAATGGATGGCAAGCTTTTTTGTCTGTTTTACATCCTCTTTGCATCCGTTCGTGCAGTGGGACATGGGCTTTATTCAATAAGATCCAGATCATGCCATTTATATAGGATGGACAGAAATCACAGAGACAGATGATCCCTCTTATAACCAAGCCCGAGGCAATGTTGCACTCGATGTTGGATTTAATTATGCTCATCTCTGGATTGGGAGACCTCCTCGCAGTCACTCACATGTTAGTCACCTCCCTTTTAGACTACTGCAATTCACTGTACATGGAACTCCCCTTGAAGAACATGTGGAAGCTTCAAGTGTCCAGAGTGGGACAATATGGACAATTTTGAGTATGTCATGATACATTTAGATAATACAAGAGCCCTGGTCGTGCAGTGGTTAGAATGCAGTGTTGCAGGCTAACTCTGCCTACAGCCTGGAGTTGATCTTGATGGGCTCAAGATTGATTTAGTCTTCCATCCTTCTGTGGTCAATAAAATGAGGACCTGGATTGTTGGTGGCAATATGCTGAAACCACCCAGAGAATGGTATAAAGCACTGAGGAGCAATATTTAAGTCTAAGCGGGATTGCCATTGCTATAGCACTACACCACGAACTGCATGACTCTTGGTCATGTGATCAAAATTCAGATGCTTAGGAACTGGTTCGTATTTATGATGGTTGCAGTGTTCCGGGGTAGTACGATCACCTTTTGCAACCTGAGCAAAGTCAGTGGGGAAGCCACAGTGGTGTATTAACCATTAAGCAGACTAAGCACATGCTTAGAGCACCAGGCT
Source organism: Laticauda colubrina (assembly GCA_015471245.1). Classification (NCBI taxonomy): domain Eukaryota; kingdom Metazoa; phylum Chordata; class Lepidosauria; order Squamata; family Elapidae; genus Laticauda; species Laticauda colubrina. The sequence goes on along the minus strand of BLBF01000020.1, from coordinate 52,515,083 downwards.
CAAAGGGGGCACCACAAAGTTGAGAATATAGCTTTGTTTGTACAGTATGTACAAGGGGGGGGGAATCAAGATTTGTCAGTGCTTTGGGCACCAGTGAGCCTTAATCCGCCACTGGGAAGCCAGATGCACTTAACAACCTTGTTATTAATTTAACAATTGCAGTGATTCATTTAACCACCGTGGCAAGAAAGATTGTAAGCTACTCATTCCGTGTGGCAAAACTCATTAACAACTGTCTCACTTAGCAATAGAAATTTTAGGTTCAATTGCGGTCATAAATCAAGGACTGTCTGTAGAGAGGAATTCCCTCTTTATTATCAGTATTAACCTTCGAAAACCAAGAGTATATCCCTCTTCAACTAATTGAACTGTGGAAATAGTTCCTTAATAAAAAGAAGTAGTCTTGGCTAAAAAGCCCTGTTTCACTCTAAACTCTCCATAACTGGCTGAACTGTTGTAATGACGAGGCAGTCGAGTTGTTTGATCATGAACAATTGAATCATGATGATCTTTATTGGAGTATAGTCTTGCATTTATACACATTTTTAGTTATCTTCCATCATTGGTTAACTTTGGTTACTGCTTAACTTCCGTTCCTGTTCAGCACAGTAATCCATACAATTAATTATCTCTAGTTAAAATCTAACATATGTTTACTTTTCCTCTCTAATCCTCCTTTAGATTAGTGACTTCGTTTGCCTGAGTTGCATTTGCTTGAAAACTTTCTCTATCTGAGGTTTGCCATCCAAGATTGGAACATTCCTGCAATTACAACTCTACACTGAACCTGGGAAACTATTGCCACCAAAGGAATTGCAATGCAAGACAATATCAGTAAAAGTGCATCTTGGCCAAAACAAAGAACTGAAACATAAACAAAGCAATCAATCTGGAAAAAGAAATTAAAAAGACAAAAACCTATGCCCTTCTTCTCATCACCACAAAGGGATAACTCGAAATCATGCATATGATAAATAATAACAGATCAGAATAACAGAGTTGGAAAGGACCTTGGAGGTCTTCTAGTCCAGCTCCTGCTCAAGCAGGAAGCCCTATACCATTTCAGACAAATTATTGTCAAATCTCCTCTTAAAAACCACCAGTGTTGGAGCATTTACAACTTCTGGAGGCAAGTTGTTCCACTGATTAATTGTTCTGTTAGGAAATTTCTCTTTAATTTTAGGTTGCTTCTTCTCTCATTGATTAGTTTCCATCTATTGCTTTTTGTCCTGCTTTTGGGAGAATGGGTTGTTCCCCTCTTCTATGCTGCCCCTGAGATATTGGAACACTGCTATCATATCACCCCTGGTCCTTCTCTTCATTAAACTAGACATACCCAATTCCTGCCACTGTTCTTCATATGTTTTAGCCTCCAGTCCCCTAATCAACTTTATTGCTCTTTGTTGCTCTTCTCTGCACTCTCAACATCTTATGTTATATTATAGCAACCAAAACTGAATGCAGTATTCCAAGTGTGGTCTTACTACGTCATTAGAGAATAAAATGTGCAGTGAGGGAAAAGAACAATTAGGATTTCCCCCTGTCAAATAGAATCACAATAGAATGCTCATATTCATACCTAGCCTACACACAAACATGATCACATACACAAACACAAAAAACAATGTTCAGAGCATGTTCAAAGCACTCCATTTCTCATAGCTACCTCAAGAAGTGAACTTCTTTACTCCTGAAAATAAACTTCCTTTTCACTAGCAGCATGCCTTGTGTCTTATTTGCAATACTATGGCTTGGAAAGGGGACCCAGGAAATTCTTTTAACAAAATGAATAGTATACAGAGAAAAATCATAATCTGTTCTCCATTATCCGAGAGTAGAGGACACAGAACAATGATTTTAATTTACAAAAACCTAAATTGGAACGGAGTGTTAAGGAAACTGCCTAAAAGTAAGAGCAATTCAACAGTGGAATTAATTATCCAAAGTGGTAGGTGTCTATGATTCTCAATCATCCAGGTCATGGTTGTCCCAAAGGTGCTTTTTCAAAAGGCAAGTGGACTTTTTGGTTTTTCTTTGAACACATTTCTCTTCTCAGCCAAGAAGCTTTTTCAGCTCTGAAGTGGTAGCAGGTTCCTGGTTCAGAGATTGGATAGCCTAAAGAGGTTCCTGTCTGAAACAAGGTGTTCTGTATAAAATAGTCTACTCCAAATCCTCGATTGTGATTGGCTAGAAAAGCCAGCATAGGGATTGGTTCACTAGGAACCAATCCAAAAGAGCTGCCAAAAGGCGGCAAAACCAAGTAACTGTCATTGGCTACAAGCCGGCAGGCAAGCCGTATATAAAGGCTGACGCAGCAAGAGCCAAACTGTTCCGTTTTCACTTAACTGTTGAAATAAAGACTTTTACTCTTGGAACCTGGTCTACCTCGCGTTTTTCCGGACGGAACACTGGCGACGAGGACGGGATCATCCTAAAACGTGAGACTGTGCACACGGCAAATTGAAACCCAGGCTTGAAGCAATGGCTGGAAATAATGCACCGCCCGCACCCTTCAACTCCAATGAAGAAGATTGAGAATCCTACGTAGACCGTTTCCAAATGTACTTAGAAAGTAACAAGATGGAAGAGATCTCAGACCAGCATAAGAGGGCTGTCTTCTTAACGCATTGCGGACCAACGATATTCAAAATGACCAAGGCATTGGCGAAGCCCAGAGACATAAAACAAATGATCTGACCCGAACTCCAGAGAATGTTGAAGGCTCATTACACACCAGTGGTGTCAAATCTCATCAAACGGCATGAATTCTACCGAAAGGACCAAAAAGAAGGCGAAACCCTCGTTGATTTTGTGGCAGCCCTCCGACAACTGGGGGGAGCATGTGAGTTCCTGAACTTAGATGAAGCCATGCGAGATCGAGCAGTATTGGGTTTAAAAGGCTCTAATTTACAAAGTAAATTGCTAAATAAACCCAACATAACTGTGGCTGAACCAATCGCAGAAGCCACAGCTGCAGAAGCTTTGAAAAAGTCAGCGGCCACAATGAAACAAATGAACGCGAACAACGACGAAACGAGCCTAACCAGAGGGAAGAAGCAATTTCCTGCCACCACACACCATGAAGATTTTGACGAGACATCAGAATCCGGAGGGGAAGACGATGAGTTCCACCGCCTATACACCAACAAAAAAAGGTGCGAAAAAAGAAACTGGTGGGAATGCACCGGTTGCGGAGGAAACCACCCTCGAGCCGATTGCAGATTCCTTGATGCCATCTGCAGAGCTTGTAAGAAAAGGGGACACATCGAGAAGGTCTGTAGGAATCGAAAAAATAACAGCCCTAACAGACGCAGTAACTCTCCCCCACAAGCTGAATTGAAACAAGCCGAGAGAAAGTGGGAGTGCAACAAACGAGCCAGTAACTGAGAAAAGACCCATCAAACTGTCACTATCGGAAGCGCTCAGACGGAAAGCGGAAAAAAAGTTAAAATCACCGTAAAAATCGAAGGCAGCCCCTGTGAGATGGAGGTCGATTCAGGGTCTTTCCTGTCAATGGTGTCATGGGACACAATCAGACAACTGGTCCCAAATATTAAACTGAAAGAGATCCAGAAACAAAAATTAACTCTGAAGGACTACCAAGGGAATCGAATCCCTATGGTAGGTCTAGGACATTTCGGAGTCGCTTACAAGCAGCATGTCAAAGTCCTGCCTCTGACAATAGTCGACCGAGACCGACCCAGCCTCCTGGGCATCAAATGGTTCACCCCATTGGACATCGGAATGACCGGAGTAGACTGAGTGGCCGCAACCAACTGGGAAGAAAACCTGATCCACGAGTTCCAGGACGTTTTCGATGGCTCCCTAGGCAGGTATCGGGGGACCCCAATTTCCTTTAGCTTAGACCCCCAGGTGGCCCCTAGAAGATTAAAGGCCACGGGAGAGCAGAGCACCGCTGCTGACGACGGAGGAAGTCCCGGCGCCAACAATGACAAACCTGCAAATAGAAACATGCCCCGAACTACCAATATCTGCAAACGATGTTGCCAGAGCCACCGCAAAGGACCCAGTGACTGCCCGCTTATTAAACTGGGTAGGTAAAGGCTGGCCGGAAAACCAAAAAACTGAAAACTTTAAACCTTTCCGGACCAGACAAACCGAACTCTCAATTCAAAAAGGTTGTTTATTGTGGGGTGATCGGGTAGTAATCCCTCCTAAACTACAGACTAGGGTGTTGGGTATGCTTCACGAAGGCCATCCTGGTATCGTGAAAATGAAAAGCCTCACTAGAAGCTATGTCTGGTGGCCTGGTTTAGATAAAGATATCGAATATTGGGTTGCCACTTGCACTAAATGTCAGAAAACCAGGCCTTCCCCACCACAAGCACCCATAAGGGACTGGGAGACCCCACGAGGCCCCTGGTCTCGGATCCACATTGATTTCACGGGTCCTACTAGGGGGCATACCTTTTTAATTGTCATAGATGCATACTCAAATTGGCTGGAGGTTGTAGTAATGTCATCTACGACAACCGAGGCGGTCATTAAACAACTTAACAAACTTTTTGCAACCCATGGATTGCCGGATGTCCTAGTGTCCGACAACGGGCCACAATTAACCACCATCCAATTTGACCAATACCTAGCCTTCCTCGGTATACGTCATGCACTGACCGCACCGGCCCACCCGGCAGCAAATGGTAGGGCGGAGAGAATGGTCAGGTTTACCAAAGAGGGTTTAGAGAAAATGGACCTTGGGGATGTCCAGGATAAAATAAACTGTCTACTCACCCTCCAACATATCACACCCAGCACCATAATCAACAAAAGCCCAGCGGAGTTATTAATGGGAAGAAAACTTAGGTCACAATTAGATAGGTTGCACCCAAATTACACGTTGGAAAGACCCCCCCAACTCCTCCAGCCGTTGCCGAACATTTGAAATCAGCGACCTAGTCTACGCAAAAATTTTTACCGGGGACCCCCTATGGCTTCCAGCCACAATCACACAACTCACAGGCCCTCGGTCCTACCGACTAACCATAGACGATGGCAGGGAATGGAAGCGGCACATAGACCAGCTTTGTTCCCAAAACATTGAAAGAAATACAAACGCACAACCACAAAAAATAAAAATCGACGAAAACAAAACCAAAGAAGGCGGAAATAAAGAACTTTTAAAAATAAACCCAGAACATCTAACCAATCAAAAAGAGCAAAAAGAAAACTTACGGTTAGATGAGACTTGCGAAAATAGTCCAGACAAAGGGGCCAGCCAAGCCAGCTCGACCTGCCCAGAGAAACCAGGAGGGAGCGGCAAAACCACCAGCCTGAGAAACTCAAGCGGTAGCAAAATGGCCGACTCACCCTTCCAGGCGGTTCCATGGAAAAGAGCCGGAGAGGCAGCAACCCCATCCGAACCGGTTGATGTCTCCAGGGAAAATGAACCGCACAAGTCCAGTAGAATCCGAAGAAGCCCCACCTACCTGCGTGACTACGTCACCACGTAGGACTAAAACAAGGGGGGAGGGGTGTTCTGTATAAAATAGTCTACTCCAAATCCTCGATTGTGATTGGCTAGAAAAGCCAGCATAGGGATTGGTTCACAAGGAACCAATCCAAAAGAGCTGCCAAAAGGCGGCAAAACCAAGTAACTTTCATTGGCTACAAGCCGGCAGGCAAGCCGTATATAAAGGCTGACGCGGCAAGAGCCAAACTGTTCCGTTTTCACTTAACTGTTGAAATAAAGACTTTTACTGTTGGAACCCGGTCTACCTCGCGTTTTTCTGGACGGAACACAAGGGGTTTGGATTTGATGTCCTAACCTTCAAAATCTATCATAATATCCACGAGTTATAATATTTCTGGGGAAAAATTGTATTCATTATGAATCTGCTTGGCTCACTATGGGCATGACTTTTTAGGCAGAGGTCTAATTTCAGGGTATTTGTTTTGCATGTTTTTAAAAATCAAAGATGGTGGGAAGGGCCACATTTATGAATTAATATGAATTAAAGCCATCTGACTTTAAGATTGATGGGAGAAGCCCACCTCCTTTCCTCTGACCTGGATTGGTAGCTCAAAAATGCCAATGCACGGAGTATGAGGAAAGAACAGCTGCTGAGGCCCTTTTGCTGTCTCAGGAAATATGACAGGCCTGGGAGCCAGGGTGTTGGCTAATTATAAACTCATGCTTGGTGTACTTGTGTCTGGGGGAGGGCAACTGCCAGCCCCGCAGCCCTAAACTACACTTAGAAGATTGGGTCAACTGAAGCAAGAGATTCAGAGGGGGCTGGGGAAGGGGGCCTAGTTGTGGGGCAAAGAAGAGGCAGAAGGAACAGGAGAAGTCTGGTCCAAGGAGACAAGAAGGAGAGTTATTATGGAGCCCATATCTGCCCAAGAGGATAGCCTGAAGAAGAAGCAGCAGAAGGAAAAGGCAAAGAAAACTGATCTGGAACTTCCCCCCAGGCCACTCCGATCTCTGCTGTGCCTCACCCTCCAGAACCCAGTGCGGAAGGCTTGCATTGCCATTGTGGAATGGAAGTATCCTTTGGGGGAAAATGTGGGGGTAGCTTCTGGAATGATTTGTGCTTGGCCTGGGGTGTAAACAACTGAAATGTGGAAGAAGCAAGGCAAAGAGGAAAGTCTGAGAAATATTGCTTAACAATGCAACTCTTTTGTGATCATGATTTACAGAGCAAATTCTGCTTATGTTCTCTAGAAATGCAGGGTTGGAGTCAGAATAGGAATTGGTCTTTGTCTCTTTGTAAGACAGGCACCAACAAACAGGGAAGAAGTCAAGCATTTATGTTGACCCTGCCTTCAAATGATGCATAACTCAGGAATTACTATAATAACATGTATTTACGGATATTGTAATTTCTCTAAAGCGGCTATAAATGATTTTGAAATAGAAGACCTGAATGCAGTCGAGGTGGTTAATTTGTCTGGCTCCTCCGCTGAATTACGCTGAGTTCAGAAATAGCTCCCTGTCCCTCCTCAACTGATTTTATAACTGAGGATATAATAACTGGGGTCAGATAATCTTAAGCAGGAAGGTTCTTTACAAAAACACCAACATTTTCCCCCTCTAAGGCTGCAGGATATTATTGTTCTGATTCAAAATCTAATTGATCATTATACAATGTCTTTTTAAAAATTTCTGTTCAATTTGATTCATTTGTTTTGTCACATGAGTTATTTTATCCTAGTGTTTGTTGAATGGAGAAAGCATTCTGTGATACGGTTTCTTATTCTCTCTTACTCTTTGTGTAGGACTATAACCTGGATAAGATTGATTTGTACAGACATATGAAATGTGTCTGGACTAAAGTTAGAAGAATATGGGCAGAGGTGTACATATGGGCAGTGGTTTGGATGAGGTGATCTTCCTAAAATCATATTGAACATCAAAGTTGTAATCTGAATGTAAAAACAGATTATCAATCAGAAAAATAGTCATACTCTCATGAGTCACAGAATATAGTGTACATCCAGTAATCTATTTCAAAGAAACAAATGAAATAGGGAAAATATTAATAAAGGTAATCATCAACTTACAATAGTTTATTTAGTGATTGTTCAAAGTTACAACAGTTTTGAAAAAGTGACTTATGAACATTTTTCAAATTTATTACCATTGCAGCATCCCCATTGTCATCTGATCAAAATTCTGATACATGGCAACTGACTCATATTTATGACAGTTGCAATGTTCCAGGATCATAGAATAGAATAGAATACTTTATTGGCCAAGTGTGATTGGACACACAAGGAATATGTCTTGGTATAAATACTCTCAGTATACATAAAGAAAAGATACATTCATTAAGAATCAAGAATCATAATGTACAATTAATGATAGTCATAGGGTACAATCAACAATAAAATCATACTAGGAAATAGTCAATATAAATCGTAAGGATACAAGTGACAAAGTTAAAGTCCTACAATCACAAGTGGCAGGGGATGGGTGATAAGGTGTGATGAGAAGATTAACAGTAATAGTAGTGTACACTTTGTAAATAGTTGAACAGTGCTGAGGGAATTATTTGTTTAGCAGAGTGATGGCTTTTGGGAAAAAACTGTTCTTGTGTCTAGTTGTTCTGAAGTGCAGTGCTCTATAACATCATTTTGAGGGAAGGAGTTGAAACAGTTTATGTCTGGGATGTGAGGGGTCTGTAAATATTTTCACAGCCCTATTTGACTCGTGCAGGATACAGGTCCTCGATGGAAGTGAGGTTGGTAGCAATTGTTTTTTCTGCAGTCCTAATTATCCTCTGAAGTATGTGTCTATCCTGTTGGGTTGCAGAACTAAACCAGACATTTATAGAGGTGTGTGTTATCCTCTTTTGCAACCTGACAAGTAAAGTCAATAGGAAAGTCAGATTGACTTAACAACCATGTTACTTTTTAATAAGTGCAGTGATTCATTTAACAACTGTGGAAAGAAAGGTCGTAAAATGGGACAAAACTCACTTAACAAATGTTTCACTTAGCAACAGAAATGTTGGGCTCAATTGTGGTGATAAGTCAAGAACTACCTGCATTAGTTAATGGATAGATGAAAGAAAATGAATTTTTATCTTTTCCCTGTTTATATTTGGATAAAAACATGTGGCAAAACAAGCAGACTTTAAATTGTCTTGAACACTGAAGCAATTAATTCTAAGTGATGCCATGTTTCAGGCATGTGGTGTGGTGGGAAAGTGGAGAATTGTTCAGTTCTTCTCTCAAAAAATATATATAAAACTTGGCCCAGCTATGGATAACCAACAGCAAAAATTTCATCACCTGGAAAACTGCCACAAATGAGTCTGTAGGAAAGAGATATTAGCAAATTATTGACAAATTAGCTGCAGGTATTCGAATGCAACTGGGAATGTGAAGTAGAGAGCCAGTTTGGTGAAGTGGTTAAGGCACCAGTCTGAAAAGCAAGAGATTGTGAGTTATAGTACTTCAGACATGTAACCAGCTGAGTGACTTTGGGTCAGACAGTCTCTTTCAACCCAGTCACTTCATAGGGTTGCTGTCATGGGGAAAAGAGAAGGAGAAAGGAGTATTAGGTGTGACAACAATTCCTTTGAGTTATTTATCAAAATAATAACAGCATGAAATAAATAAACTAGGTTATTCTTTGTTCTTATTACACATTCCTTCTTTCCTTCCTGATTTACATCCCTGTTCCCAAATCCCTTGAATCAAGTGCAAGACTCCCCCTCCCCAAAATCTCACCCCTATCTTTCTTGTAGCATCATAATGGCCTCTTTTGGCCCTGCCCCCTCAAATGTTGCCCACCCTTGACTTAGTGTAATGTGCGAACCCATCATATTTCAAATAGTGACTCTGCTAATGGCTAGAAAGTGACAACAAATTGATGCCATGATAAACATTGATAATAACATCGAGGCCAGTTTGAATATGCCAGCACTCATTGATGCTAATGCTGGTCCCTATGATCTTCTTTCTTCTTTGTAAAATAGCAGGGATAGGAATACATAAGGAAAAAAATGAAATGAGAGTCATATATACATAAGTCATTTTTTGCAGTACTGTTGTTACTTTGAATGGTCATTAAAGTTGTAAGTTGAGGACAAGCTGTAATATCGATCAACTGATCCTGCTGCATATCTTGATTTGAAGACTGGGCAAAAATTTTGGGACTGAACCAAAGAAAGCAGCAGTACTAATGCAAGATCTTTGACATAATTCAACAGCCCAATAAATACTCTTTTTGCCTGTAGCATTATATTTATGTGGAAATATAAAAGATTAAGCAAACATTATCTGGGGAATTCTAAATGGAAGGCAGTGATGTTTGTCTTTAGGATCAACCAGAAGAGCAGATGCAAATACTATAAAACTTGGAAAGGCAAGACAATTGCCTTCATTTTTCTCTTTATCACAGCTACTTCGTGCTTTCTATACATCATTTTACTAATTGCTCTAACACATCTCTTCTCCTAATTTAGCCATATGGATATAAGCGCCTAGTCTTCATTCTTCATGCAAGCAAGCAATTTGCACTGAACATAGAATCTAATCTTAGAGCTCATTTGGTGGGTACAATGTTGCCTCTTTTAAAGGGGAGTATACCCCGATTCCTTTGGTTTTGGTCACTGATGGTATTAATTTTTGGAGAGGAACTCCAATTTATAAACTGAGTATTTTTCATTGAAAATATACAGTACACTACATATAGCATGGATATAATGCTATAGTGTATAATTTTAGTGTTCCCGTTTCATAAGGTTTCTTCTTAAAAACTGTTTATTTCTTATTTAATTGAACAATTGTTTCTTCCCCTGGCTAATGCAAATACTATTTCTCAGCTTTGTATTTTCAATTTCTTTTTCTCTTGTTTCTCTTGTTTCTCTAAGGTCCAGTTTATGGTATTGAACTTGGTAAGAATAAATCAGAAAATCTGAGACCAGAACAATAATTTATGTTCTACATGTTGATCTATCCATCCATTTCTGGCAATGTCCTTCGAAAGCTTGTTCCCTTCTTTTTCCTTTCTTGTTTTTTTCGTCAAACAATTCCTTTCCTTGCGTTTGTTTTATTTAATCAGCATTTTCAGCATTCGCCAGGAGATAAATTATTTTCTTATCCTTGAAAGGTCAGTTACTTATTCTTTCTCAAGCTCTTTTGTTATTAAAGCATCATGTTTCTTATTAGGGAAAATACAATATTTCATATTACTTAAAATAAAAGTTCCTTGAATTCAGCTCCCGGTGTCTACATGAACCCGTCTGTGTAATTTCATGAAAACTCTACAACAATGATTTCCTATCATAGTCTTGCAAGATTTCTAGCCAATGCCAATGGGCCTGAGATTGGTCTCCCTTAATTCATATATGTATATGTCTATATGTCTATGTATGCACACACACACACAAACAGAAATATACATATCTGTAGTGTGTCCATCGGTAGTCCTCAACTTACAGCAGTCCATTTAGTGATCATTCAACATTACAATGGCACTGAAAAAAAGTGACTCATGACCGTTTTTCACAGTTATGACCTCTGCAGCATCCCCATAATCATGTAATCAAAATTCAGATGTTTGGCACCTGATTCATATTTATGGCCATTGCTGTCCCATTTAGCAACATAAATTTTGGGCTCCATTGTGATCATAAGTAGAAGACTACTGCATACATCGATGTCTACACACATCCAAGTTATTTTGTTTTATTATTTTTCAATTATAGAAAAAATGAGAGTTTAACTTTTAAATAAATAGCCAACTAGAGTTTTGAAGACAAATTAGTTGGTCATAGTTTTTGTTTCCGAGTGATTTTTGACATATCTCTCGGACATTAGTTGCCCACATAGCAACACTATAAGCTGCTATATCTTAATTTCTCAGAATATCTCTTTTCTTTCTTTATAGGTACAAAAAGCTAAATGACATTGAAAGCTGCCTAGAATTAAATAGTGAATTATTTTCTTGTATATCAAAAAGCAACCATGTAGAGTGATTTTAAATGGAAAAGTGCTTATTTACTATGCCATTCCATGTTTTTAACATCATTTTTATGTAGTTGCAATCTGATGCTTAACTATGAATCTATCAGTCATAACGTAGCTGGCTGAGATTCTTTAGGGTCATAGTCAGTACATTTGTGGAAAGCAACCACCACATATTATAAATGTGACAACAGCTACTGTATTAAGCAAATTTAGGCTCACATTTGAGAATGCACTGAAGTTCTATCAGTCACCATTTCATTTATGGTTGAATTCGTCTCACTATTTACCTTGTGTACTTACGTTATTTTTTTTTTGAAAGAATTTTATTAATTTTTAAAAAACAAACATATACAAACAAAACACAAAACATAAAGAACATAAAACATCTTTTTGGAAAGCAGTTTGATCCCGGGTTACAAGATATGGAATGCTATATAAAAGTAAGCATGAACTTGAATTTATGTCTGTACAAAAAGGTGTACTTACGTTGTTATATATCCAGTCTATGCTCCATGTTGAGTCTCTGGGGTATGGTTGAGCCTCTGGAGTTTTTAACCTCTTTGATGTGGATAGAAAGCACATTTTTCAGCCCTAAAGCCAAAAGTTCTCTCATGACAAACAGAAATGTGTGAAGAGAGAATTAGAAGAAGTCTTTTGCATCAAGTTACATTATATGCATCTCAAAGACCCTCATATGTCTGCAGCTAATAAACTATGTCACAGTTAAATGTTTTATCATAGATTAAAGATGCTTTTCTTACAGCCAGGAAAGTAACTTTTCAGAGGGTTGCCAGGTAAAGTGTGTTGGGTTCCAGTGTAGCCAAGGATCATGACACTCTGAGTGTTAATGAGGGCACTCTTTCCAGAGTATCATTTTCACAATAAATTATGTATAATTTCATTTAAAGATAGTTTAAAACAAAAGCCAATTAAGTGCCTTAGCTCTTAATTGGATAATCCCTTGCAAAGCTAAACAGAGTAAAACAGGATTATAATTTGGATGGGGGAACCATTAAAAATCTCCCAGCTGCAGACCAGGCTGGGAAGTGCCCAAAACATTCTGAGAGAAATCAATGGCAACTGACTTATGTATGGTTGCCAAGGAAACTATATGGTTGTGTCCATGAAGTCACCAGCAGTTGAGTTCAGTTCAAGCTAATCTTTATTTTTTTTACCTAAATATGGAAAAAGAGGAGTTTTACACAATAGCATTCTTTAGAGAATATTGCTATACAGCTAGTCCTCAACTTATGACCACAATTGAGCCCACTGTTGCGAAGTGTATTAGTGAGACACATTAAGTGAGTTTTGCTCCATTTTACAACTTTCCTCGCCTCATTTGTTAAGAGAAGCTCTGCAATTCTTAAATTATTCACACGGTTGTTATGTGAATCTGGCTTCCCCATTGACTTTGCTTGTCAGAAGGTCGCAAAAGGAGATCACATGATTGCAAGACATTGCAATCATCATAAATGTGAGTCAGTTGCCAAGCCTCTGAATGTAAATCACAAGACCATGGAGATGCTGCAACGGTCATAAGTGTGAAAAACGGTCAGAAGTCACTTTTTTCAGGGCCATTGTAGCTTTGAACGGTCATTAAATGAAGTGTTGTAAGTCGAGGACTATCTGTGCTTACTGTCTTCTGTATGTGTCTTTTTGCCCAGTCTAAAAATTCTCATTAATTAATGTTTGTTATGAACCAATATATAATCTAACATGAATTCCAGAGTAGACTTTTGTACCTATTCTTTCATACAAAAATTTGAAGTACAGTTCCCAGAATCCTCATCAAGAATGGCTGACTTAAGTGGTAAACACTAAGATGTGAAAAGACAGACTAACATATCATTATTGTTTCTATTATTTATTGTTATTCCTATTATTGGTCTTTGCCACAAATTATACAATCTAACCCAATATTCCTTAACAAGCATTTTTAGGCCCTTTGAAACCATCATCCTATTAACAATCTTTGCCAACTGTATTGCACTGGCTATATATCTGCCCATGCCTGAAGATGATACCAACAAAGTAAATTCCAGACTCGTAAGTCACTCTTAATTTATTTTATTCACTTTCAAGGTATTCACCTGTGCAGAGCATGCTAGCTGAGGAATTTTGGGAGTTGAAGTCCACACATCTTAAAGTTACTAAGGCAGAAAAACTCTGCTTAAAGTGTGCTAGAGAACAGACTACTGTATTTCTTTGGAGCAGGGCAAAATAGAATGGTATTTTCTTTTCACTAGCAAAGGAGGAAACAGGTTTAAACATTGATGATTGAACCGTGTATCTGTAAAAATGAAAGAAAGCATGGGGACTTTCTAAATAAATTTTCTATTTATTTTTTAATGTTTCATAATAACTAGGGATATTGGTTTCAGAGGTTGTATGAGTTTGTATATTTGTGTGCAGATTTGTGACATAAAGGGCATGCATGTTTTATTTTTTTCTCTCCTTTTTTTCTTTTACTTCACATAGGAGTAAATCATCAAGGTACAGAAGACTTGCCCAAAGATCCAGGGGACTTTATTCTTTTATAGCTTTGGTGGTGGGGGAGCATTGGTGGTTTTACTATCTGAAATAGTGTTCATTGTCCCTTGATTCCATCCTTCATTAGTTCACTAGCATTTGTGCAGATGCTTTATATAACTGCTTGCATATTGATTTTTAATTGGAAAAAAGGCTAATGTTTTTCATTTGGAAATGTGTTGTGTGTGGGGTTTTTTTCTGCTTCTCAGCTTTCCTATTTAATATAGAAACATTTTTCCGAGGTATAAACAGAGAGGGGGCAGTTACCTGTAAATGTAGATTGAAAAAGAAAAACCTTGTTGAATTCTACCAGATGGAGAGATTTAATTTGGGGGGTTTAATGAAAGGAAGTCTTGCATTTGGCTTCTCATGCTGATTATGCTTTTTGTTGAGTCTTAAGATATGCCTTTTGTTAAAATTAAGTAGTTGGGTCTACTCTTCTATGCCATACAAAATACTGTCTTTGTCTGGAAGGATGATGCCTTCATATATTTTAAGTGGACTCCTGCTCATATGGCAACTGTGATTTCGAGGCAGGAAAAAGTTGCACACAGCATATCCAGAAATTAGCTCCAAAAGCTTCTTCCTTGGAGCATCCCTCCATACACTAATCTGTGCAACAGGACTGTCAAACTCCATTTCATCGAGGGCCACATCAGGGTTGTGTTGACCTTGGTGGGCATGGCCAGGTGGGTGTAGCCAGCTCAATGTCACTCATGTCAGGGGGCACCTGTGGTGACCTGAGCACTGCCAGAGAAAAACAGGCACCCGAGCTCCATTTTCAGCTGTGACAACCTCCTGCAACTCTCTGCCAGCGAAAAACGGAGCTCAGGAAGGCTGCACACAACCCTCCTGAGTTCCGTTTTCACTGGCAGAGGCAGCGTGGGCTGGTCCTTCACTGTTTTCAGGGCAGCCTCGCGGGCCAGATTTAAGCACCCCGTGGGATAAATCTAGATCGTGGGCCTTGAATTTGACACCTCTGCTGTACAAGGTCTGTCCACAGGGCCGGCTATAATAGATTTTGCTTCAGATATTAGCATATATATTGCAAAAGAACACTGGAAGACTTGTATTATAATATTATTAGAATAGAGCAGCCAAAATATTTGGAATGGGTATAAGAAAGGATGCAATGAAAAAACAGTAGGGTAGAAAGTATGTAAGGATCCAAATTCAGGCTGTTATATTGACACATTGAAATGGAAAGGTAATGGAAGATTATTGCAATAAAACATTAGACATGAACAACTGATGATATTCCATCATCACCTTCACCTCAAAGAATAAAGGAAAGAAAGTAAACATAGTGACATAAATCATGCTAAACCAGAACTGTAACTCGGTACCATAATTGCCTGGTTTGTGGTCTATTAATCCATTGCTTATAACTTTGCAGTATGAGAACCTAGCACTTTTTAGGAAGAAAAGATGGCATCCTCTTGATTTTTTTAGAAATATTGGAATAGGAAAGAGATGAGCAGAGTGTGCACCACTGACCAGCAATGCTATGCAAGCTATTTCAAGGCACAGGGAACCTATTTAAGATCTGCCCACTGACTCAGCTGAGAAAGCCAAACTAGGTTCCATGGAGTTATTGGAAATAACTCTGCTGACTCAGAGGGTCTAGCAGCTGACTAGAAAAAACTAGTTAGCTGTTAGAACAAACTAGAAAAAAAGCCCTCATTGGAAGAGCAAATAACGAGGGGTGGTGGGGGAACCACAGTCCCATCCTTAACTGTCCCTAATTATTGCCAGATTGTGTCTACCTTCTTCTTTGCTAATATTCCGGTAACAGTTACTCAGGTGATGATTAAATATGACAAGCATCTTCTCTGCCCTTCTGTTAATTCAAACTGTTGAGTAGTCAAAACTATTGTGTGATCGACTGTTTTAGCAGATATTTTCGCCCAAGGAATTAGTTCGCTAACCTTTTTATTTGTTTGTAGTTATTGTCAAATTTATACAGCCACCCAAAAACAAATTACTTCAGTCAGAGTACAGCAAAGCTAGGAAACAGTTAGTGAATGCCAAACAACAACTACTATTTTTATTATTATCATTAAAAAACATTGCTAGCTATAAAAATGAAACTAAACAGATGTATTATTGGGCAAAGGACTGTTAATAATAATAGAGCCATGTCAATAATTCACCAGTCCCCTGAAGTCCTCAGAGCTGATGGCACAACCAGGTCTTGAGGGACTTCAGAATGTCAACAGTAATGAAACAAATCTCACTTCAAGAGGGGAACATATTCCATAATTGTTGCAACAGCAGAAAATGCCAGCGGCCTCAGGCCCATGAAATGTAGTTCTCTAGCTGACAGAACCCATGTCCTTTCATCTGGATTTAGTGAGACAGGTAGATGTGATGGGGAAGGGCAATCCTTCACATAACTCTGTCACCTACATTCTGCTCAACTGTGTCAGCTTCAATTTCAAGCTAAAACTTGCCTAATTCTGAAAATGTCCCTGAACATCCTAAGTGTGTGTGTGGATGTAGATTGATTAAGAATTGCAGCTGTAAGAAGCTGAAAGAGTCATCCGCATCACTCTTCAGGGTTGAAAATGGACTTAGCCAGCTACTCTTTCCCTGGGTAATATCTTTCATATCACAACTTCTTCCATTTCCATCAGAAATCCACACTGACTCAATACTTTTTAAAAAAAGAGCGCAGAGAAGAGCAACAAACATGACAAGAAATCTGGATACTAAATTTTATGAAGAATAGCTAAAGGAACTAGGCATGCTTAGGTTAGGGAAGAGAAGATTGAGAGCAGACATGATAGCAGTCTTCCAAAATTTGAAGGGCTGCCACAGGGAAGAGGGCATCAATTTATTCTCTATATCACCTGAGGGCAGGACAAGAAGCAGTGGAAGGAAGTTCGTCACACAAGAAATTAGGATTTCACAGCAGAACTTTAATACATTTTATGTAGATACGAAACAAAGCACAGGTGCTCTGGGTAACATTTGGGCTTGGTTTAGATTCTTATGAGGGAGACAGAAAATAATGTGTAAACTGGCCCAGACAAAGAACTTGGACATTTGGAATATTGTGTCCAGTTCTAGAGACCTCACTTAGAAAAGATAGATTGAGATTGAGCAAGTCCAGAAATGAGCAACAGAAATGGTGCAAGATCTGAGGGATAAAACCTATCTGGAGAAATAGGAGGAATTTAATATGAACAGCGTGGAGAACAGAAAGGAAAGGGTGACATGATTGAATCTTTTAAATATACTAATGGTGCGAGTAAGATTTTAGAAGGCAGTATTCTCAATATTAAGCAAAAATCAAGAACACGGGGGCATAACCTCAAACCAACAGGAGAGAAGTTCAAAAGTAATGTTAGAATGTATTACTTCACAGAAAGAGTAGTAGAAGCTTGGAATCAACTTTCAGCAAAGGTCATGGGTCATTCTTCAGTAACTGAGTTTAAACATGGTTGGGATAAACACATATCGATCAACTGACAAAGACTAGGAAATAAAATAAACAAAATAAAAATTAAAAATGATAAATAATAATTACAATATCTGTCACATCATTTATCATCATCTTGATGGGCAAATAAAATGCCAAATCCAGTCTGAATATTTGGCTGACTTGTGATGAACCTAAATAAATAAAGACAAACAAACAAAAACCCTCAAAAGGCAGACTCCATGGATTACTAGGTCTTTTTCTACTGTCAGTTTTCTGTTTCTGTTTATAAGGCCTCACAAGCTTATGTCTTTTAAAGGTCAAAAAAACAACTGACGGTTACCTGTAGAGAAATAAAGTTTTTTTTTTTCAAGCAGCACACTATGCAAGCAACCTAAATGAAACTATAATGTATATTTCTAATATTGTCCATCTTTCCCCTCTTTTTTTCTGTATCTTGCAGGAGAAACTAGAATATTTCTTCCTGATAATATTTGCCATAGAGGCAATGCTAAAGATAATTGCCTATGGGTTTCTATTCCATGCAGATGCTTACCTCCGAAATGGCTGGAATGTGCTGGATTTTACGATAGTCTTTTTGGGGTAAACAAAGTCATTTTATTCCAGTCTCTCTGGGATGGAGGGAAAAACCAAGTAAAGTAAAATTATTTGAATGGAGTTCATTTTTGAAAACTTGCACAGTACACCGTAAGTTATTCACGAACAATTTAATTGTTATATAACTCTACTGAACTAAATTCCAGTATTATTTCATTTTTTTGTTCTCTGTGGTTAGATTCTTTAGTATTTGCTTCTTTATAGCTTATTATTTTCAATCAGATCCAGTTTGGTGAGTGTTAGAAACTGGGAGACTGAGAATTCTGGTTCCACCTTAGACACAGAGATGACGTTGAGTCAGTCACTTCCTTTCAGCTCTAGAATAGCCTCCTTCTGATATCTTGCCAAGGGACTTTTCTAGGCAGTTGCCAGGGGTCAACATTGACTTGAAGGCATGCCCACACCCATTATTTAATGTACAATTTATGTTTGTTATATATATATAAAATATCATAATAAAGATTGACTTGCCTATTTATAAATGCATACATAAAAATAGGAATAGCAAGTTGCTTATTCTCCCATTTTAGTGGATAGCATTGAATCTGAGCAAAGGAGCAATCTAGACCCAGGTGAATTATGTAGTAGAAATGTATAGCCTTTTGTGGATCAGCTGTATCCTATGGGAACTTAATTTTCCCCTCACACAATGATTCCAAATCTGGGGATTCCGGCTATCACTGGAGAACAGCCATCCTCCCCATCCATTAACGATGGGAGCTGCAGTACAAAATCATCCCCAAAACAACATTTTCTCTAACTCAAAGCAAAAAATAACTTTTATCCAGTATATACATCCTGTATTCAGTCTCTTTATCAGTACAGTACAAAGATGGATATAGGTGGTCATTTTCTGCACGAGTCATTTAGCTTACCCCAGGACACAAACAATAAAAAGCTGACTCTGCTACTTTTTTTCTTATAAAACCAGTATCAAATGGAAAACATATTAAAGTACCCACAGAGGAACAGAAAGCAAACTATATATTTTTGCCGTGCAGCTTTCTACTGTGTAAATGAAAACCATTTCTTCCATTTCATTAAAATGACCTTTGGTTGAACAAGATTTGCCAACTCATGCAACTTGATGTAGTATAACCTTATTAAGCAGGTACAGTTTTTCAAAGGAAAAGATAAAAGCAAAATTCTACTGCTTCTACTGGAGGAAAATCATTCATAGAGCCAGCTTTTAATGTTTTAGCTTCTTCTAGTGACTTCCACACTATTCCCACCTTGTACTTTTCACTCTCCATTTCTTCTGAAGGGTCTTCACGGTGATCTTGGAGAAAATCAGTCTGATGGATAGTGCACTTCTTAGCGGACAAGGTGGTTTTGACGTCAAAGCTCTGAGGGCATTTCGAGTCCTGCGGCCATTACGTTTGGTGTCAGGGATACCAAGTGAGTAAAATGTTTTTGGTATTGTATTTTATTTATTTATTTGTCAAGAGATTATAAGATAACAGGTATAAGTATAAACAGAGTTATAAATACATGAAATGGATATTTATAATAAAAATAAAAAGAAACAATAGAACAGGGATGGTAGGCACATTGGTGTGCTTATGCACTCCCCCTACAGACCTCTTAGGAAAGGGGTGAGATTAATAGTAGACAGTCTAAGGTTAAAGTTTTTGGGGTTTGGGAAAGAAACCACAGAGTCAGGTAGTGTATTCCAGACATTGACCACTCTGTTGCTGAAGTCGTATTTCCTGCAATCAAGTTTGGTGCAGTTTACCTTGAGTTTGTATCTATTGTGTGCTCTTGTATTGTTATGGTTGAAGCTGAAGTATTCATTGACAGGTAGGACATTGCAATGTATGATTTTAGATCGGACCGAAGGTGGCATTGTTCTAGTTTTCTAGGTCTAGAATTTCAAGTCTGGTAGCATAAGGTATTCTGCAACAAGTAGAGGAGTGGAGAACTCTTCTTGTGAAATATTTCTGGACTTTCTCAACTGTGTTAATATCAGATATATAATGTGGGCTCCAGACTGATAAGCTGCCCTCAAGTTTTGGTCTAGCAAATGTTTTGTATGCTCCAGTTAGTAGTGCAATAAAACGCTACGTAGGATTAGGTTTAAAACTCTTTATGCCTTTTTGGCTATGTACAGTAGTTACAGTGGGCTCTAGCAATTAGATCATTAGAGGTGAGTACTTCAAGGTCCTTGACAGAGTTTGGATCATCAACAAGGTCTTGACTATTCAGATTGTATTTTATTTTCTGATATTTTTTTTGCCAATATGTAAGACAGAGCATTTATTTGTTGAGATTTGAAGTTGCCATTTGTTTGACCATCCTGATACATAGTCGAGGTCTTTTTGAAGGGTAGCAGTATTGTCTGTGGTGTTGAATAGTTTTACATCATCAGCGAAGAGAACGCAGTTGCTCTTAATATGATCACAGAGGTCATTTATGTAGAGTATGAGAAGAGTTGGTTCTAGAACACTGCCCTGGGGGACACCACTGTTGACAGGTGCAGAATTTGATAGGACGCTCCCAATTTTGACCATTTGTTGTCTGTTTGACAGGAATGCTTCTATCCAGTTATGCAGGTGTCCAGAGATACCATAAGATTTTAGTTTTAGGAGCAGTTTGTCGTGTACCACTGAATCAAAGGCTTTACAGAAGTCTATGTAGATTGCGTCTATTGCTTTGCCCTGATCGAGTTGTGTTATTTGATAAATAGGTGGCTGTAGGAAGCCAAAACTGTGGTGAAATGATACAATTCCTGTGAGTCATTTCACCTATAGATCAAACTGAGAAATAATATATTTATATATATAAGTATGTTGTTATTTGAACTTATTTCTGGAAATTAGGAGGCAAACAGCTGTAGCCCAAAGGAGATAATGTTAAAACTCTGTCATTTTCTTATTGTATTCATGTCCTTCTAAATTCTACAAAAGTCCAGTCTTGCAGCCTAAACTAAGAATTAGCCCTGTTGACCATTTCTTGTGAAACTGCAATATTGATTGATTGAATTTATTTGCCATCCATCTCTGGGAAGCTGTGTTCAATAGTTTTAAGAGTTGGCAAGCAGAGGAAGAAACCAATAAGCAAGTGGCATCTTATTCATCACATAAGATTGCATAATGGTGGCCTGGACGGGACAATATTACCTTACACTAAAATTTAAACATATTAAATTATGGACAACATACTGACTTTAACATATTCTATTTCAATTTGTTTCAATGAGTGTGAAAGATGGGAGCTCTATTCAGGGGTGGGATTCAAATTTTTAACAACTGGTTCTATGGGCGTGGCTTAGGTGGTGGGCATGGCTTGGTGTTCATTTGACTGGGTGGACATGGCTTGGTGGTCATGTTATTGGCTGGGTGTTGCCAACTCAATATCACTCACATCAAGGTACATATCTCCTCGCCTTGCCTCTCGTGATTGTGGGGATGCTGCAACAGTCGTAAGTGTGAAAAATGGTCATAAGCCACTTTTTTCAGCGCCATTGTAAGTTTGGTCACTTCACACAAGCAAAGTACCAACAAAGGAGGGGAAAAAAACTCCAGAGAAGTTCCAGAGACAGGAAATCTAGTCCTGCCAAGAATGTAATAAGGGTTAATGGAGAGGCAGTTTCTGTAAGCAACACCAGAATGTTTCCTTCCTGCCTTCCTTACAGGATTAGGCCAGTAATTTCTTCTAACAACCGGTTCTCTGAACTGCTTAGAATGTTAACAACCGGTTCTAGTGAATAGGTCCAAACTGGTAGAATCCCATCCCTAGCTCGACTCCAGAAACATATAGGGAATCAAAACTGAAATCTTATGGTATAGAAATGAAAATGGTTTAAGATGCTTTCTGAAGAAAACAGGTTCAGGTCTCATAGCAATATATCTGTTCTATCTGTTGCTATGATATTTAGTATATCATCTTGTATTAGTTACCACAGAGCATATTACAGGGTATAAAATTTAAAGTTGTCAGTGGGGTCATGTAACAATATTTGATCATAACTGTAAATTCAGAAGGTATACTGAACAACCTGTTCTCTTCCTTTCTGTTTTAGGTCTGCAAGTAGTACTGAACTCCATTATCAAGGCCATGTTGCCACTGTTCCATATTGCTGTACTTGTCGTGTTCATGCTCATTATCTATGCCATAGTGGGCCAGGAGCTCTTCAAGGGCAAAATGCACAAGACCTGCTATTACAATGGGACTGGTATGGAATGTGCTGCTTAATGTAATCATAATAAATTAAAAATAAGAAATATGTGGATTGACTCATCTGATTCTGGTGTCTCTGCATGAAGATAAGTGTGAAATCACTACCTCTGAAACTGTTCTCTAGTTCAGTTAAAACTAGAGACTAAACACATATTGAGATGTTCACAGAGGAATGAGCCATTCTGCATAGAGTCTCATATTTGGCTCTCAAATCAAACATTTATTGTCAATGCACAACATGTGTACAATGAAATTGAAAATCATAAAATCTCTGTTTCCTTCCTCAGATATCTTGGCCACTGTGGAACATGAAAAGCCAGCTCCATGTTCTACCTCAGGCCATGGACGCTCTTGCACTATTCCTGGATCTGAATGCAGGGGCCCATGGGCAGGGCCCAACCATGGCATCACTCACTTCGATAACTTTGGGTTTTCTATGCTGACTGTCTACCAATGTATCTCCATGGAAGGGTGGACTGAAGTCCTTTACTGGGTAGGCTCAGCATGAATAATATTTGTCTAGGCCAGATCGATCATGTTACAGATCACAGAATATGAAGCTATGGGATAAGGTTATCACATAACCCTGTACTTTGCATCTAGATTTTGAGAAGTAAATGACCCCTCTCACCCAAAGTTGCATATAACTTGAGCTACTTTCAAACCCTAGCTACAATAATTCCTGGCAGTAAAAAAATCCAGTAATAAAAAATGATGCCAAAATTTGGTTTACCAAGGCTCTGGGGTTGCCTTCCTCTAATGCATGTCCTATAATATTGTGGTAAAAGTAAGAGGAAAAAGGAATTATTTATAAAATAATAAAGATAGAATTTTTTAAAAACCTCACTTTTGTTTGATTTGTCTCCCCATACTTTTCTTGGAAAGATAGTGGAGATTTTTCAAAGGTGGGAATAATGATGATTTTAGTAAAACAGAATTTGCTATTCTGTTTTGTTTTAGGTGAATGATGCCATTGGGAATGCATGGCCATGGATCTATTTTGTCAGCCTCATCTTACTTGGGTCCTTTTTCATTCTTAACCTGATCTTGGGTGTGCTCAGTGGGTAAGCAATTTTCAGAAGCAATCTTTTCTGACACATTTCTCACAAGCTGCTTTTTTTCTTAATGATTTTTGACCAGAAATAGATGAATACCACTGTTTCTACATATCTCAGCAAATTCATTCTCAGGAAAAAAAAATTAAATTCTACTTGTAAAATGATAAAATCACCCCAATGTCCTTTCAATTTAAGCCAATAGATGGGGCAGGGGACCTTGTGCTTAAATGAATGGCCCCAAAAGACACTTACAAGTAGGATTTAATTTTTTTTTCATATATGCAAAGTTAGCCTCATGACAGGGATTATTATCTTATTAAGTTCCCATTTTGTGTGAATTTTTTTAAAAAAATATTGTCTCAAAGAATATAAACGGTTAAGATCTCTCTAACTTTCTGAAGAGACTTGTCTCCGTTTACTTCTTTATTTGTAACTTACAATTACTGACATGAAAATCAGACTGAATAGTTCAAATGAAGGGAAAGCTCTTGGAATGAAAATGTAGGCCCAAAGGTTATCTGTCTCCACATTAATTATTATTAGGATGGGCAAACTAAAAGTTCTGATTTGATTGTGGGATATTTTCCACACAAGTAAAAGGTAGAGCATTTTCATTATGTGTTTTGAATGTAAAATGCAGTGACTTGCCTAAGGGTGTCCTTTGCTCATGGGCTTAACTGCTATGCTATGCAATGCTAGTGCTCAACTGACTTTATTCCAGGGAGTTCACCAAAGAGCGTGAGAAAGCTAAATCAAGAGGTACCTTCCAGAAACTGAGGGAGAAGCAGCAATTAGAAGAGGATATGAAAGGTTATATGGACTGGATCATTCATGCAGAAGTCATGGACAGTGACCGGACACGCGGTGAAGGTACAGGATTGCTCAATCAAATGAAATAAATAGCTTTCCAGTTAGTATATATTTTATAGACCAGAGCATTCTGCAATGAAGCTTCTAACTACTGGAGCTTCCAAAACAAGCTGCTTGGTTAAAGCTCCTAACTAGGCAACATAAGCATTCTGTGACGCAGCAAGAATGGTGATGTTTGAAAAATATATGAGAATGAATTACAAAACCATGGCTTAAGTTATAGTGTTTGAAAATATCCATGGTTGTCTTTTAGGTAAACTATTGCTGTTGTTATGAGACTGATGATTTTTATGATGATAGATTAGATAGATAGATGATGGATGGATAGATAGATAGATAGATTTTGATAGATATTATAAAAATAATTAATATATACATTAAACAGAGGTGTTGAACTCTGCAATATTCATTAACATACATTTCTAGTTCTGTAAATAAATTTTGTGGTAACCTAAACAATAGCTCCATTAATTAATTTGCAGGTGTCTTACCTGTGTTTAAATTTCATAGGAATGAGGTCATCAGATGAAGGTGGGTCAGAGACAGACAGCCTATATGAGATTGAAGGCATGAATAAATGGCTTCTCTTCTTGTAAGTAGAGGCATTAAAATCTAAGTAAACTTATGTTCCATACTTCCGTATTACATAAATCAAATCATTTTGAAGGGGTATTTAAGTTCATCTCTGGAAAATTTGCATATTTTTGATGAAGAAGTGAATGATACAGTTCATAATCCAATATACTTGTGGGTGACAGCATTGTAGGGAAGTATGGTTTAAATATTTTCTACTAATAATGGGGGCAAGTACCATGGTACATGTTTGAAACTTGATGCTATAGCACACCTGGTAAAAACACTGATTCTCTTGACAATGTTTCTCAATCTTGGCAAATTTAAGTCATGTGGACTTCAATTTCCAGAATTCCCTAGCCAGCATAGGCTGGCTGAGAAATTCTGGAAGTTGAAATCCACATGTCTTAAAGTTGCCAAGGTTGAGAAACACTGCAAAGATCTGGGATTCAAATATTTTTGCTTTACAGGGCTCCATTGTAGAGAGTGGTTTGGGGAAATAGATCTAACTGTCCTTATCCTCATTTTAAATCTCTTCTAGTCGGCACTGGCGACGATGGAACCGTCTTTTTCGCAGAAAATGCCGTGAAATTGTTAAGTCAAAATTTTTCTATTGGGCAGTGATCTTGATTGTGGGTTTGAACACTATCTCCATAGCTACCGAGCATCATAATCAACCTGATTGGCTGACCCATGCCCAAGGTGAGCTGGGCATTTAGTTTCTTAGTACTTTTTAGATTTTACTTTATTTATTTATTTTATTTAATTGATTTGTCAATTGCTTACAAGATAATGTGTAAACATGAGTAAAAATACAGGAAACAGGTACGAATAAATGGGGACAATAGGACAGGAACAGTAGGCACGATTGTGTACTTATGCACGCCCCTTACAGACCTCTTAGGAATAGGGTGAGGTCAATAGTGGATAGTTTAAGGTTAAAGGAGTGGGAGTTAGAGGATGTAACAACAGAGTTAGGTAGTGCATTCCAGGCATTGACCACTCTGTTGCTGAAGTTGTACTTTCTGCAATCAAGTTTGGAGTGGTTAATATTGAGTTTGTATCTGTTGTGTGCTCTTGTATTGTTACGATTGAAGCTGAAGTAGTAATTGACTGGTAGGACATTTAGCAGATAATTTTTGTGTACTTTGCCTCAGTCCGATCATAGGTGGCATAGTTCAAGGTTGTCCAAGCCCAAAATTTCAAGACTAGTAATATAGGGTATTCTGTTGCTAGCAGAGGAGGGTAGTACTCTTCTCGTGAAATACTTCTGGACTTGCTCAATTGTATTAATGTCTGATTAAAAGTGGGGAAGTGTGACATTGTCTGTTCAAGCTTTAATTTCTCATGAAATTCTATTGGTTTTTTTCAATGTACTGGCCTCATATGCATTAGCAACCATGTTCTCATAGCACTTTTGATTTATTTGCTGTCCCATCACCAGCAATACATTTAGTTTTGTCTTAAAATAAATCTTCTCATCTCTACTACATCTTCTTGTTCTTTTGACCAAAAAAATGTTTACATGTGTCTTCCCATGATGGGATTACTCTTCAATGGACTCTAATCCCCAAAGAAGAATTGGTGGGTGGATCTGCAGAGTGCGGTGAAAAACAGTCAAAATGACAACATGGAGACCATCAGTCACATCATCATGAGTGCCATTGTGACTTTGTTTTGGCTCTGTGAGCATTTGAGGAACACCTGATGGCCAGAACATACCCTGTCCATTTAGTGAAGCTTTTCTGTTTACAGATGTGGCTAACCGAGTACTTCTGGCCCTCTTTGCTGTGGAGATGATTCTGAAGATGTATGCCCTGGGCATCCGCCAGTACTTCATGTCTCTCTTCAACCGCTTTGATTGCCTTGTGGTGTGCACTGGAATCTTGGAGCTCATCCTGGTAGAGATCACTTCCATGTCCCCCCTGGGCATCTCTGTCTTGCGATGCATTCGACTGCTGAGACTTTTGAAGATAACTAAGTGAGTTTCCTCTCTGGGAGAAACAGAGCGCTATTGAAAAACATCCCATTCATATGTTATAGGTATTTCTAAATTTAGTTCCTTGGGCTATTCCATGTCTTTTTCTTTTAATAGGAAGTGAGAATGCACAAGGACACAGGATTTTCCATTTAGAGGGCACTTTCAGTGTGTACATTCTGTTGTGACCATCCCTCAGTCAATGCTGAGAGCGACATTTCTGGAGTAAATAGATTAATATATTCTAGCAAGAATAGATAGATAGATAGATAGATAGATAGATAGATAGATAGATAGATAGA